>JARKIC010000084.1:0-494386 GCA_029378375.1 Mycena olivaceomarginata
GTTGCCTGAGAAGATGATGTATTCCCCGTAGCCGTCGTGGAAGAGTTGGGCAGCGCGCTCGGCCACGCGGATGTCCAGACTGCAGAGCGTAAAGATGGCGTCTGCCGGCTTGAGAGCCATGCGCATGGAGTGATAGTTATAGATCAGAGCTGCATCGCGTCGACGGACTGCTCCATGGTCGGTTAGAGAGTGATAGATAGTCCCAAGGATGGATGTGTACGCGGAATCGAATGAGGTTCCGGTTGGATTTTTAAAGAAATTGAGACTTCGCGAATTGCCAACCGAGGACTAAGAGACTTGGCGAAGGCGATTTCTATCAGACCGTTGAGAACGACGGTGGTATCATCGAGCGTTAAAGTCTGGTTACAGAAGACTTAACGCAAAGTGAAGCCAAGAGTTGAAAGGGCGGATGAAACCCGATACTTTTACCAAGGGTTTGGAAAATCTGCCTTGGGCTTGAGTTCAACAAAACGATAAAGCCCCGGAAAATGGCATACAAAAGAGGATCGCACTATGGTTGTCGACTCGACCCGAGCGCTCCGAGCCACTCTTGAGTGGTTCGTGGATGGCGGTTCCAGAAAAGGAAGGCGTGCAACTGTGCTTCACCGCCTTTTAACCGCATACCATCATCATTCAGCGTTCCATGGCGTCCCCGTTCGCTGCCCAGCTAGGCACAAACTACTGTCCCAAGGACAAAGAAGTGCTCGAGATCCAAACCCTCCTCGTAAAATCTCTTCGATTAAAAACTTTAGACGATGAAATTGCCGAATTGCAAAAAGCTATCGAGAAGCTGATGGAAGCGCAACGGCCTTGCGGCCTACGTGGACGCCCACAAGCCCTTATTTCGCCTGTCCGCCGGCTCCCTCGAATCATCGAGGATTGTCGCATGCCTTCCAACGCACCGGAACTGCGTTATGAGCGCTTCCGAGGCGCCTGTCCTCCTCGGACGCATATGCAGCTCGTGGAGAGCCTTTTCCCTTTCTATACCGAGGCTCTGGGCTAGGATCCACGTCGTAGAACCACGGCCGGACCCTTTCAATCGACCTACTGCGTCTTTCGACGAGAAAGTTGCCCAGCGCGTGCAGGTCACAAAAATGTGGTTGAGTCGTTCTGGACAATGCCCCCTGTCAATTTCACTGGAGAGTGCTCCCGAAAACAGTCCACCCGAAACAGAGGTATCCTCAGCAGCTAGCCTCCAGTTCCTACAGGTTCTTGTCCCATTTGCGCCCCGTTGGCAGCATATCCATTTCACGACCCCTCCTCCTACATATTGAGGTCATATCACATCTCGACATCGACATGCCGTGGCTGGAGACCATCCGCATTTCATCACCAGATGTCGACACGCTCACCCCACAGTAATGACTGGGGCCATTTCAGCATTTTCCGCGGGGCTCGAATTTCGACTGTGTCCATTCCGGGAAACATCTTTATCCCCGAAAGATTCCCAGTCCTTTGGGACCAGCTGACGACGTTGACCATTGGTGGACCTTCATGGAGTGTCTCAACAGAATTGACGAGCGAAGTAATATTCCGCGTCATTTCTGGATGTCCCGAGCTCCGCTGCTGCAAGGTGGTGGTCCGCGATGATTTCGAAACTGCCATGTCCACTACGCCATCACAGTACCCATCCTCGAGCTCCCGTTCCTTCATACACTCGCATACACTGTATCGCGGCGGCTCCTGTTGTTTCGATCTACTGAAGCGTCTTTCGGTACCCGAGTTGAGCAATTTTATATTCTTTGGCTCGACGCAAGATTCCCCACGCTCAGCGACTTTTTTACGCGGTCAATCTGCCTGCGTAGTCTCGAAATTGACAACGCATTTTCAAAAACATCTCTGCTTGACACCCTCTGTCATTTACCATCCACAATGCGGCAGTGAAGATTCCCCCCAGAAATGCATTATGCAGGGATCTTTCGATGACGATGCATTAGCAGTTTTGGTCATCCCAGGACTTTGTCCTGCTTTGGGATCTCTTCATAGGCCAACCATGGCATCTCAGACACGCTGCCATCCTCCGGTTCATCACTGCAAGGATGATGCTGGAGCCTCGAACTCTCAAAAGGTTGAGATTCACTTCGACCGACCAATGACGATCGACATCATGCCCAATCTTCGAGCCTTCATCGAGACTGGTCTCACCGTCTCCCTCATTTACACCCCGTCTCTGCAATATTCGCCTTGGAATGGATTACCTGATGCACCCGCGGTGGTTTACCCGCGTGGCTGCACCCACTCGAACCAACTGTTTGGTAACGGCTCTGAATTCCTTCCAGCTTGATTTTCATCTTAATTCTACCTTGTAACCAATACCCATGACATATTTGGCTATCTGTGACCCGAGGTGTTCTCGCTGCACGCGATGAAGTCGAGAAAGGAAATATGTTGACGTACTTGCTTGTGTGGTCACGAAAAAGGTACTTGCCAATTGCCAAGCGGACATCTGGGTTGAGATCTAAACTGGCCCGGTGGTTACTCCACGGTCCAACATTTCAGCGCATTTAGGTCCTATTAGCGGGAAGGACGAAATTGTCGCTCAAGTCGTGTTTCTTGCCTCATTCTGAGCGGGAACATGAGACAAAGATTCCGGTCCGCGACATGATGATCATGCAAGAAAAGATGCTCGGCGCACCGAATTGGCGAGATGTTCAAGCTGCTAATGATTCAGTGAATACAAAAATTCAACGTAACTGGCACAGGCATCCGGAGCTAGTAGAGGTATCTCACATTTCCCCTTCATGACCGAATATCATGATGATGGTATTATAGCGAAAGGCATAAATAATATCTTCCTGGGAGAGTCCTCTCATATTTCAATGGACTTTCAACAGACTTCAACATGGTCAAAGTTGAACACTTCACCCCCTGATCTAACAACATAGTCTCTCTAGGCAGACACTTCAACAATTTTGAGCTCGTACCTCGCTTGTTAAAATCTGCTGTTTACCGCGGGGGTTGTAGGGCTACGCCCTTGCGACGGTTCTACGGCACCCGTGGAACGGGTACTGTCCCGTTGGAGATTCTTCTCTATCTGCAACGGGACGGTTACACGACGGCTTGAAACTCCGACGGCCCGGCAAAGAACGGCCGTGATGCCGCCGAACGGCTCCACGGAAAATACCTGCTGGAGCCATTTTTTTCCCTAAAGATACTTCTGTCCTCCAATTGTTATATACTCCATATCACTTCTTCAGTTACTCGGTCTCTGTGTAGTCAAAACCCTCGTTATGTGGAGGCTTCGGCGAATCGGCACCTTCCGAACATGATTGCCGAGGTTTAACTTCGGTTGAACCACGATTCAATATTTAGGGCCTCATGCGCAAAGGAAGGATAAAAGAGTAAAATGCATTGCTAGTCATGTAAGGTCTTATCTTTGAAGTTCAAGGCATTTTAATCCACCATTGAGTGTGGTTCTCCCGAAGTTGTTCCCGAAATTGAGCTTGCAGGCGAAGTCAATTAGTGAGTGTTTAATTAACACTACCGCAGTTTCGCTGCGTACCGTTTCGGGGGTTCAAAACTCGATTCATAAATCCGTACACCCGTACGGCTGTCCTGTCACCCGTCCCGTCCCGTCGGGGCTCTGCACCTCCCACTCGACGGCCGTCAATGAACGGTGCGTACCCGTCATTTCGACGGCCGTGCCCGTAAGTAACGGGCACGGCGCTTGAACTCGCATTTTTCTCGGTTCAAAAAAAGCAGGAACAGCAGTGAAACGCAAGAAGCGCGACTTGGGCGATGATTTTGTCCTTCCCGCTAGAGCCTGAAGGCGTTGAAATGGTAACTGCCGGGTCAGTATAAGTAGATTTCAACTCAGACGTCCCGCTTGGCGAATACTTTTTTTGTCCACAAACAAGTACGCCGACATGTTTTCCTTTCTCGACTTCTTCGCGCGACGAGAAGGGCTTGAGTTCGCAGATAGTCAAATATGTCATGAACATTGGTTACAAGATAGAATTAAGGTGAAATCAAGCTGGAAGGAATTTAGAGCCGTTACCAAACAGCTCGGTTTGGTGGAGTCCACGTCGGGTAAGCCACCGCGGGTGCATCAGGTAATCCCTCCAAGGTGAAGATCGCGGAGACGGGGTGTAGGTAAGGGAGATGGCGAGACCATTCTCGATGAAGTCTCGAAGATCGGGCATGATGTCGAGCGTCATTGGTCGGCCGAAGCAAATCTCAACACTTTTGAGAGCTCGGGGCTCCAGCATCATCCTCGCAGTGATGAACCGGAGGACAGCAGCGTCTGAGATGCTATGATGGCTGTCCCCTATGGAGAGATCCCACAAAGCAGGACAAAGTCCTGGGGATGTCAAAATTGCTAATGCATCGTCATCGAAACATCCCGACCATGGGAATGCCATTTCTGTAGCGGGAATATTCAACTGCCGTACTGTGGATGGCAAATGACAGAGGGTGTCGAGCAGAGATGTTTTGAAAATGCGTGTTGCGATCTCGAGACTACGCAGGCAGATTGACCGCGTAAAAAAGTCGCTGAGCGTCGGGGAATCTTGCGTCGAGCCAAAGAACATAAAATCGCTCAACTCGGGTACCGAAAGACGCTTCAGTAGAATCGAAACGACAGGAGCCGGGTAGCCGATATAGTGTATCGCGAGTGTATGAAGGAACGGAAGTTCGAGGATGGGATGCTGTGGTGGCGCAGTCGACATTTCAGTTTCGAGATCATCGCGACCACCACCTTGCAGCAGCGGAGCTCGGGGCATCCAGACATTATGCGGAACATTACTTCGCTCGTCAATTCGTTGAGACAGTCCATGAAGGTCCACCAATGGTCAGTGTCGTCAGCTGGTCCCAAAGGACCGGCAATCTTTCGGGATAAAGATGCTTCCCGGAATGGACACACTCGAAATTCGAGCCCGCGGAAAATGCTGAAATGGCCCCAGTCAATACTTTCGAGTGAGCGCGAAGTCTGGTAATGAATGCGATGGTTTCCAGCCACGGCATGTCGATGTCGAGATGTGATATGATCTCCAATATGTAGGAGGAGGGGTCGTGAAATGGATATGCTGCCAACGGGTGTGCAAATGGGACGAGACCTGTAGGAATTGGAGGCTCGGCTGCTGGGGATACCTCTGTTTCGGGGGGAATGGTTTTCGGAGGGAAGTTTTCGGGGGAACTCTCCAGCGAAATTGACAAGGGGCATTGTCCAGAACGACCCAACCAATTTTGTGGACCTGCACGCGTTGGGCAACTTTCTGTTCGAAAGACGCAGCAGGGTCGATTGAAAGGGTCCGGCTGTGGTTCCACGACAGTGGATTTTAGCCCAGAGCCTCGGTGTAGAGAAGGATATAGCTCTCCACGAGCTGCATACGCGTCCAAGGAGGACAGGCGCCTCGGAAGCGCTCATAAACGCAGTTCCGGTGCGTTGGAAGGCATGCGACGAATATCTCCTCGACGATGTCGAGTGGGAGCCGTCGGGCAGGCGAAATAAGGGCCCTGTGGGCGTCGACGTAGGCCGCAAGACCGTTGCGCTCCTCATCAGCTTCTCGATGGCTTTTTGCAATTTGGCAATTTCATCGTCCAAATTCTTTAATCGAAGAGCTGGTTCTTACGAGGAGGGCTTTGGATCTCGAGCACTTCTTTGTCCTTGGGACAGTAGTTTGTGCCTAGCTGGGCAGCGAACGGGGACGCCATGAAATTTATACTGAATGAGTGATGGCAGTAGGCGGTAAAGCAGCACAGTCATACACCTTCCTTTTCTGGAACTGCGATGACTCGGACTTTCCGCGCTGAGCCTCCCCATTCGCCTTGAAGCTGGACACCAATTATATTCCTCTCGACGGCGAGGTTCTTACTCCTCTTCGACCCGTTGTCCCGCTCAAAATGCCTGGATGATCGATTTGCAGAAAACCGTTGGCGAACTGACTGAGGAACGCATTGACACCACTGGCAGCGTCGCGGACTGTGAGGAAGCACCCAGGGATTGATCTCCCCGGTCCGCCGACTACCACTGGATATGCTCAAGGAAATATTCGTGGCTTGCCTCAGGCTGGCACCGCATCGTTCGATGGGACGATGTAATTGGAATGGAGGTTGAAATTCTGTCCATTGCTGCCAGCTGGGAAGCGGCCGACGTAGGTGCGCCAGACAATCACGGAGCTGCAGGACTCGCGCGGTGCACGGTCGTCGATCGATCCGCACACGCCTGCGTCCACTTCATTCCTAAGTATTCGGTCTCTCGATTCACTCCGTCTACATTGTCTACGAGCACACCACCCCGCTGCCTCCGGCTTCACCTCGACTGGCTTTCAGACCTCTTTGCCTCGTCCCTCGCTTCCTGTACCAGATTGGCCTCACGCTGTACCTTGTCTCCCAAGCCGTACCCAATCTGGCGAACCACAAACCATCCTGGCAACAGCGAGACCGCCCCAGAGCCCAAAGTTCAGATACACCCCTCCTATCTCAGCCATGATTGGGATGCTATTCAACCCGTACTGTCCATCATGAACGTCAGCCTAGCTTTCTCTCAGACGGCTGTAAATCATCGAGACTTACGCTGACTGCCTGCGCCGCGGATTCTGTCGCCCTGAGCAGACCAGCAATCCGCACGACTTCAGCCTCGTTGTCCGCCAAGTTACCCACCACAAAATATCTGCTCTGCCGTCAGTCGCTGCAAGGCCAGAGTGCCGTCTTGCTTACAGGTACATATACTGGATCTGGAAACCGATGACCATGAGCAGAAACAGAGCAAACCCTCTGCCGAAGCCCGCGTCCACCCAGTCATATGTGGGCTGTGTCTTGCGGAACTCGGTCACTAGCACTGTCGCCCAGATCCACCATGCGCCCTGCAGCCCGAAGACCGTGAAGAAGGCCCACCGCGCGCGCGTGTGCAGCTTGAGCTGGGTGCGGTCGAGGAATGCCCCAAGCACATTGCCCGCCGTCATGGCGACAATGCCCGACAGAAATGACCCCAATGCGCGCGCCCGCACTGTGAACCACAACGACTGGAACGTGAAGACGACCGCTTCCGAGTAGACGGCCTGCGCGATCAGCGGCACAATCAGCAAGAAGTTCTTGCTGAAGAAGAGCTTTGCTGTTGCTTTGAGCTCTGCGGTTGTGCCGGCGGTGATCTTCAGCGTCACTGGCACCCCATCCTTCCTCTGCACCTGCGACGGCTCGTTCAGGAGCAGCCCTGCAAACGGTCCGAGCGCCTGCAGCGCGATGAACACAAGATACACCACGTACGAGACCGAGCCAGCTTCGTTTCTGTGGGCATTGATCCCCAGGTTGATCGCTCCTCCGAGGATCTGGCCACCCAGCCGGAAGCTCAGCCAGAGGCCCAAAAACCGTCCCTGGTTGTAAGGCTCGGGGTACGACAAGGCAATCGCTGCCTCTGACGCCCAGAAAATACCTGCCGACAGACCGCAGAGCGCAGCACCGAAGAGGACGGACCACTGAGTTCCGAATCGGTTGTTTGTGTAGAGACCAGCTGCGTACGGCGCGTACCCCAGCGTGCCCGCGATGAGGGTCCATTTGATGCCAATCTGCCGCACCACCACGCTGGAGAAGATGCATGTCACGACCATGAGACAGAAAGTCAGGGCGTTGGCGGTGTTGACCAGATACGGCTTCTGCGCGCCTCCTGCGCCGAGCGAATTCATGGCGCCCCAGATTCCCGGTGCCAGCAGATTGCAGACTCCCAAAATGACGGCATTGTATATGGTTGATCGATACCATTTCGCTGCTCACTTCGTTAGCATCCCACCAGATCAGGTCTTGGATTTGAGCTTACTCTTCGCGACTTTGCGGTTCGGGTTCTCCAAATCCACGTCTGTGGCGTTTATGTCCTCCTTGGCGTCCAACATTGTCCTATTTCAGGCTCGTCGCAGTGCAAGATTCTGCAATTGGGTTAAGATGCAAGGTGCGACGGATTTCGCGGGACAATATTTGTATGGGGGAGTTAGTAGTACTCATTCCCGCTAGAAATGACGAGCTTCTGGAGCTTCTATAATTTTCTGGTTGAACAGAGAGATTTTCGGCGCCGTTTCTGTTCCCAGATAAGATAATATGCTTGGGAACTTAAGTCCGCGGCTTGTCTCAGAGACTCCCTGAACCTGTAGCAAGCTGGGAGTGTCTCAAGCATCGATCCTTTCAGGCACCTCAACGTCGGTTAGTGTACTTCGAAGAAGCCCTTCGTTCTTCTGGGGATTGATTCTTATTGGCGTGCTCGCACGACATCCCAGGCATGGATCGCGCAACCTTCTCCAAACCCAGAAAACGCTATCCCCCCAACGCCGTTGCGCAGTTTGATGCCCGTGATGGCTCTCCCACGTCTCGCTTAGCGCAACACGCCAGCCATCTCTAAGTCCTTCCCACTGTATTCTTCCTCCCCAACGCGCCCCGCCAGTGTCGGCTACGTCGGGGTCGTTGTAGATGACCCTTGGGATTTTAGTTGGTTATTGAATACATGATTGTTCTTTTTTGCACAATCTATAGCGGTGTGTGTGAAAATTGAGGGGTAATATTGGTCAAGTGGATGGAGTCATTGAGATCTATAACTACTTTGCAATATAGCTACCCATTATGTAGTGCTCTGTGTGTACTTATACAGGATTTATTACCCTTCTGTGCATAGGTGGTTGTGCGGACAGTTCTGGCATGAATTTTATTTGTATTAGTATCTAATCTCATTCAATAGGGTCGATATCATTGTTGGCGACGACCCCGACGTCGCCGACGCTGGCAGGCGCGTTGGGGAGGAAGAATACAGTGGGAAGGACTTAGAGATGGCTGGCGTGTTGCGCTAAGCGAGACGTGGGAGAGCCATCACGGGCATCAAACTGCGCAACGGCGTTGGGGGGATAGCGTTTTCTTCCAAACCCTGTGCGAGAATATACAAGGGGTTTCTTCAGCAGAAAGCGAGAGAAAAGCGCTGGTTTGCAGCAAGGTGGCTGATCATTGTTTTACAGTTGCCTCGTTCCCAAACATCGGCCCCCTTGTCTCGATCAAGTCTCGACCCTAGTCTCTGTTACAGACCAGAAACGGATGACGAATAAATAAGTATCCGTATATGGTCTGTTAGCAATCACGACCCCTTTGGGAAGACACGGACTGATTTTTGAGCACCGCATTGCGACGTGTACTCTCGTTCAATAAATCTACAAATATTTGGAGGCATAGAAAGCCCGAGAATATTATGGCTCCTTACTTGATGCTAAGCAATCCATTCAGTGCGCACGACGGTATGTGATCAACTTGTCAAGGGAAAAATTTTGATCAAATTTCAGGGTGATCTCGTATTGAGATATCCACTGTGCGTATCACTTAACTTTCGCGGTAGAAAATGTTTCTATATAGCTTCTGTATGTGTATGAATATTCTCTGATTTATACAGGGCCCCCCGGCTATGGTACGAAGGAAAACATGCCCGGTAGCACAGCCACGTAATTGCGTAATCAGTCGGTGTCTTCCCAAGAGGGGCGTGATTGCTACAAGGACTATCTCGACCCCAACTTCCAGCGTTCCTCAAACTCTTACTTTGGCGTTCGGATAGTTCGGAGCAACGGCGCGATTTTACATTACTTTATAGTCCGAACCTCTCGCTGCCAGTGCTTTGCCACTTGGTCGGTCTCTCGGCGGTCATTTAACGCGTTCGAGACTCCGACAGTTCACTCTAGGCTCTCAGACAGAGGGGCAAAAGCGCGTCTTGTAAGGAGTTTCCTCTAAATGCGCTCTTTTAAACTGACTGAATTTACTTCCTTCAGTAATTATTGGATCATGATAAGATCATGATTCAATTTTTTACCACGACTTTCGCTGCAGCTGAATGACGATTTGAGGCCGGGCATTAACGCAGTTTCTCTGCTGTCGACGCCTCCGAACAACACGAGGTCGGTCGTCTGTTACCGATGTTCAGGTTCGCGTCAATAATCATTTTTGGGGCAGCGATGTATTCGGTCTCACATTGTTGTTTAACGACATAGCCGTGCGTCCTACGTTTTCTGTTGAAACCTACAGCGCTGTGGTCAGTTCACAGGCAATTGGTAAACCGTAGCACAGCTTTGATCGACGATCAGATATCACGGCGTTTAAAAATGTCAAGGAAGTCACCGTAGATCCCGCCCTTCCTGAGCATCAGGTCCAGCCTGGACGTTCGCCTCCAAGTCCAGTCCGCACTTCCTGGACAGTCGGGATGCCCCTCCGTCCCCGACCTACAAATCGATCCGTTTCATGCGGGCTGTCGACACATCCGGCTCCACCGGCGACGGATAGATTTCTATTACTATTAGATTTCTACTATATTACAATTTACGACAGAATTTAGGCGGGATGATCGGCCCTGAGTTTCAGGTTTTCCGGCTCACACATCCTCCAGCATCCTCCCATGTCCACCCCCCGCCCCCGAAAAAAAACGCATCCCAGAGCTGCCCTACGAACTCGAGCGGCAGATACTCGAGCTCTCTGCACGCGCACATCCAAAACACGCCCCTCAGCTAGCCCTGGTCTCCCGCTACGTGCAGATATGGTATGCATGCCCCTGAGTCTTCTGTGTGTACGCTGAGCTGACTCGACTTGAACTTGATTCACCAGGGTCGAAGCCGTAATATACGAAACCATAGTGCTCGGGGGCATCGGGCGCAGCAAACAGGACTTGTTCTGGAGCACCCTCTCCCTCCGCCCTCCTAATTTTTTCTCCAAGAATGTACGGCATCTCCACCTCACCTCTGGTGTCTCGTACACCCGTGCCCGGCACCTCATCTCCGTCTGCACCAACCTCTCGACGCTCACCTGCTGGGCAAAATCCTCTCAACACCAGAGAGGAGCTGCGTGCCCTCCTGTCGCCGAGCCTTCGGCGCCTCTCAATCGACGCAGATATGCTCTGGCCTCGGAACGGTCCCAACACCGTTCCGGACCTCACGCACCCCGTGTTTGCCTCCCTCACCCATCTCGAGATCGTCAACCCACGCAGTGGGTTCGACTGGTCGCCCCTCCTCGATGGTTCCGTCCCTCATCTTACACACCTCGCAATGGGTGATTTGGAGGCCGCCCATGCGGAAAGCCTGATCCCCTTCTTCTGCGACGCGCTTGCGTCCGAAGACCCGCGGTTAGAGCTGATCATCGCCGTTTCGCGCAGCGAGCATTTTCTAGACGCGTTAGCGCTAGCGCCCGACCTGAAAGACACGCCGCGGTTCGTGTGTCTGCCGTCGTACCACCATCCGCTCGGGCCCACCGAGTATTGGGAAGGCGTCTCCCGGAGGGAGGTGGAGTTTTGGAGTCGGCGCGATGCAATAAGTTCCAACGTAGTTTCGAAGGATTGATAGGTATGATAGATAGTGCTTGTAGTATCCCGAATCTATTAGATGTCTACCTGTAAGACTCAGATGTTCAGGCCCCAGCCCCAGTGTAAAAGGAAGACGAACGGACCATATAATAACAACGCGGGCCTTTCCCAGCGCAGCAACGTAGAAAAAGTGAATGATGTCCATAGTCTGTCAAGTCGTATTCTAGCGCCAACGACAGACATCCCCTACGCAGGCGGAGTAGCCCCACCAGCCCTGCCCCCACGACCCAGGCGGCGCGTCGGGCAGCCCCTGCCACGGCGAAAACTGCGGAGGCAAGAGCGTAATATATGTGATCGACGCCTGCCAGCTTCGGCTTCGGCCTGCCCGACGCCAAACTCCCCGTCCGAGTCCACGACGTAAGGCTGCTCCGAGTCGTCCACGACGTAAAGCTGCGCCGAGTTATCTTTCACGACGTACGGCTGCAGGCTCGGGAGGATATCGACCTGCCGCTCGCGGTCGAACTTGACGTCGAGCACCTCGAGGGTGGGCACCCGCGAGAGGACGAAGCGGCGCAGCGCCTCGTCGGAGACCTTGCGACAGTGGAGCAGGACGAGCTTTTTCAGCGCGGGGCAGTGCGTGGGGCGGTCTGGGTCCGGGGATGCATGCTCATGACGCGCATGCAGGAGTCCGAGCACATCGTCATCGAGCGCCGCCGTCGGCGGGGGACAGCTGCCAGGTGTGGAACCGGTCGGTGATGTGCAGGGACTGGATGGTGGGCGGCAGGCCGCGGATGAACGCCATCAGCGACGCCTTGGAGAAGGAGTCGCTGTCGATGCTGATGGCTTCCAGGTGGGTCGACGCGGCGAGGAAGGATATGAGGGACTCGGCGCCGTGGCTCCCGTGCGGCTCCGCCTGCCCGCGCAGCTTGAAGTCGCGCAGCTCGGGAAGCGAGAGGCGGCTTAATAGATAGCCGGCGGTGGAAAGCGGGGCGCCGATGGCCTGGAGGTCGAATGTGTGGAGAAACGGACACTCGGTGACAGAGGGTGAATCGTCCGGGGATTCGTGGACAAGGAGCTTGCATGTCTCCAGTTTCGGGCACCGGGAGAGAATGTCCAGGACCCATCCAGGTGGTCCTGTACGTGCCCCGTGCCCCACGCCGGACCCATGAGGGATAAAGTGGTCAACTGACTCCACCGAAGAGGCAGGTCCGAACAGACGATGCTGCTTCCCGAGATGGAGAATCTCGAAAGATTCGGGCCACTAAGGACACCGCACTGGGCCAGGCTTCCACCCAGATGCGTAGCTCGTATGCTGGGGACGTTGGACTATTTTTAAGCGCCTTAATAGAGGCACGTCGTTCTCGGTCAGGCGCGACAAGGTCTCGAGTGCCAGAGGCGGCACCACCAGGCGGAGCTCCTTCCACCGAGATGCGTAAGGAACGAGCATGTCCAAGAAGACGTCTGTATTCGGCGGGGCGGGTGAAGGCGTGAGCGGAGGGGTGACGCCATGGTCGAGGTTGCTCTCCACGGATATGGACAGCGGGCACGTCCCCGAACGCCTCAACCAGGCATCAGCGACGTCCAGCCGCTGCGCGACCTTTGCCCTCGTATAAACCAGGGTTTAAGTTGTATGGCGGTGAGTTATACGGGCGAGTCGCTCGACAATGTGCAGTTTAGACCACAGCCGGGGTGTGGTGAGCGAGATGGCTCTCCATGAGCTGCATATGCGTCCCAGGAGAACAGGTGCCTCTGCGGCACTCATAACACAATTCCGGTGGGTGGGAAGGCAGGCCATAAAAATTTCTTCGATGATATCGAGGGGAAGTTGTCGAAGGGGGGAAATAAGAGCCTTGTGGGCCTCCACATAAGTAAGGAGTGTGTCGCGCTCCTCGGCGAGTTTTTCGAGCGCCTGGCGCATAACAGCGATTTCATCGTCAAGACGCTTCAGTTTTTGGCAAGGTTCGACTAGAAGTGCCTTGATTTCGTGCAATTCCTTGTCTGGAGACAATAATTGGTCCCAAGCCGTGAGGCAAAGGGAGAGGGGCATCATCATTGCCGAAGGTGGAGGAGGTGGATGGGTTCCTCGGGTACGGTGTCGGTCGTCGTGTCTTCTGGGCTGCCGTTGAACCGACCAAGGCGGCCAAGGTGTATAAGTACGCGATAACGTGACCGTGACAGTGACCATTCAATTCCATAACTTGAAGTTGATTCCAACCTGTTCGAATTTCTGCATCCTTTCTTCCTGCTTCCATCCCTCGTCTTTTCAACCAGTTCTCTCGCTTTTATATCTAGATCTGTCTTAGCTCCTTCTCTCACCGGTCGGCACCGCTGACTAAGAGCATCTCCAATGACATCACACCTCCAAAGATGATGGGCGGCGCTAAATTACGCTTCTTGGCTTCTCCGTATATTCCAAATGGCCATTCTTACACCCTCAGAACACCGCAGAAAACCAGACGGACCCTTTGAAAACCCATGGCCGCCAGTCTTGACCATGCTCGCAAGTGCCATGGGCCTCCTGCGCCTTCCTTTCGAGCGCGCAACGCCTTTGCCGCAAGACTTGCACGGCGTCAAGACCGTCAAGACCATCAAACCAAATTTCGAGGTCTTTGACTCAGTGGACAAGCTATATGCCACCTGGCTTGGTCATGCTGTATGGATCCACCGCTGGATTGTGTATTCGGAGTATTGAACGTTTCCAATAGGGGTTTCTCGTTCAACTACCTGCAGAACCAGGCCATCGACCTGTCCGCATCGTGTTCGACCCAATATTCTCGGACAGAGCCTATCCGTCGGCCTGGGTTGGTCCTCGGAGGCGCTTACCCCCCACCATGCAAAATCCAGGAGCTGCCCTGACGTCGATTTTGTCGCGATAAGCCATAACCAGTAGGTTCTCCCCATTCCCACGTCCACCAATCTGTTCTCAATTCAAGAAGCTACGACCACTGTGACCTCGATGCCCTGAAGGCTCTGTGGACAAAATCACACGGTGTGGACTTTCTCGTACCTCTTGGCGTCAAAGCCAATTTAGAATCGGTCGGGATACCGTCGGACCGCATACACGACCTCGATTGGTGGGACAAGATCGCGTTTCCCCCTCCGACCGCCGGCCGTAAATTCAGCTATAACTTCACCTGCACCCCCGCACAGCACAACAGTGGTAACTGCGTTGTTTCGAGACTATCCATCCTGTCCGCCTCCTGACGAGCCCACAGGTCGAGGAGTACTGGACCAGAACTGGACTCTGTGGTGTAGCTGGGTCGTCCAGCAGATCCCCGAGGACGACGCCCCACCGGCTGCATCCGTCTACTTCGCAGGGTACAGTACTCCCATTCTGCAACTAATTGGCGTGCAAATGACATCTATGCAGCGACACTGGCTATCAAACCGCGCTGGGAGTGTGTCCGGCGTTCAAGGGTACTCTCCCCTCTTCTATTGACTCCAACAATGTTCACCTCATACATAGAAATTGGCCGCAAGCTGGGCCCCTTCGACCTCGCAATGGTGCCCATCTGGTCCGGTGCGACCCTGACCTTCCTCGGAAAAATGGGATATAAAGTGCGCCAGTACACACCCTCCTCTTCGCGAAGCTCTTTATAACTAATTTGCGCATCTTAACTCTCCTCTCAGCTCTCCGACGACTCGCACCTGGCGACGCTACACGCGACCCCCGAGGACGCAGTGCGCCTCGCCGTGGACGTGCGCGCGCGGCACACGCTCGCGATGCACTTTGCGACCTTTGCGGGCACGGACGACGAGGCGCTGGAGCCGCTCGTTGCGCCTCGCGCAGGCGCAGCCGGGCGGGACTGCGGACTGGCGCGCCGAGGGCGGGTTCGGGGCGATTGACGTCGGGGAGTGTGTGGCCCTGGATCTGGATTCTCGTGTCTCTCCTGCCTGCGGCTGCGGCCCGCTGATTAGTCTCGTATCGTATGTATGTATCTGCTTTCTTTGTTTTGTTTTTTTCCTTGCATGCGCGCTATACACTGGTTTTGTGGATATGGTGGATGGGGCAAGCACGTTCGACACCTCAAGACAAACTTCAAGCAGTTGGGCAGTTGGGTTGTTCATTCCGCGGAAGGTGCGGTAGTTGTTTGACAATGCGCTGTTTGCTAAATATTTTCGAAGGCTCTATCATTTCAGTCGGGACCACGTCGGCGTATTATGCTCAATCTCAGAATCTGAGACCTTTTCGGTTCCCTATTTCGCCGCTCGCTGCCGCTGCTTCACGAGAAGATCTTCGTGCAAGATAACCTGGTTTCGCCTGCACACCCCTAGCTTTTATTTACCTTCGGCGGCCCTCAGTTATCGAACTCAAGGCGCAAAAAAATCTTTTGGATATGGTCTGGTCTGGTTGAGAAGGTGCGGTGATTGCAATGCGCCGTTTGCTAAAATATTTCGAAGGTCCTATCATCTTATCATTTCAAAGTCGAGACTTCTTCGGTTCCCTGCTGCCGCCCCACGGCTGATTCTCTCAAGATCTTCGTGTGACAAAAGGTTTCACCTGCACACTCCCGGTCTTGTATTTGCTTTCGGTAGCCCTCAGCTATCGACTTGAGGCGCACCAAAAAAAAAATCTTTTGGATATGGTATGGTCTGGTTGGGTATAATGTAAAACTGGTTTTGTGCTTTAGAAATAGGGATGGGTCGGCGCCGGGAGCAGGTCCTCCCTCGGATGGATCTTGTAATCTTGCCACTTGGACCCGAATCTTCAGTCGAGAATCAATACGAAATTCAGGTTCAGCACCCGAGCCGACCAGCCTTCAAGCCATCCTGTCAGCGCTACATTTTCTCTAATCTCTGTGACAACGCTAACCAATGCTATGTAACTCAGGGCCGCCGACCTCCACCTTTCCTTTCTCTGCCAGTGACATTCTACACAACCCTGATTGGGATATACGCTGAAACATGATCGTGCTGATTCGTCGTCAACGGCAAGAGGCGGCAACGCCTCCAAATCAGCAATCAGCTCGCCAGCGCGCAACATGAACGACCTGGGCCATGCGTGTGGTCCCCGACTTCGTGGAGGTGCGTATCAACACGTCGGACCGCACGGGTTCGGATACGCGGGTATTACCTCAAAGAAGAAGTCCTGGCTATTAGTGGCCCCGAGTCGAACCTGCGAGGTTTCCGGGATTGAGTCCACGGATGACGTTTCGCCGGGGCCAGGAGTGGAACGGGAGCTCGCGGACCGCTCGAAACGAGACGCGTACGTCGGTGCTGACACGGAAGGGTCCACGGAGTTGTGGCCATGGGAAAGCAAGCGGAATGTATTTCGTGCCGACTACGTTCTCGTTGGGGTCCGCGTTGATTCAGTTTCAGGATCTGCACACATGTGGCCTCGGCCCGCCTCAGAATTCGTTTAATCTGTGGGGTTCCGAAATTCCGAAGCTTCCCGAAGTCGCGAAAGAGTCGGAAAACCTCCGAAAGTATCACCCGAGGCTGTACATGTCATCATCCATGCGAGCAAGACAGCGTGGATATCGTAAGTAACCTTTGATGACCGGATTCCCCACTGCCAAGGGGTTTGGGCAGCGACTCAGAGCGCTCTCGGAGCCTTTTCGAACATGCTCAACGTCAAATCCTCAAAGTAATTTTAGCTGGACCGAACAGCCTCGAACTGATTACTCATTGCTGACACTAGATTCAGATTGTGGCGAACATATCATTAGCATAGCAAAGCATCCGGAGATTTGTTGGTTTCTCGGAGTCGTCTCTTTGAGCCGGACTGGATGAGAATCGCAGCCAAGTAATGTAAGCAGGATTTTGTTATCCTCATCTGCCTCTGTATTCAGAATTACTCTAACGTGAAGTCTAAAATGGTTCCGGAAGTCATCGGTATATACGATCATCAGTGTGGATCATCGTCGCACTGCCATCCGGGAGTAGGTAATGCCACAGCGGGAGACAAACGAATGTTAACGTACCCTGAACCAAAAAACTTTGTTGCGAAGGGGAGAATATTGAGGAGGTGAAACTGTTGAACATTGCAGTTCGGCTGCCGAAATTGGGCGGACCGGTTGAAGGGATGTTCAATTGGTGAGTCACTCAGTGATTGTATTGTCGGATTTCGGAAGGTGCGATAAACCTAGACGAGTACTCGGGGTAGCAAATGTGTGTTAAGAATTCTAACTCGTTAGATTATAATACGCGTTCACCGCGCCGATTCGAAAATTAAACACTCCGACCGGTTTAATAAATGATAGAGACACCGGTCCGAGGGGTTTTAACGTGTTGCGGCTTTCTTTGACCGTGGTGAGAGAAGATAAGCGGTGCATCCCAGATGTAACAGAGCATAGACGATTGGATTATGTGCATGGAGAATTGCAATGTACACCGAGAAATACCAGCATGTAGAGGTGCAGAGGCGGTTCAATTCCATACAGCGAAAAGGATTGAATATGTTTTATCGGAACGGAAAGAGTTTCACGGGAACGTCGATCGACTCAGATCTGATGTGTCGATTTGATCTCGCCCTGACAGTTCCCACTTTAGGACTCCCCCGTGCTCAACGCGTACGGCTGTGTCTGGCCTTGATGTCTGACTTTATAATGCTCTGGCAAAGATCCTAGAATCTGTCCTATTCCCCCCCCCCCTCCGATTTCTCTTCCAGGTTTCATGCGTTTCGGTCTCCCTCGCTCCCTCTAGTCCTGGTTTGGCCCTCTTTGTTTCCGCTTCCTCTGCTTCCCCCTCTGCGCCGCGGCCTCTTTTGCCCGTCCATTCACACAGCGCACATTTTTCTGCCGACTGCACAGTCTATCTGTAATTTTTGTACCCCTTTGGTTTAATGGCCAACAAGACATCACCTGCGGAAGGCGCGGCGGGCACCCTACAAAGAGGCAAAGCTTGTTTAAGATGCAGGTCAGTATTTTTCGACGTGTCCCATCGATGAAGCGCTCACGTCGATACAGGAAGCGGAAAATGGTACCCGGCCTCTTACCCCCCGGTTTATTCAGAGATACTGATCGCGCCTTTTATCAGAGATGCGACGGGTCTAAGCCCGCTTGCCAACAATGTACCCGGGCGAAGAAGGGCGACACTTGCGAGTACGACGATGGAAAAGGCAAGACGCGAACCCAACTTCTTCGTGAAACTATCGTCCCGCCTCGAGCAAAGGGTCCGGGAGCTCGAAGATCCCGATTACATTTCGCCGGCAGTCACTTTGTATGATCCTCATCTGCGAGGTTTCTCAGAGTCCCCGCCGTCTTCGTCGTATGACTCTGCTGAAAACTCCTTCTCTGCTGGACACTCCCCGTTCCTGTCTGGTGCGCTCTTCGATATGATTCGCATCGCTTCGAGTTCTGATGCGTTCTTTCAGAGTCGCCGTCGCACTCCCCCGAAGGCTCATGGGGTCACACAGTCGGTTCTGCCTCGCCGCCACTATTTGGCGGCCCGGATATGTTTTTCCAAGAGCCCCAGGTCCACCACCCTATCCACCCTCCAGTGGATTTGGCTGTAATGCTGTAAGCTTGTGTGTGACCTAGCTTGAAGTATGATTCTGATTCTCATCCGCAGCCTGGAAATTTTCGCGCCTCACCGTCACCAATGTGGCCTGGAATCCACATGGGCCAATTAAGGGAAAGCCTCGGCCGCCCCAGTGCCGAGCAGCGGCACCCAGTCCTCATGAACGCCATTTTCCTCTGGGCGTGTTTCATCTCCCGACCGGAGGCCCTGTCCCAGCACGAGGAACATTACCTTAACCAAGCTCTCGATGCGCTCCGCGATGCTCTGCGGGAAGGGGACAAGATGATCGACATCGTGCAAGCGTCTTGCCTTTTGTCGACATACTTCCTTGCCAACGGTCGGATCCTGGAGGGCAGCTATCACGCCAGCGCCGCTGCCGCCCTGGCAGTGCAGTGTGGCCTCCATGAGAACGTTCCCCCGGAGACGATGGCCTGGATGGCAGACCCAAGTGACGAGCTGAAACCCTTCAAGCTGGATATTCAGCATGGCGAGCGGATCCTAGCCTTCTGGCAGGTGTACAACCTGGATCGGTGCTGGTCGGTGGCCTTACGGAAACCGACCGTCATCCCTGACGGGGCTCACGCGTGGAACTCAATAAATTGCCCGTGGCCGATGGATATTGCGGAGTATCAGGCGGTAAGCTGCTCACACCTGACCCTAATCGAAGTCTCACTTCATTTTAGGGCGCCATAAGCTCGGGTGTGAACTTTCATACGATTAAATCGTTACTTGAGGGAGATGTAGTTGATAACGGCTACTCCACTCCAGCCCTGCGCGCCAAGGCCTCTGCTCTATTCGAACGTGCCGACAGCCTTTCCACCAGCTGGGATCCGAGTACGTTTTTTTTTCTCTTCTTTGATACCACTTTGCTAACCTGTACACGTAGGAATCAAGCCCTCGGATGCGTTCCACCAGGAGATCCATGCCCTGGAGCTCACGATCAGCGCATTTGTCTCGACCTTGCCCCCGCTGCGTCAGCTGGCCAGCATGGGGTCGGAGACCAGAGCCATCTTCATCGCGATCCACACGCTCACCCAGGCCGCGATCATCCACCTGTACCAGCGCTTCGCTCCTGACGACCCTGTGGCTTATGACAAGTGCTCGCACGCCGCTAGGGCGTGTGGCGCAATAATAACGCACATCACGGAACCCGACTTCGTTTTCTTAGATCCTATTCTCGGGGTATGTGGTCCCCCTTTTCTCCTCTATGTGAATCGGTGGCTGATTTTTTTTCTGCTCCCTAGCCTTGTTGGACATCGGCTGCGGAGACCTTGATGCGCGAGATTTCCGCCCTCGACACATCTTGGCCGCCCATCAACAGCGTCGACGTTCGCAACGAGTTCGGGACTGTCCTATATGCTATGACCAATTTGGCATCCCGATTTCCGCTTTGGGCAAGTGGCCTCCGTCGATGTCGCCGACAATAATGTTGACCATCCGTACAGCCGTCTCCGCCGCCAAACTGCAGAAACAATTGGCTGAGCTATAGGCAACGATCCAAGTCCTCCCAGAGATGACCACGACATTTCCTTCTCGACTTCGGACTTCTCCTTCACCCGGACAGGCTATCCTCCTTCTTCAGTGCGCCTTGGAGGCCGCCATCCTTCGGAACCTTGCTATCGGACTGGACACTGGACAGCCACTTTCATTAACTTAACGTACTTTCATTTCGCATTGACACTCTTTTGACTTGACTTTCGGACACTTGGACATTCATCGGACTTTCGCATCCCATCCACGTTCTTTCACGATTCTTCATGCACATCTACGAGCTTGGACTTTATCGGATTTCGGACATGGACCCCAAACCAATTAAAATTACTGTATATCGATAGACACTCAGGACTTTGACACTCGGACAACGCACACACCCCACTTTGTATCCACTTTGCTACGTATAACTGCTACGTATAACTTACTTAATTTCGCTGTCTTTTTACCTACCTACAATCCGCTGGCTCGCTGGGTACTTACTTTTACATCCACGTACATAGGTACTTTCGCGCGCGCGGGTCGATTTGTAGTAGCATGTAGAACTTGAAACTACGGTGCTGACTCATGAGGGGTTTCCCTCGTTCATCTTTTTCCTTTCGAGAGATGTGCATGTTATTGCGGGGTCAAGAGCAAATAGCCTGTGGCGATCCATCGGCTGTTCTTGCCTCTTGCCTGAATGAAAATTTCCCTCATAGAAGAAATTGGCTGCTGCATCATGCAAGGAAGGTTCCGAAGGTACTCATGACCATCATGCTGCGATCTTACTGGCTAGTTCGCGAAGTTGGCTCGGAACCGGCCACTGGTGGAACGTCGCATGACCATGACGGTGTGGCAGCAGATTGCAGCGGAAATTCGTTTCCTCCGGGAATCCGCAGCAGAGATGGACAGATCCTAAAATATCGTGAGTTTAGGTGTTTACACGTTGACAGTTCCATTCAACTTGAGAACAGGTTTGCGGGCATCATGTCGTTACAAAGGCCGCGCGGAGATTTTGCTCCCGCGCCAAGGAAAAAAAGAGCTGCTGCGGAATAGATGCGGACCCATGCCGTCGGCTAGCAACCAGTTGTTCATCGGCCAGGGTGATCATTTCCTTTCTGGGCTGCGTGGGAGTAGTTTGCTTGTACACATTTACCAAATGCCTCTCTGACTCTTTTTCTCCGCTTCTTTTTGTTCCTTGTCGTTTCCGAAGACAGGCTTGGAACTAATTCAAAGCTTTTTATCCCAAGAAAGACGTCTCCCAATTGGACCCCAGTTGTTGCTGGCAGCCTTCAAAGTACTTTGCTATGTTCAAATTCGATTTCGGAATTGAAGACGACGGAACTGAACCTCTGCAAGCGGAAACAGCTCCTCCTGAGGTTCTTCAATCGGAGCCTTTTGCGGAACTTTCACTTTCCCAGCTGGTCCGTTTACTCGTTATCCGCCGCGGCACTCTCGCGTAATTTTGTGAAATACGTACAGCTCGAATCACTCCCTCCCCTTATCTCATACTCCCCGCTTTTAATTCCTCTTTCGTCCAGCCGAAAGAGTGTTACCCTCGCGCGACGTGACTTGTTCGATGCGCGATTCCAATTGATCTCCGAGGGCCATGGCGACGAGCCGCCCGTGGAAACGCCAGCCCCGACGTCGACTTCCGCCCTTGGTTTCTTGGATGCACCGTCCGATCTGGTTCCGGGTGTCTATGAGGGTGGCTTGAAGACGTGGGAATGCAGTCTGGATCTTGTAGGTTATCTCGATAGTTCCGGGATGCAGACAGCTCGTATTTCTCGGGAAAGCGTGTATTGGAGGTAAGCCGCATTTCTATTCCGGAGGGCAACGAACAATTTTGTTTACAATAAGTCCAGGTCGGGTGCGGCACGGGCATACCATCCGTTTATCTCCTCTCGTACTTGTTCAGCGAGAATTCGAACGTCAACGCGCATGTGCACATGCAAGATTACAATGCGTCCGTACTAGAGCTCATAACGTTTCCGAACATTATCCTCGCTTGGTGTACGCGTTTCCAGAGTCTTTATGTTTTTTCTCGCTAAAGCCCCGCCTCCCAGACATGTCGCCTTCCTCGGCAGCCTATCGCGCCGCGGCTGCAGACGAGGAGTGTCCGCCCGGAGACCCTACCATTCCAGGAGAGCTCACCATAACTCCGGCCCTGAAAAGTGCTTTCACAGCATCCATCGCGAAACTCGGCATCAGCCTCGCATTTTTCTCGGGTCCCTGGGAGGGCCTCACCACTTACCTTAGATCTAGCGTTGAAACGAAAACACGATCTGGTGTTAACCTCCGAGACGATCTACCGGAGCGAGGCGCTCCCTGCGCTGATCCAACTCCTACACCAGGCATGCGCCGACGCCCAGTCGCGGCCTCTATGTCTCGTTGCTGCGAAGGTGCTATACTTCGGTGTTGGCGGTGGGGTCTCGGAGTTTGTGAGGGCTCTTCGATCGAAAGATATGGTCGATAAAGGGAGCTCTGGGACCGCCGAATCTGTGTGGGAGCGGAAAGTGGGAGTTGGCCGGAAGATTATGCGAATAGACTGGGTTTGAACGTCGGTCGTCTTTGCAGCCTTGCTGAACTTTGAGGTGATATTACTGCGACTCGGCAGCGAATCTCGACGCAAACTTGTTCGAAGACGCATGATCAAATTGAACTCAAATCCCGCGCAGGCAAGGTTTCCTTTATAGCCGGTTTCGACTTTTGAAGACTCTGCTAACCGTCTTGAGCCGCCTTCAATTCCTCACAATTGAAAATTCACAGTGTGCATCCTTGTTTCACCTCCAAAATCAACAGCCGTCTTTGCTTCGAAATCCAAGCCGTTAGCCTTTTGCTCCTCATGCTGCGGCGAGCCTCAGTGAGGATAGTCTTTGGTTTCATTGAAAAATTCTCGGCAGCCCAAATGCCAATGCCCCTCCCGAGGACACCCTTTTTTTTTTTTCTGGGTCAGCAATTTGGGTATGACCAGGGAGGTATACAGAGCTGAAATCTCGTGCGTTGAATCCAAGGTTCCTGTTGACTTTAACCGTTCGTGTGTCTCACCTCTGTATCGTCTCTGAGAGCTAACATCTTTTATTTGGAGTCAAGGGTGGAATGGATTTCGCATGTTCAATTCGAATGGAAGAGGATGTGATGCATATGGTTGAAATTTCTTGAGCCATCCTTTTTAACCGAAATCAGAAACCTGTGCGCTGAATACGAAATTACGCACTACGCAGCATCCAAGCTGGTCCCCAGCACCTCCTCAACTCTCCGTCTCACCTCTCCAGCCCCAAAAACATCCACCTGCGTAAGCGGTGCCTGGGCCGCGATCCAAGCCGCCTGGGCCGCGATCCAAGCCGCCTGGGCCGCGATCCAAGCCGCCTGGTCCTCTGTTGGCAGACCACGCAAACGCTTCAATTCCGCGACCTGATCAACGACGCTGCGATCCCCGGGCTGGAGCTTCAACGCTTCGGCGTAGTCTTCTTCTGCCTTGGCCCAGTCTCCCAAAAAGTACCTAGCTTGTCCACGACGGAAGTAAGCTTTGGCGCTATTGAAATTTCCGGCGGCAATTGCTCCGGACGCGTCTTCCGCTGCCGTATCGTAGAGCTTTAATTCTGCATCATGGTATTTAGTTAAGCACGAGAATGTTTAGAGTCGGTTGAACGGAACAAAACTCACTCAACGCCACCGCGGCTCTGTTCAATGGGTAAAGCGGCTCATGGCCAGACAGATGCATGCACGCAGTGTACAGCACATATGCTGTCTTATATTCTCCCCTCTTGAACGCATCGTTTCCCGTGGCTTTCAGCTCCGCGCTCCTCGCGTCCGCTTCGGCCCACTCGCGCTTCTCACGCAGCACCTGCTCCATCTGCGTCTCTCCAGTCCTTTCGCGCTCTGCGGCGTCATCGCGCATCATCTGCAGGAACATCTCCATTTTGGCGGGGTCGTTGACTATCGACGCGATTTGAGGGGTCATGGGGCTAGTGCCGGCGCTTATACGCTTCAGGACGCCCTCATCGCCGAGATCGAGAGAAGCTAATTTAAGTCGCATTTTCAGTGCTGGACTGGCACTGGCAGTGTCGGCAATGGCAACGCACCGGGATCGTAGGGATTCAGTTTGTCTCCTGGTTTGAACATGGGGGATTGGAAGAGAGATGAACTTTCTCACGCTTCAGTTTCCACAATAACGAGCGTTATGGGAGAGAGAAGACTCGTTTTTGGTACTCGTATATACTGAAGGATTGCGTTTTATCAGAGTTGAGATTCGAGAGTGCGTCGAATTCCGAACCCAAATTGAACTCGCATTTTTTTCGGTTCAAAAAACCTGAGCGATGATTTCGTCCTTCCCGTTAATAGTACCTAAATGATGGACCGTGGAGTAACTGCTGGGTCAGTTTAGATTGTGTTTTTTTTCGTGTTCGCACAAGCAAGTACGTCGACATATTCCTTTCTCGACCTTCATCGGGCACAGAGAAAGGCTCGAGTTCACAGATAGTCAAATATATCGTGAACATTGGTTACAAGGTAGAGTTAAGGCGAAAATCAAGCTGGAAGGAATTTAGTACCAACTTGAACTTGTAAGAGCTCGGTTTGGTGGAGTCCATGCCGGATAAGCCACTGCGGGTGCATCAGGTAATCCACCCCAAGGTGAATATCGCGGAGACGGGAAGTAGGTAAGGGAGATGGCGAGACCAGTCTCGATGAAGGCTCGAAGATTGGACATGATATCAATTGTCATTGGTCGGTGGAAGTGAATCTCAACACTTTTGAGAGCTCGAGGCTCCAGCATCATCCTCGCAGTGATGAACCGGAGGACAGCAGCATCTGAGATGCTATGAGTGCTGTCCCCTATGGAGAAATCCCGCAAAGCAGGACAAAGTCCTGGGGATGTCAAAACTGCTAATGCATCGTCATCGAAACCTCCCTGAAATGAGGTTCCCATTACTGGGGCGGGATTTTTCAACTGCCGTACTGTGGATGGCAAATGACAGAGGGTGTCAAGCAAAGATATCTTTGAAAATGCGTGGGCGTCGATTTCGAAACTACGCAGGTAGAGTGACCGCGCAAAAAAGTCCCTGAGTGTTGGGGAATCTTGACACGAACCAAGGAATGTAAAGTTGCTCAACTCGGGTACCGAAAGACGCTTCAGTAGAAGTGAAATGACAGGAGCCCCGTGGCCGAAACAGTGTATCGCGAGCGTATGAAGGAACGGGAGTTCGAGGATGGGATGCTGCGGTGGCGCAGTGGACATTTCAGCTGGACTATCGCAGACCACCACCTTGCAGCAGCGGAGCTCGGGACATCCAGAAATGACGCGGAATATTGCTTCGCTCGTCAATTCGCCACTCCATGCAGGTCCACCAATGGTCAACGTCGTCAGCTGGTCCCAAAGGACTGGGAATCTTTCGGGGATAAAGATGTTTCCCGGAATGGACACAGTCGAAATTCGAGCCCCGCGGAAAATGCTGAAATGGCCCCAGTCAATACTGTGGAGTGGGCGCGACATCTGGTAATGAAATGCGGCGGTTTCCAGCCACGGCATGTCGATGTCGAGATGTGATATGATCTCCAATATGTGGGAGGAAGGGGTTGTGAAATGGATATGCTGCCAACGGGGTGCAAATGGGACAAGAGCCTGTAGTAATTGGAGGCTAGCTGCTGGTGATACCTCTGTTTCGGGGGGACTGTTGTCGGGGGAACTCTCCAGTGAAATTGACAAGGGGCATTGTCCAGAGCGACCCAACCACATTTTTGTGGCCTGCACACACTGGGCAACTTTCTCGTCGAAAGGCGCAGTAAGTCGACTGTAGCGGTCGGGCAGTGGTTCGACGACGTGAATCTTAGCCCACAGCCTCGGTGTAGAGAGGGAAATGGCTCTCCACGACCTGCATACGCGTCCAAGGAGGACAGGCGCCTCGGAAGCGCTCATAACGCAGTTCCGGTGCGTTGGAAGGCACGCGACGAATATTTCCTCGATGATGTCGAGCGGGAGCCGGCGAGCAGGCGAAATAAGGGCCTTGTGGGCGTCCACGTAGGCTCCAAGGCCGTCGCGCTCCTCCATCAGCTTCTCGATGGCCTTTTGCAATTCGGCAATTTCATTGTCCAAATTCTTTAATCGAAGAGCTGGTTTTACGAGGAGGGTTTGGATCTCGAGCACTTCTTTGTCCTTGGGACAGTAGTTCGTGCCTAGCTGGGCAGCGAACGGGGACGCCATGAAGTTACGCTGCATGATGGCGGTATGTACTAGGTGGTTGTAGCAGCGCCACCGCGACTGACCGCTTTTGGACGGACTCGTCTTGGTCTTTGCTTGGTCTTTCCATTTGTGTAATCAATCTGCTGTCGACAACCAGAACTCGGTGTGTACCCAAGATTCCACATATTTGCAGTACTGAAGCTCTATTTTCAGCTGAGGTCCCCATTGGCATGATCGACTCGCTTGCAGCAGATCATGCTCGCATCGTCGATTTCGATGCACAGATTCAGGATCTTGAGCGCTCTCTTTCCCTGTTGCGAGGTCAACGAGCGCTCGTTCAAGAGCGACTCGATTCCTACAAATACCCGGTCTTGACATTACCGAGCGACATCATTTGCGAAATCTTCATCCACTTTCTTCCGATCTATCCCTCCTGCTCACCCGTCACCGGCTCTCGCTCGCCGATTCTTCTCACACATATATGCGGCGAATGGCGAAAAATAGCCTTGGAACTCCCTGCACTTTGGAGAGCCCTGGAGATATATTGGAACGAAACTGCTTGTCTGGTGCCCACTCTAGACCGATCCGGTTCTTCCCCACTTTCTATCCGCATGGATGAAAGGGAAAATAGAGATAGGGCGTTTGAACTAGGATCAGCATTCCTTGCGGCTCTTGTTCCTCACTGTACACGCTGGCAATACTTGTCACTCCGCCTTGTCGGATTCCCACACCGCAGCTCCTACCCTTGCATAGGCGGCCCGATGCCTTTGCTCCAGCACCTAGATTTGGACCTTGTCATTTGCCCGGATTGGCCCGAGTTCTCATTCGCCGAGGCTCCACTTTTACGCACAGCGATCCTAAACGATTGCGCTGCCGCACACATCATTCTACCTTGGACGCAATTGACTTCCCTGACTTTGAAAACAGTGTATTTGCAGGAGTGTGTCCCAATCCTGCAGCAGGCGGCCAACTTGACACATTGTGAGCTGGAACTTCTTGACGAGGGCTTCGGCCCCGGCTTCCACGGGACGAATGTCGGCGATGTCACACTTCTGTTCTTGGGATCTTTGACATTGAAGGACCGTAATTCGGACATTAATGATAATTATCTCCAAACCTTCGTCGCTCCTGCTCTCTGTAGCCTGGAGATCCCCGAAGGCCTCTTGGGATCCAACCCCATTGATTCGCTTTCTTCGTTCATATCGAAATCGGGCTGCAAGCTGCGGCGTGTGCAGATCATCGACCGAACAGAGCTCGAGAGCTCCTACCACACGGCATTTCCTTCGATTCAGATGCTCCTCGTCGACTCGGACGATGGTGATGGAGGGGATTCGGAGAGCCCAGGATCAACAGAGGTCTGATCCCTCAGACGACGGAAGCGACTCGAAATTCAATAATCATACGTGCGAGAGTCATTTATGTATCCTGCTTTTCCGGTTCTTACGGAAGGATTTGTTGCAGCGCTCGACGATTTCACATCCAGTACATACATCTATCCTCTCTGTTTCCAATTGGAAACCATTCTCCTTGCATAATATTCTCGTGCGCCGGTGTGTCTGCGCATTTGGCGCGGCCGCCGCTTGTCTGTCTATGGGAGACACTGATATCATTACCCTACCTTTGCAAAAGTTTTTGATGCAAGTGCTGTTCGAGCCTTCGGCCCGTCGGGCTTGGATTGCTCTACTATCGAAGGGGTACCTTTGCAAAATTCTGGTCCAACGGTCTCAATTTTGCGTCAATTGTGCTATAAAAAAAGGTAGAGAGCAAATGTATAATCCTTTGACTGTTCCAAATATTTCTGGAGGCGAACAGCGGCATTTGAGCCCACAGGAAAATCGAGAGTCAGTGTTTGATGAAGTCCATCAAAAATGATGGCCCGCCAAATTTGGCAGGCCATCAATTTTGCAAAGGTACAGGCGTCTTGGGAACCTCCTGGCATCCTCCACATCGTATGCCTCACTCTGAAAATATTCAAGCATGGGATTCATATGTATGACTTCGTTTACACCAAATTTTGGAGAAATCAGAGCCGAAAGGCTGCCACACTCGGCCCATCAAAAAACTTCTGCAAAGGTACCCCTTCGGTAGTAGAACTTGGACTGAATCAACTGATAGGTATTATTTCACTGTCTGACTATTTTCAGATTTCTTTAGGGCCTGAGGAGGAAGCCTCGAAGATGCCGAGGCGGTACCTCAAAATCGGCCAAATCACCTACCTCAGGCGATCGCCCCGGCTCACTCCCATCAAAATTCAGCAAAATCCGACCTTTGAATTTCTGCTGGCCTCAAATGTGGCCCAAATGCTCTACAGACCTGGTGGCACAGTTGAGGACACCTTACATACAATATCTTTTTTTCCCGATGTCGTTGGGTTTGAATTGAGTTGAGGCCACAAGATCAAAACTTTGCAAAGGTACTTAGGGTAATGATACATAGTAAACCGCGGAACGAACATGATGCGGCGCGGACTGCAGGATAGTCGTCCAATTGAAGCCACAAATTGCGCGAATTCGACCTGGACGGGGATCGATTGAGTGAACGCGTACGCGATTTTCAACGGGACATCTCGTTGTAAAGTTCGGACTGGAGTTGAAGATAAGCAGAAGATGGGGCCCAGCAGAAAATGCAATTGCTCGACGGATGGTTGGGATAGCACGACTCGGAGGGCTTGGGGTTCGATTTCGACTGGTGCCGGATAGAAGGATGGATGGATGGATGGATGGAATCGAACAGTTACCGACTTGCGAAAAGGATTACAGGAATGAATGAATGGATGTTGTACTGGGGCTTCGCAGCATAGTGTCCATGTCGGGTGTTGTTCGTTTAACTTTGGCGTACGCTCCCGATTCGAAGTTCAAGTTAGATTGAGACTCTGGTGAAATGGGAATTTAGGAGGACCGATATTATTAGTATGCCTTCCGCTATAATGTCATCGGGATATTCGGCCGTGAAAGGGAAATGCGAGATACCTCTACTGGCTGTGCCAGTTACGCCGAGTTGATTTATTCATCTTGAGAATCCCGTCAATTCGACGCGCGCAGCATCTTTGTTGCTCGAGCATCATGTCGCGAGAATTGCTCCAAGTGTCTTGATCATCTCCGCCCGGAATGAGTCAAGATTCAGATGGAAATCAACTAGTTATTTTTGCGGCTGTATTGAGACTGTAAATAACGATGGAACGAGCCGCGGACGCACCACGTTAGACATCGAGGATCTGTTCCTGTGTTGCATCTATCAGTCCGCTGTGATGCGTCGAAGCTGTGTACTCTGGCACCGAAAGCTGTCCGAATTTACGGCGGAGGACCATATGGGTGAATAAGCAGCGTCGGATGGATGAAAAAGGAAGTGGAGAGCCGATCGCGATGAGGGATATTTGATATTGGGGACCTAGCCAAACACGTGAGCGATTCTTTCACTTGCGATCGTCTACTTGTCGTGTTTCACGTTGCTCGCAGCAACTAATTCACATCCAATCCTTGCCCTCTACGACCATGTCTGTCGAAGCCCGCAAGTCCATTCCACCCTTGTCTCAAATTATACTCACACGATACACACTACAGCGCGTTCGTCTACGAGGTCTTCACCTAATGTCCCGCCCATCGACCTCCGCCATATGACCTCTGCCACCGTTCTGGCCCCGCTGGCCCCCGGGGACAACCGCAGGGCGTCGCAGCACCTCCAGCCCAACGCCCGGAAAGGCTCCAGGTCGCCCTCGTCCATTCCGTCCAGTCCGACTTCTGTGTTAGTCTTTCTGCTTTCTGCTTTCTGCTTTTCGGTCGACTCCGTGTTTTGCGGGTGTGCGTCAAAGACGGCGAGGAGATCGGACCTTCGGAGCATCATCGCACCAGCGTTGGTCTCGTCCGTCTTGCGAGGGTCGGAGATATTCGTCGCGCGGACCTTGTTCCTGGGTTTCTGCCGGCCGTTCCGAGTTTGGCCTCCACTCGCTCGCAGAATGCACCCACGACACATCTCACGCGTCCCTTTACTTCCTTTGCTTTCTTTGCGATGACCCTGAGGTTAGCCGGGTCTGGGCGTCTCGGTGCGACGGATGTCTTGCAGTCGGGGCATCAGACCCTGGCGTTAAGGACGTCATGGCAAAGGTCTCACCTCTCGCGCGGACCATGTTGCTCGGTCTGTTCTTGCCGGCCATTCCGATTCCATTGCATTTCCATTTCTCGGGCGCTTGTCAAGGCAACTGAATACTTGGAGTCGGGGAGGGCGGACCTTCTCCCAAAAGTCGGCGTTATCCCTCGTGCGGCCCTTGTTGGTCTCCGATTCCGTCTCATTCGAAATGGACCTTCCTTTTCATTCCATCCCACGCGCCTTTGCTTTTGTTTCCTTCTTGCCTTTGCTTCTGTCGTTCCTTTGCCATGACGCTCTGCCTCCACGTCCTAACTGACCTCCCTTCCTCCAGACACTCCTCCTCCTCCGCCATATTCGAGCGCGACATCGAGCCCGTCCTCCACCTCTCCTCCCCCTCCGCCCTCCCAAACGCAACCTCCCCCGCACGGCCGAAAGACCCGCACCGCACCGCACGCTCCAAGAACACCGAGGCGCTCGAGCAGAGCGTGCCCTCCGTGCTCGACAGCGCCGCCGCCGTCCTCGCGTCGCTCGGCCCGTCGCTCGAGGACGGCGACGCCGTCGCGGTCACCGCGCCCGCGCCGCACCCCCCGTCGTCCTCCGCATCCGCGCTGTTCGGCGACCAGGGGCTGGGCGGGGGCACGGTGCGCAGCCGGAGCACGGGCACGGGGAGCGGGTTCGTGTCGCCGATCGGGAGCTTCCGCAGCCGGAGCCCCAGCCCGAGTCCCCGGAGCGGCGCGGGCGGCGGGGCGGGGGCGGGGAACAGGAACTCGCTGCTGCTGAATATACCCTCCCCGGCGGGCGCCCCCACCCCCGCCACGTCCCCGGCCTCCGCCTCCGCCCCCGCCTCCTCCGCCCCGCCGACCGCGCGCCAGTTCGACTCTGCGCCGCCCGAGCACGCGGCGCCGCGCACGCCCGCGGCGAGCGTGAACAAGCGCCTCTCGTTCGTGTCGTACGCGGACCTGCTCTCGTGCACGCCGACCGCGACGCAGCCGCTCTCCGCGCTGACCTCGCCCGCGGGGTCGCCCGCGCACATCACCGGCGTGGACCCCGCGTTCGCGCCCCCGCCCGGGGGCGCGAGCGCGGGGGGGGAGCGGCGCGCCGTCGTTGAGGAACTTTATCTTCGGTGCGGGCGCGGCGGGAGCAGGGGGGGAGGAGGACAGGATGATGGACGACGTGGGGGGGGAGTGGGAGCGGGAGGGGCTGGGGCGGGGGCTGGAGGAGCGGCTGGAGGCGTTGGCGGGGATCGGGATGTCGTAGGCGGGGCGTGAGTCCCGTGCCTGCCCATGCTGCCCTCGGTGTCCTGTGGCCCGTGCCCCGTGCTTCGTTATGCCCCCGCTTATGATGCGTCTCTGCCCGCCCCGTTATGCCCTCCCGAACCCGAACCCAGCCTTGAACAAGTCAAGCCAAGCCAAGTCCCGCTATGCACCGCTCCCGCTCCCGATTTCCGATTCTTTTCCGCTTATAATGACTATGGTCCCTACTCTTACTCACGATATCTTATGATCTCTTATTTGCCTGCCTGCTTACCTGCTGTTCTCCCTCGAGCTACCTACGAACCGCGGCTGCTGCCGATACTGCTGATGCAATTTCAAAGCTGAATTGAAATTTTGAACTGGAACTGGAACTGGATACATAGTGGATGTTGATACATATGTACTTTAGAATTATATTTTCTGTTGCGAGGGTTTGAATGTGCTTGGCTTGGTTGCGGGCGAGGTGGAAATTATTGGGGCCGGCTCGACGATCTAATCTGATACAATCAATTAAATTATCCCATTGCGAGTGGAGCGGAGGTAAAACCGCGGTTAGCCCGGGGTAAATTCAATACGCATGCGGTGTGTCAGAATATCTATTCAATCCTTGCAGGCTGAAAGTTATGTTTTCTTCATCAGGTTCCGCGGTTCCTGATGATAGTGTCGCACCGTGCCGACGGTTGTTCGTTTCGACCCATTAAAGCACGAGCTGAACGGTGCACTAAACAAGAACAAATCCTGCGAACATTTTTGATGGCAAGGAAAGAACGGCCTCAAACTTGCTCATACCATCGCACATTCCTTAGATATTTCGAATTGTGAGTTATATGCTATATTACTACGATCTGGTGAAATATTGGCCTTGTTACTAGAAATTTGGATAAGTTTTAAGGCCATCCAAATCACGTGATTAACGGCAATGTTCGGAGAGAGCACCCGTCGCGAGCCGTGGATTTTTTTAAAAATCTTATCTTATCTAAACAGCAAACCCAAAAGGAAATTATTTCCATGCGCGCGGCTTGTCATCTTCCTTTCTTGATGTCAAAGCTCCCGCAATTTGCGGCGAATGTGCAAAGCGCATGGACCGTGAACAGCGCATTACAGCTCCCTATCTCCCGTGGAATCTTCCTTTAGCAAGTCTGCGGCGCTGGTCACAAAATCAATTCAATAAACGTCTGCCAGCGGTACCTCCGGCATTCCCTCCCTAGGCCTTATTCAGTTAAACTCCCTAAACTCTCGGCACACAGTCGCGCCCCACCTCTCTTCCATTCTATCAACGACGATCTGGGGCCTATAAAACATAACAAACAGATGCAAGACCGCTCCTATAACCCGCACCTATAAGAACCCCTCTGGCCCCTCTCGATCAGTTTCTCCAGGGCTAATCACTTCACCGGCGCTCACCTGCCTCGCGTGCCTGCCACTGTGACTCTTCTCCAGCGCTTGCTCGCCTTTGCTCGCTTCCGCCACCATCATCTTCGGTACAGCTAGCTCGTACTCCGCGTATCCCGCAGCACGCACCCAGTTCGACGTCTACTCGGCCTCAACGATGACCTCCACTGCGAGCAACTCGAGCAGCTACTCCCTCTCGCCCCTCCCGTCGCCCGTGTCGCCCACGTCGCTGACGGTGGAGACGCCCTCCCTCGGCGACGCGCTCCTCCCGCGGCCCAAGCGCGGCGCCCCGCAGGTCGCACCGGCGTCGAAGAAGCCTGAGGCTGAGGGGAAGGACAAGAAGAAGAAGGACAAGAAGAAGAAGGAGACCGCGCCGCTCGACCCCGCCCTGTGCGAGGGGTGGTAGGGAAGCTCCTTCCCATCCCCTCCCGTGCGGCCTGCATGCATCCATTCGCTCATTGATCGGTACGCCATCTCGCCGTGTGCTCCCGTGCGTGGCGCTGAGAATGTCTGTCCTTCCCTGCAGGTTCCGTTTCCCCTCGTCTCCATCAGCATCTCACACACACACACACCATATCATACCACCGGAACCCCACCACCCCCGTCCTTCTATCCTACAGCTACTTGCATTACATCATCTATTCCAATCCCAGTCCCAATCCCACCTTCACCCGCCCCACCTCACCCCACCCTGCCCACTCTCCCTCCCCGCCCGGCGCCCACAAGGTCTACATCCCCTCGGGGATATACAATTTTGCGGGACAGGAGGTATTTTTCAGGGCCAGAGTGGGAAAGGAGTGGTCCGTCCCATCCTTCCACCCCTACATTTTTTTTGGTTGCGACCCTACTCTACCCTTACAGTATAACGTTGTACATGTGCCCACGGCCATCTCCGCAGCCCAGGATTAGGATTCGTGTTGTAGAAGAATGACTTCGCTCGAATGCGTAGTATATATATTTATTCCTTGGCTTACTCTGGGCGTGTTATTATTGCGGCGCCGACCAAGGCTTGCAATGACGGCGCTACCTCGCGTGCCTGGACGGATGACAGACAGTGTACAAAACATTATGACAATTTAAGCAATTTGTGGCTTCAATTAGACAGCCATCCTCTGGGGTCCGCACATCGTATTCATTCCGCGGGTAAAGGTCCCCGTAGACAGGCAGGCGGCGGCCACAACAACGTACATCTGCGCCGTGCACATGCATCAGGCGGGATTTAATTAGGGATCTTGCGAGGGATAGCTCTGCCTTGCATGAACTCAAGCGTGCTGGCGCTCCAGAGCGCGCATCCGACAGCGCGAGCCCACCCGGCCCAGTGGTCTTCTGCAAAACAGGGAGTCATTGGGTCCGCGTTCGTCCGAGTCGATGCCATTGATATTGTACGTGGCATGGAACCGTTCTTGGAGCGACGGGGCTACGGCGAGGACGAGCCAGTATGTATATAATGCGCAGACACACTAGCCCACGAGAATATTATGCAAGAAGAATAGCGTCCAAAAAAGACATCCTCTTTCGAAAAACAGAGAGGATAGATGTATGTATTGAATGTGAACTCGTCGAGCACTGTAACAAATTCTTCGGTAAGAACCGGAAAAGCAGGATACATGAATGACTCTGGCACGTACGATTGATTATCGAATTTCGAGTCGGTTTCGTCTGAGGAATCAGACCTCTGGGCTTCCCGAATCCTCTCCATCACCATCGTCCGAGTCGACGAAGAGCATCTGAATCGAAGGAAAATGCCGCGTGGTAGGAGCTCTCGAGCTCTGTTCGGTCGAGGATCTGCACACGCCGCGGCTTGCAGCCCGATTTCGATATGAATGAAGAAAGCGAATCAATGGGGTTGGGTCCCAAGAGGCCTTCACGGATCTCGAGGCTACAGAGAGCAGGAGCGACGAAGGTTTGGAGATGATTATCATCAATGTCCGAATAAGGGTTCTTCAATGTCAAAGATTCCAAGAACGGAAGCGTGACATTGACGACACTCGTCGTCCTGTGGATGCTCCTGTCAAAACAAAGTTCCAGCTCACAATGCGTCAAGTTGGCCGCCTGCTGCAAGATCGGGATACACTCCCGCAGACACATTGCGTTCATAGTCAACGAAGTTAACTGCGCCCAAGGTAGAATGATGTGTGTGGCGGCGTAATTGCTTAGGATTGCTGTGCGTAAAAGTGGGGCCTCGGCGCATGAAAACTCGGGCCAATATGAAGAATCGGGCCAATCCGGGGGAATGACAAGGTCCAAATCTAGGTACTCGAGCAAAGGCATCGGGCCGCCTATGCAAGGGTAGGAGCTGTCTGGGAATCCGACAAGGCGGAATGACAAGTATTGCCAGCGCGCACGGTGAGAGAGGAGAGCCGCAAGGAATGCTGATCTTAGTTCGTATGCCCTATCTTCTATATCTTCCGCTTCATCCATGCGGATAGAAAGTGGGAAAGAACCGGATCGGTTGAGAGCGGGCACCAGACAGGCAGGGTCGTTCCAAGATATTTCCAGGGCTCTCCAAAGTGCAGGGAATTCCAAGGCTATTTTTCGCCATTCGCCGCATATATGTGTGAGAAGAATCGGCGAGCAAGAGCCGGTGATGGGTGAGCAGGAGGGATAGATTGGAAGAAGGTGGATGAAGATTTCGCAAATGATTTCGTTCGGTAATGTCAAGACCGGGTATTTGTAGGAATCGAGTCGCTCTTGAGCGAGCGCTCGTTGACCTCGCAACTGGGAAAGAGAGCGCTCAAGATCCTGAATCTGTGCATCCAAATCGACCACGCGAGCACGATCTGCTGCAAGCGAGTCGATCATGCCAATGGAGACCTCCTGAGAATAGAGCTTCAATACTGCAAATATGTGGAATCTTGGGTACACACCGGGTTCTGGTTGTCGACGGCTTGATTACACAAATGGAGAGACCCAAAGACCAAGACGAGGCCGTCCAAAAGCGGTCAGTGGCGCTGCTACAACCACCTACATACCGCCATCATGCAACGTAACTTCATGGCGTCCCCGTTCGCTGCCCAGCTACGCACGAACTACTGTCCCAAGGACAACGAAGTGCTCGAGATCCAAACCCTCCTCATAAAATCAGCTCTTCAATTAAAGAATTTGGACAACGAAATTGCCAAATTGCAAAAAGCCATCGAGAAGTTGATGGAGGAGCGCGACGGCCTTGGAGCCTACGTGGACGCCCACAAGGCCCTTATTTCGCCTGCTCGCCGGCTCCCGCTCGACATCATCGAGGAAATATTCGTCGCGTGCCTTCCAACGCACCGGAACTGCGTTTATGAGCGCTTCCGAGGCGCCTGTCCTCCTTGGACGCGTATGCAGGTCGTGGAGAGCCATTTCCCTCTCTACACCGAGGCTGTGGGCTAAGATCCACGTCGTCGAACCACAGTCGGACCCTTACAGTCGACTTACTGCGCCTTTCGACGAGAAAGTTGCCCAGCGTGTGCAGGTCACAAAAATGTGGTTGGGTCGTTCTGGACAATGCCCCTTGTCAATTTCACTGGAGAGTGCCCCCCAAAACAGTCGCTACGATACAGAGGTATCCCCCGCAGCTAGCGTCCAATTTCTACAGGCTCTCATCCCATTTGCGCCACGTTGGCAGCATATCCATTTCACGACCCCTTCCTCCTACATATTGGAGATCATATCACATCTCGACATCGACATGCCGTGGCTGGAAACCGCCGCATTTCATCACCAGATGTCGCGCTCACTCCACAGTATTGACTGGGGCCATTTCAGCATTTTCCGCGGGGCTCGAATTTCGACTGTGTCCATTCCGGGAGACATCTTTATCCCCGAAAGATTCCCAGTCTTTTGGGACCAGCTGACGACGTTGACCATTGGTGGACCTTCATGGAGTGTCCCAGTAGAATTGACGAGCGAAGTAATATTCCGCGTCATTTCTGGATGTCCCGAGCTCCGCTGCTGTAAGGTGGTGGTCTGCGATAATCCAGCTGAAATGTCCACTGCGCCACCACAGCATCCCATCCTTGAACTCCCGTTCCTTCATACACTCGCAATACACTGTGTCGGCCACGCAGCTCCTGTCGTTTCACTTCTACTGAAGCGTCTTTCGGTACCCGAGTTGAGCAACTTTACATTCCTTGGTTCGACTCAAGATTCCCCAACGCTCAGCGACTTTTTTGCGGGGTCACTCTGCCTGCGTAGTTTTCGAAATTGACACCCACGCATTTTCAAAGACATCTTTGCTTGACACCCTCTGTCATTTGCCATCCACAGTACGGCAGTTGAAAATTCCCACCCCAGAAATGGGATCCCCATCGCAGGGATTTTTCGATGACGATGCATTAGCAGTTTGACATCCCCAGGACTTGTCCTGCTTTGCGGGATCTCTCCATAGGGGACGGCCATCATTACATCTCAGATGCTGCTGTCCTCCGGTTCATCACTGCGAGGATGATGCTAGAGCCTCGAGCTCTCAAAAGTGTTGAGATTTATTTCGGCCGACCAATGACGACCGACATCATGCCCAATCTTCGAGCCTTCATCGAGACTGGTCTCGCCATCTCCCTTTCCTACACCACGTCTCCGCGATATTCACCTTGGAAGGGATTACCTGATGCACCCGCGGTGGCTTACCCGACGTGGACTCCACCAAACCGACCTGTTTGGTAACGGCTCTAAATTCCTTCCAGCTTGATTTTCACCTTAATTCTACCTTGTAACCAATGTTCATGACATACTTGACTATCTGTGAACCCGAAGGCTTCTCGCAGCGCAACGAAGTCGAGAAGGAAATGTGTCAACCCACTGGACACGAAAAGTAAGTGGGACATCTGGGTTGAGATCTAAACTGACGCGGGTGATTCCAACATTGGCGAGGAAATCGTGCAGGTTCCGGCTCATTCTTGGGTTTACTATGTTCCAATTTCTTTTGTGACGACAAGTACCGTATGCATGTAACCCCGGATCCTCAAGCCATCTTGCTTCGACTGAACTCGGTCCGTCATTCAGATGCTTGCTCTCGCTGGCCTTTCTACATACGGGATTCGACAGCTGCTATGACTTGTTCCAGATTCATGTACAAGTCGTTGGCCCTGTGCGTCTCGTCGCTATAATAGTCGACGGCTAACGCGATCTTCTGAGGTAGGTCGTCAAAACATTTTCCAGCGCTGCTACTGTCGAGGTATCTTACCTCCAGATAAAGTGGCTGTTTTCGATGTATTCCGCAGCGATCACGTTGGCGGCTGAAACATTGCCATCCACCAGTATGGCACTTCACGCGGGGTCAGCTCGAGTTCCAATTCGAGCAATGCACCGTACCTTAAGTAATTGTGGCAGATTTGGAAACTAATGACCTCCGACTTCGACTTCGCATTGGCCTTGTTGAGGGCTGCCAAAACAAAGCTAGCTCCGGACTGAGTGGAATCGGGGAGTTTGGTGTGGAGAGTGGACATGCTGATACGATTTAGTGGGTGGTCGAGTTGGTTTATTGCAATAGCGAGTAGTCGAGACTTTATATAACCCCAGCAATCCCAATTCGGAGTCCTGCTCGATCAGTAAATACAAGAATAAAAGAACGAATCTAAAACAATAAAAAACGCACCCCTATCCAAGTCCTTCGTACCGATAAAAATGTAATAAGCTATTTGTTCTTGTAACCACAATGCTCTTGTTTTCGAATGACTCCTATTTCTTTTTTGTTTCACGCACCGCGCCAAAAGATCTCGGCGTCCAGAAGTTTAGTTGGGTCGTGCTCACCAAAAAAATGCCGCACGTATTTGACCTTTACACTCCAAAGAGCTGAGACTGCGAGTCGGCATATCTCAAGGAGCACAACAAACGGTTTGGTATTGGTCCAAGATCAGTCACACCGGTGATTGCAGAATATTGGGTGATCCAACGTTGATTTCGAGACATTACTCGAAAGCTAAAGTATCAATTAGTATTGCATTGCACTGAATTCCATGCTGATTCCAAAAATTGAAGCTGTGATATCAGCTCCCTCCGAAATCAATGCTGATTTTACTAGTTTCGGTTTTAGATTTTGGGCAACCCGAAATGCCAGTTGAGACTTGACCTGTCCACATCAACATTGGACAGTCCAATATTTGGCAATATCTCCCAGGTCCCTCTGTCACGAGGCAAATGGCTGCCTGGTAACTGCACATACCCAAGATTCTCAACTTTATGTCCATCCAATGTTGATCCCGCCACTCAAAATATTGAATCAGTATTCAGTTGAACCGAAACCAAAGCAGAATCCACTGCTTTCAGCTCAGATTTTGGTTCAGTCAATCTGGAAGGTGCCTCCAGTAATTTCACGCTTTGGTTTCAGTTAACTTGAAGTCTAGCTCGATATTCAGACTTTCAAATTGACTTGCAACATCAACATCGGGCCGTCGTATATTCGGCAATTGCCGTTGTGAGTGCCACAGTGTTCGCACGTCCGTAAACGGTTCAAGCAAGAATATGCATCAACTTGTTACGACCCAAGCAGCCTCTGAAGGCGAGGTGAATGAAACGGTGTCAATGAGTGGCAGTGCTTCTGCTGCAACGTGCGACCACACATGCAAGTTCGGCGACCGTTCGCCGGGACGCGCGCTTTGACAGATCAGACTGGCTTTGCTTTCGAATGACTGGATAACTCGCTTTCTTCCTTTCTGCCTGCGCTTCGACAAACGAAAGAGGCGATGGCTGGGCGGAGCGTCCCGTTATCCCCGAGTCACCGTGGGTCGCGTCCGGGCTCAGCACCGGATACCCAGGCCACTCACACAAAACGGCCCGCCGGAAGTAAGGCTAAAAATGAGAATACGCTCATCCACGAGTCAGGACCATAGATGAGCCCGCAAGGTGGATGACCTCCCCACGGACCCTTTGAAAATTCTCAGGACGCAGACGGAGGCCAAGGCTGGAGATGCGTAGATATTTCGTGGTGTCTGGATCAGCCGGCTCACCACAAGTGTATCGCATACTCGTCTAAAAGCCTGTGAAGACGAAAGTCAGGCCTGAAAATAAGATTAACCGCACAGATCCTTGGCTCTCAGAGCTTGCCAAGGTCGGTGAAGTGTCCATGTCGCCGCGCCGGTTGCGGTTCTTGACAAAGTAGCGGACGCCGTTCACAAAATCATTATGAACAAGGCTGCGAAACAACGGCGTTTTGCCACGGTTTGAGGAGAACTCCGCCTTGAGTCTGCCCTAGAAATAAATCCAGAAACACAGAAAATAGGTTTCGAATAAGGTGCGTCTTTCACAAGGTAGTGTACTAAGCATGCGGGCCAGCCGAGGTAGCCGAGCAGTGACGCATCATCGCCGTCGGGCCGATCCGCAGTCGACGTATGTGCACTTGGATTGTGATGCCGAGGTGGCTTGGGAGATGCAAGAGTAAAAAAAAAGCAGCTCGGTGTGAAGAACCAGGCCACAACGGAAATGTTGTCGCAGTTGATTGATTGACCCAGACAAGAATCAAAGATGATTATTCATTCAATCGATGCCAAACCTAGGTTTATGAGCCAAGTACTTGGTGGTAGCAATGAAAGGGAGTGAAGAGTGAAAGAGAGCTTGAGGTGGTAGAACCAGAAGACTGGCCCTGGAGATCAGTATTACATAGCGAGGATCACCGGTCACGCTGCGACATAGCATCATCTCCACCAGCCATCGTTCGCAGGCACGGGCTTGGCCTTTCTCATCTTTCTCCTCCTTTCCCCCTCCTTCATGGTATCATTACCGCTGGCCGTTACGGCCGTCCTCCTCATCCCCGCCTTCTCGGCGGCGGACCCTATTCATATACCAATTACTCGGAGATCAGGCTGGCCCGCAACGCACTCAGATCATTTGGCTGCTGCAGAATTCGTGCGATCTCGGTATGGCTACGGCGGCGCCGCGACGTCCACGACCGCAACAAAACGCATGCAGCGTAGAGGAAGCGAGCAGAGTTTAAATTTTGTGAATCAGGTCCGTATCCTTCGCGAGTGTGCCTAGTCAATTCGTCCTCAATCATTCGATTTCCAGAAAGGAGATTCGAGTTACTTTGGAACAGTCGACATCGGTACACCGTTAGTGCTTCGCTCTTTTTCTTTGATCTAGAATGTGGACTGTACGACTGCTGGGTACGGGCCACCCGCAAACGGGCTGGCGTGCAGGAGGCCGTCTTCCTTGTGCTCTCTCGTCTTTCTGATGCTCTCGTCTTTCTCCGGGTCTAGGGTCACACCCTCACTCCGCACCTGGTGCCGTCAGGCGCTTCGCTCCTTCGCGCGCGCTCCACTCGGCGACTTTCGTTGCCATTCCATAATTGGACACGACTGCCGGTTACGGGCCACTCGACTTGTCGCTGGTTCGCGTGCAGACTGTCTTTCTGGCGCTCTCATCTTTCTTGGGTGGCTACAATGATGGGGACATTTCCCTTGATGCTGGGGGAGGCGGGCATCGCTGTCATCGAGCTTAGTTTCGACCCCAAGAGCCACTCCATGCTCAAGCTCCTCGAGGCCACGGGCTGCGTGGCAGGGATTTTTTTCTCCCTGGCGTCGTCATGCATTGGTCTCTCTTGCGCTCCGCAACGTTTCGTTGCCGTTTCTAGAATTAGACGATGCTTGTCTGGCCGACGCCTACTTCCTCATCCGGTGGGCGCTGGTCGCGCGGTGACCATCCTTGTATTCTATTTCTGTCCGAGGACCATCCCTGTCGGGCATGTCAGGGCTGACACTGTGCCCACTGCACCGCCATGCTTAGATGATGACTTCGGCCTACTTCCGCATTATTCTCCCTACTCTATTATTGCTCCCATCCTTAACATCATGACACTGACAATTCTACAGACCGCAATCATTTAATGTTATTCTCGACACAGGATCAAGCGACCTTTGGGTCGCCGACTCCGACTGTGTCAACTGCGATCGGGGAACACCGCTCTTCAAATCAGCGTCATCGACGTCCTTTGTGCAGCGGCAGAACCAAGTGACCCCGATCAGCTACGGCTCCGGGAACGTCGCGGGCTTCATCTCAACGGAAAGCGTCGCCATGGGCAATTTCTCGGTGGCGAACCAGGGATTCTGTGAGTCTCTTTCTCCCCCCCGCCCTCTTCGTTTTCGTTGTACTTATTGATTCATCTCGCACCCAGTGGCCGTCGAGTCCGTCTCGGAAGACCTCCTCACCGGCTCCGTCTCGGGCATCATGGCCTCGCGTTCAGCGCCATCTCCGCCACGGGCGCGACGCCCTTCTGGCAGGCGCTCATCTCGAGCAAGCAGCTTGCCGCGCCCGAGATGGCGTTCCAGCTCACGCGCTTCCGGGGCACGAACTTCCAAGACGAGGAGCCCGGAGGGTCGTTCACTCTCGGCGGGACCAACTCGTCGCTCTTCCAGGGCGATATTGAGTTTTTGCCGATGCTGACCACCGCGGGGCAGGCGACGTTTTGGCTGTTGGGCGTCTCGGGTACGTCTTCCATCCCATCCCATCCACATACCTGTCCTGTCTCGTTCAATCAATCGGAAATAAACTGATTTCGTCGTGCGTATGTGTTTGCAGAGGTCACCGTGCAGGGTACGCCGCTGAAGATCGCGACGGGCAACGACGCTCTGGCGGCCATCGACACGGGGACAACACTCATCGGGGGCCCGACGACCGACGTGGAGAACCTGTGGGCGCAGATCAAAGGCTCGGCGAAGATCCCGAGCATGCCTGGGTTCTTCCAGTTCCGTGCGTCCTTTCTTTCCCCCTCCCTTCTCTTCCGCCCCGCTTATCCGTGATGTATGCAGCATGCACTACGACACTAAACATCAGCATGGCCTTCGGAGGCAAGCTGTGGCCCATCGCGCCGCAGGATATGAACCTTGGCTCGAACGGCGGCTCGATGTGCCTGGGCGGGATATTCGACCTGACGCCAGGGGAGCAGTATTGAGGCTAACGGGGGGGAACCCGACGTGGGTTGTGGGGGATACGTTCTTGGTATGTCCACCTACCTACTTTTCCTGCCTTCATCCATCCATCCTTCCCTTCGTCCCTTCTTTCCATCTCATCATTGTCTCGATCTTCGTTCCCGTTTCCATGGCCGTCTCCATCTCCATCTATCTATCTTTTTGTTCCCTTTCTGGCCGAGAGCTGAGCTGATGAACGTGATTTTCACAGAAAAACGTGTACTCGGTGTACAGGTCGGACCCCGCCTCGATCGGGTTCGCACAGCTGTCGGATCTGGCGGGGTCGTCTGGTTCGCCCGGCGAGGGCGTGAGGTCGAACGGCTCAGGGACGACGGCGGCGCCGGCGACGGGAACATCATGTGCGTATTTTCGAAACTCTTGCGTGTGTAACTCCGTCTCATCATCGGCTCTCGTTTCTTCTTTCTTCCTTTTTTCTTCTTCTCTTTTCTGTCCTTGTTTTTTTTTCTTTCGCGCAGTCCTAGCGCTCTTCCTCCTCCTCAGCCTGGGCATGGCATTCGTGCCGCTCTTCTGAGGATCTCCTCCCTTCCTCATCGGAGGATGGACTGGCTCGCATTCTAACCCTAGCCGACTGTTCGCGACACCATACCATACTAACGAGTGCTCTCCCAGTAACGGGTGGCGCGACAACGTTCCTCATGACCTCCCCCCTCTCCCTCTCCTCCTCATCCTCCTCTCTACCCTTACTTCCCGCCGTCGCCGCTTTGCTACTGCTGATGTATCATATCATATAACACATCCTACGCGTTATATATAAACCATAAACACCTTATTCCTTATTCAGACTCTCCGCCACCATACCTACGTACATATCCATTTACTGCTACCTCTCCGCTCGTTCTCGTTCTGTTAGGTGTTTCGATATACATGGACATTGGATATGACGATAAGGCTCGGAGCGGTGTAAGCGCAACCCCGGATATCAGCCCGCAGCCTGTTCCCGTCGCAATATCTGTTTCTGGCCGGCCTTTCCTGGTGCCGGCCGCTTCAGATTTCGGGATTTCGGTGGACAGCCTTTACTACACCGCCGTTTGTAAAAAATATTTCAGGGATCTTTCTTCTGCAATGCTGCGAAACAATTCACTGATCATCGCAAAATGCTGTGCTAAACATTCCTGAGACATAAATAATCGAATCACACGAGGCTTGTCCAATGTTCCAGTGTGGAAAACATTTTTCAAGAACCTTTACTCGACATTCACTGAAACATTAGGAGACTATTAGCAGACTAATTTTCTAGAATTTGGTACTGCAAAAATCATTCAATTAGACGGGGTTGATGTACAGTAATACAAACAGATTATCTAAACTATGTACTTTGCGTCTTGGCGCAAAAGGGGCAAGGGTGGCTGCCAAACCTTGACATCGGTTGCCGTCGTGCTCGTCGTCGGATGTGCCTGTGATGCAATTGGATGAAGTTGTTACTCGGCTTGAAGATTCGGCTGTTGCTATTGTTTGATCATGAGCGACGCTGGAAGCCGGAACAAGACGGAGCGGAGTCAAAGACAGCAAGCAGTGGCGGACTTCAGGGTGCTTGTAGGCTTCGAGGTTCTTGTTTTGGGGTCTTCAAGGTTCTTAGCTTGATCTTGTTGTTGCTTGGTGTGAATACTCGAAGATCTTGAGCTAAAGCTTGGAGATTCTGAGACGCGGAAAGGCCGTAGCGATAAGGCCAGATAGGATAGGCCAAGGGGAGAACTTGCTACAGGGTAATTTTCTTTCAGAAGGTTGTGAGGGAGATTTTTGGGCGGGCGGAAAGGCGGGGATGGTGGGGCAATGTGGTGGGAGGAAGAGAGATGTCGCACATCAAGATCAACCACCTGTCAAACACACGTGATGTGCACGGACCTTTGATGGTGCCACACTTTGTCGAGATCTTGAAAATATTCTTTCACTTGCGAACCTCTTGCAGAGACATTTCCGCACAGTCTCACAGTACCTAACAACTGCTTTATGGACCGCCATGCCAAGCATTCCGACCCGCCAACAAACATCAAATAGAGAACAGGATAAATGTAAATTAGATGTTGATCTAACATTGAGGGAACATGTACCGAATATATTCGGAATGTTATAAAGAAAACATTCACACAACATGTGTTTGAGAACATGGGAATGTTTTCATCAAATCTTTGATTAATGTTGGCAGGCTGAGATTTTGAAAACATTGGACTGAAATGGCGGTGTATCAGCTCAAGTAGAAATAATTCATCGAAGCGCCTCACTCCGCGGAAGACATTGTCACTAGACCCCAGTTGTCGGCTTCCTGAGAGGACGTATCGTCTCCTTCACAACTCTCGACGTCTTCCTCCCCCCTCGTTCCCGTCATCGTCGTCTTTTGTCGTCCCCGCTGTCCGCGTCCGCGTCCTCGTTGAGTCCTGCTCCTCGTCCTCCTGTCCATTCTGTCCCTCCTCCTCAGGGTCTTTAGGTGGTCCATTACGGTCATTTGATTGGGTATATCGAATGCATGCTGTCGATGTTATGCCCGCCACCCCACCTAATACCACGCTGGACATGTCGAGCGCTGGATACGCGTCGATGCCGAGCATGAATTGTAGCCATTCATTGAAATCTTCCTTGCATCGTAAAGAAATCGTCATTCGCGAAACCATGGAACAAGCGACATACGGTAGATTGGTAGTACGAGGGGGAATCGTAATTTTACGCCCGTCCTGTCCGAGGCCTCTGCTGGAGAGGGGGAAGGCCCGATGGCCTCGATGGCGTTGTGCAGGTACCGCGCGACGCTCCCGAGGTGCGTGCGCACGAGCTCGGCGACGCTCGGCTGGACGGCGGCGTCGGTCTTGTTCTTTTCGCCCGGTGCGGCGGCGGCAGACCCCTCGAGCGCATCGGACGAACGGATCATCGACGAACGCGATGCTGCCCGCGGCGTGGTCAATGCGCACGGAGAGCTCGCCGCGGTACGTGCAGCCCATGATGTACGACTCGACAGATGAGGGAGAGAAGAACGCCGTGGTGGCTTTGGCGCCGCCTTTGGTGGCTCACGTAGACACTGTAGACCTCGCTCTGGCAGAGCTCGGCGAGCAGGGGTGCGACAGCGGGTCGAACTCGACCTCGAGGACGGTGTAGAGCTGCGTGACGACCTTGGGGGCGCGGCGGAGGACGTCGCGCGCGAGGGCGTTGGCGAGGAGGGACGCGCGCGTGGGGGGCTTGGGGAGGCCGAGGAGGGCGGCGAGGAGCGTTGCGGCGGGGGTCTGCGTTCGAGGAGGAGGATCCGGAGGAGGTGTTTTGGGGGGAGGAGGAGGGGGAGAGGAGGGGGACGGCGAGGGCGGAGATGAGGACTTGGCCCGCGAAGCGCGCGGCGTCTTCCGCGGACGGGGGCTGGGGTTTTCCGGTGGAGGAGGCGGCGGCGGCGGCGGCTTGAGCTGCCCGCTCCATGCCGGCTTTGCCTCCCGCGCCGGCGGGGGTGAGGAAGTTGTGCAGGCTCTCCACGGAACGGAATGCCTCCTACCAGAGTTCGAGCTCGACGGAGCTGTTAAGCTGCGCGAAGCGCGTGTCGAGGTGGTGTTGGAGGGCTATGCGACATTGGAGAGATGCAGGCGGAGGGTCTCGCAAAGACGGCGGAGCTCGACTTTGCGGTTGTGCTTGAGGCAGAATTTGAAGGCTTGTTGGGCGATTGTCTATAAAAAGTTTAGTACAAGAGATACGAGAAAGAAAAAAGAAAGGGAAAGCACCTGGTAGATGACCTCGAGCCGGGCGTTGTTTTTGAGAGAAATTTGAGCCACGGCGTCACTCGCGCTCTATCCGTCCTGTCCTTGCTCTGGTCCCCGCTGACGGCGCCCAGCAGTATGCTCTCGGGCGTCTTGCTCGTTTCTAGATCATCCACATCTACTGCAATCTGCACTGCGGCCTTCTCCTGCGCCTCGCGCACCTTCTGGCCGGCGAGCTGGACAAAGCGGGTGATGAGGGCCTCGATGCTCTGCACGCTCGTGTTCTGCGCGATATTCTTGTACTGCATGAGCCCCTCCTTGGCCGTGCGGCCCTTGCGCATGTCGACGCAGAGCTCGACGAAGCGGTGCATAATGGGTTCCAGCGAGGCCACGGCGTCGAGCGGCAGCGCTTGGAGAACATTTCTCTGACCTTCTGCCTGTTTCAGATTCCATTCCAAGGACGGCTCCGGTTGCTGGGAAGGCTAAGCCAAGGCCAAAAAGGCTCCGAGTCCGAGTCGGCGGTGTAGCGCAGATACTCGGTGCTTATGGCTTCATTTTCAAGACCGCGCCTTATCCAAAGCAATTTGGATCCCCTGATTTTGGGCTCAAAGTCCTCTTGTTCGACTACAAGCCGCTACGGCTTAAACTGCGGGCACTGCGGGCTTGTCGACTGTTAATGTTGTGGCGCTGGGAAGGAAGCGTAATTTTGGCTCTGCAGCCGAAGACACAAGGGCGCCAAACAGGTGTCTGATCGCTCTTGTGCCAACACAACCATGCCACCCCCCACCGAGTCCCGACAGGCCTCTGCCACCGCACGAACCAGCAACTCTCGCCGAGGCCTACAGAGTGTTCCAATCTACCACATATAACGGGGGCACATTTAATCGGGTAGCGGGAAATCACAACGAGTACGAGTACAATGTGGCCGGAAACTTTGTTCAATATCATGGAGAAAACGGCGAGCTTGATTAAATTTTCCGTTGTGCAGGTGTCTCACTGTCCCACTGCAGGAATCAGTCTATTGCAGCGAAACATCTCTGGCGATTCACTACACAATTCGGAACAACGTTTTCCTCCTCCGCTGTGTCACCCCGGACACCCGAACCTCTGTACAGAATATAATCCAGGTCTGGGCGGCAGACACCGATCATCAGGCGCCGAGTGTTATGTGGCTCTACGGGCCAGCCGGCGCCGGAAAGTCGGCCGTTGCGCAAAGCATGGCGGAGAATTGGGGCCGCGGAGAACCAACTCGCCGCCTCCTTTTTCTTTGCGCGATTGCGAGCAGGGAGCAGTTCTGCGAAAAAGCCTCTTCCCAACCATCGCCTACCAGCTCGCACTGCACGATCCCGGCCTGCGGACATCTATCGGGCTCGCGGTCGAAGCGGACCCAGCGATCTGCCATAAGTCCCTGGAGGACCAGGTTGATGCCTTGCTCGTTAATCCAATCACCCTCCTCCCAACGAGACCATCGAGACCCTATCTGGTTATCATCGATGGGCTCGACGAATGCAACAGCAAGCCCACGCAGAGCCGCATCATCAAAATAATATTTCAAAACAATTGTCGAAACTGGTCTGCCCATGAGGTTCCTCATCTGCAGTCGTCCCGAGCCTCATATCCGTGAAACCTTCGACTCCTTGCCCAGTACTATCACCTTTCGACGCCTTATCCTAGACGACACGTTCAACCCTGGCCGCGATATTCTGCGCTACCTGCGCGATCATTTCTCTGAGATTTGCAGGAGGCGCCTCCGCCACCAGGATAATTCATGGCCTTCTGAACGAGATCTGGAGAGAATCGTCCACAATGCCTCAGGGCAATTCATTTATGCTGCTACCGTGCTAAAATTTGTGGATGACGAATACTGCCACCCAATGGATCAGCTTTCCCTTGTTCTCAGCCTATCTACTGAGACCGGCGCATCTCCATTTTCGGACCTCGACACGCTCTACACATACATTCTTTCCGCCAATCCCAACATTTCCCTCATGATGCGCATACTTAGTGCATTTTTTGCGATTCCAAACCCCAACGATGTCATGACACATTCCGCTGGATTTTTGGATCGTATTCTCGGTCTCCGGAGTGGAAGTGTTAGATTCGCACTGCGCGGACTTCATTCGATTCTGTTTATCCCTGATCCGGATGATCACCGAATCCGTGTTCATCACGCTTCGCTACACAATTTCTTATCGAATCCGGAACGCGCAGGAAGGTTTTATCTATCACAAGATGCGCATCTTGACTTGGCCAGACGCTGTTTTTCAATTGTGCTCAACAGTGTTCGTTCTCCGGAGAAATATACTGTGTCATTGTGGGCTTCGTTTTACGGCTCTTTGAAATCAACTAAGGTCATTTCAGAATAAACTATGGCCACAAGAATTGGATCAGTCACAGCACCATCCATTGGACAAATCACGAACCGGCAGTCCAAGAGCAACAGTGTATGATACGACAGTGCCTTCGACTTTTCCGCGACGTCCTTTCTCCTGCGGAGTTGGTTATCCTATGTGATGATATAGAGGGAATGACACATAGGTTTCTCCGCATCATCAACTTTTTGAATAGCTTTCAACATGTGAAGGTGAGAGACTTCTTATAAAGCTGTAATCAATGGTATACAGATTCAACATTCCCAGTCGATCCAATCTGAACTCAGTCGTGATGTGGACGACACCTGGAACACCTTGCTGACCACCTTATTTGATCCAATCCCTGCAGTCACGAGGTTTTACGAGGGCTGGGCCATACAACACCATGCCAGTGGATTCAACATATTGTCTTCACTCGGAATTGTCTTCCAACATCTCTGGCCCCAGGCCAGTGATCTGAAACCATTGTCCAATGAGAGAGTCGAGACACTCCTGAGTTATCGCCCCTCCCTTCAGATTCAATGTGGAGCGGCAGAAATATCTGTGCGCCTTCTGGCATGCAGGTGGGCCGGATGCTTAAGAAACAATCATTTCAATATTCTGATTCATGTGTCTGCCATTTGCCAGGAATGCGGAGATACATGCCCATTTACAGGCATTTACATCGGCATCTACACCATATGCTTCCATCTATAACTACCACAGATTACAAAACCTACTGGAATCCCACACAACACTGGTGTATGAACTTTACACAAGCACCTGCTACTGCAGAATTATTAGCAATGCTGCGAGTATTGATCAAAAATACCTTCTTTGCCCGAGTGGACGAAATCAACAATCAACTTCTCAAAAAATGGTTGGATATGGCTCCTAGGGTAAGCTTCCAAAAGCTGCCTTGAGTGTTGTTCTCATGCCTGCTATTGTAGAATCTTAAGACCCAGGGAAAGGAGATTTACACCGCAATCGAGGCTGCCCGTCCGATAATTCCGCCACAAGTTTTGGCCGACCCAAACTATCAGTGGTTTGAGAGGTGGGTTATGATAAGTTTCTCACAGTAGTCGATTCTGGGAAGGGAGAGTTTCTTGCGCATTAATATTGGAGGCTATTCACTTGATAATAATATTGAAGCATCATCAACAGCCATGGAGTCAACATGTGATGATGGGTTTCCCCAATATTTCCCCGATACTTAGTAGTAGTTGGTTTTGGTTGACTTTTCCCGGGTTTCTTTGCTAATATGATGGCAGTGAAATGATATTGTTTCCTTTTTTAGTCCGAAAATTATATGATTCACGGCATGAGAAGGCAGAAGGACCTTTTCAGCTTATTGAGGTAGAGGAATGAATAGATTAGAACAGCCGAGGAACTGGTCAAATGAGTGCACAAGCACAAAAACTTCTTCACAACTTCTCCAAGTTGATATAGACGAGAATCCGAGAAACAAGCTGTTCATGCATCCCAAACACTGTTGGAGTCAGTAACCTCGTGATTCCCATGGTTCAACTATCCACAGATGACCCGCATTATGTTTACCTTCCACCTCCCCCGTATTTGTAGACCTCTCTATGGTTATTACCTATGTGCATGCTCACCATCTATGATTTGGAACCATGACCAATTCCCTACTTATTTCGAATACCCACCCTTAGATTTGTAACTACAGTACTCACGTGGTTAGACCTGTGCATGCCACAGTACTGTTGAGCATGGCTCGGCAGCCTTATAGCCAGGGCGACTCTCGTCGCCCTTCAGCATCGTTATTCCCCCCTATTAATACCTGTTTCACTTCCCCTACCTACCGATCACATATATAAACCTTGTACCTACGGAATGCACCTCAGTCGTTCACCTTGAAGTGCCCAGCTGAGGTGTGTCCTCTCATACTACTTCCGTTCTTCATCTATACTTACAACTCTATTAGATTACTTCTGTTTCACAGGTAGATACTATAGAGTCGTTCACCTTGAAGTGCCCGGCTGAGATTACTTCTGTTTCACAGGTTATGGGCCCCGCCTGCGCCTGAATATACGACTCAATTCTCAGTCTAGCAAATACCAGTTTGACTCACATACCTTGCGAACCTTGCTGCATATATCTTGCTTCGTCGCTACCCCTGAACGATGTCGTTGACCGCGCCTGGTGTCCCCATGCTTCCCGAGGCGGAGAAGTTTGATGGGACAGGATGGGCAGCCTGGAAGACAAAGATTAGTGCCCATATCAAAGCCCGTGGTTTGGGCGGATACATTGACGGTACCATACCTAACCCATGTCCTACCCCTGTCGATGACGCTGAGAATATCGCCGCCAACGTCGCCGATCTGATTGCGCTACCCCCCGAGCACACAGTTGTCTACTCGAGGACCCCATTGAGCAATGAATGGGACTACCACGACAGGATCACGACCAGCATCCTCGTCCTGAATGTCAAAGACCCCGTTGGCGTCGGTGTCAAAACCGACGGGAGCGCATACGACACCTGGAAATCCCTGGTGGACATCTACACATGCCAAACTGACATGGCGATCAGCTGTGCGCTTCGCGACCTCAACACAACTTACTATGCCCCCGGAATGTCGGTTGTGGACCACGCTGCGGTCATGCGTAAGCTCCAGCGCACGGTGAATGACGTTGGTGCCAACATTACGGACGGTGTTTTCCGCATGATGTTCATTGCATCCCTTGGCGAACCATGGAGGCATGTTACCCCCGTCCTCCGCACATACAATACCTCTGCCGAAGTCATCAACTTCCTGATCGAGGAGGAGCAAGCCTATAATATAATAACGTACCTGTCCCGACCACAGCCCTGGTCGTGAACACATCACAGTCTCCTTCACACGATGCCTGCAAGGCTCTGGTCTGTACCAACCCGACTTGCGGCACCCAGGGGAAGCAGGGACACACCATTGACAAATGTTTCTGGCCTGGCAGGGGAAAAGCGGGTCAGTGGCCGGACTGGTGGGTCGGTAAATGTCACGGCGCACCACAGACGGTGGCGAATATGGCACAGACCTACGCCTTCGCTGCGTGGACCGTGCCCGCCGCGGACGTCTCCGTTTACGACAATAGTGGCGCGCAGAACATTCATTTTGCGGGGGGAGGAAGTTGTTGCCTCTCCCGCAGCGTTGATGGATTGGGGTGAAGTTATGGACACCATTGCTGAGATCGACGTCAGCTCGTACGAGGACCCACACGGGGTTTCCTCTTCAGGAGGATCCTCTTTTACCTCCTTCGAGGTTCTGGGCTCTGAAACATCCAAGACGTTGTCATACAATATGGCAAACGACTCCGATGGAGGACCTGACAGGGACTCAGATAATCATGCCCCGTCCAATGCAGGAGACGACTCACCTGCAAGAGATCCCGGTGCATATACTGCGCATACCAAGGAGTCTGCTGTCCTCGCACTCCAGACTTTGCTGCCGGGCGCACAACCGCCTTCCTCAACTCAGGGTCGACGGACCACTGCTTCTCCCAATGCGACCTCTTCGCCGATTACATTGTCCTCCCTGACCGCGAAGGCACCGGCATCGAGGGGTCGAAATTTCGCATCCCTGGGACGGGGAAGATATGCCAATCTGTGGAATATGAAGGCGTCAAGCGCATACTGACATTTGAGGCCCTACATACCTCCGGGACCTCCAACCTCATCTCGATCTCGAAACTCGACGAGAAGGGATACAAGGTCGAGTTTTCCACTGGCAGAGCTCTTGTACGCGCACCATGGGGTCAGGTCATCTTGGAGGCCAAGTTGGTTGCTGGGATGTATGTTGTCATGCTTGAAGATGTGGGCGTGAGTGCGAACATCGCTTGGTCGCGGAACGTACCGGTGGACAGGAGCACTTGGCATCGACGCCCTAGGCCACATTGGCATGACGGGGTTAGACGCGATTATAAAAGACATCGTGTCGAGGGACTTACCGTGGAAGGAGCAAACGACGAGGGCCTATGCGAGGACTGCTTATCGGGCAAGCAGTCGTGCAGGCCGTTCGATGGGGAGCACGAGCCTGAGACCGAGGCGGGCCAGCGCATGTACATGGATTTGTGGGGTCCATCATCACAGGTGACAGGTGTAGGCAGCAAGAACTGGCTGCTGCCACCTCATCGACGGTTACATTGTGGGACCGCACATCGATTTCCTGCCACGGAAGTCAGCGGATGAACCCCTCGACGCGTTCAAGGCGTACCAGGCACAGTTCGAGACCCAAACGGGGAAGAAGCTGAAGCTGCCCAGAGTTGACAACAGCAGCGAGTGGATTAACGAGAAAATGAGAGCTTACCTCCGCGAACAGGGAATCATCCTTGAGACCACAACCCCATACTTGTCTGCGCAGAATGGTCCTGGCGAACGTGGCATTTGCATGACCGTCGAGCTTGCACGCTGCCTTCTTGCGGACTCTGGTTTGCCGAAGTCATTCTGGCCGCTCGCGTTCAAAGCTGCAGCTTACCTTCAATGGTTCCACCCGAAGACTCATACTGGCGGCGTTACCCCGTGGGAGGTGTACTACAAGTTGAAGCCAAATGTTGCTCACCTCCGCGTATTTGGTTCCGTTGCTTATGCGAAGGTGATGACCGCGCCGGCAAAGTTGGAGCCGCGGACCTTAAAGGCCGTGATGGTCGGCTATAACGGAATGGCCGGCTATCACCTGTGGGACCCACAAGCACACAAGTTTCTTTGGTCTTGCGACATCGTCTTCAAGGAGGGCGCTGGGCACTGGTCGCATGCCCCAGCAGGGAGAGATACGGAGGGTGCTGGGTTGATGAAATTTTGCACGCTCCTGTTCCTGCTGTTTCCAACTCGGCTGATCCTCCTACTCCCTCCTCAGACGACGAACCTGTCCCCGACACACCTACTCCCGCTGCTCCCGAACCTGTAATCCGCTGTTTGACACGCTCACATGCCCCATCGAAGGCCCTCCAGGACTCGCGCGAATCACAGGCTGAGGAAGCAGCTGCGAAGGCCACATGTGAGCCTTGGGCAAGAGGCGACGGCAAACCAGCAAAAAAGCCACGGGCAGTCGCTGCCCTCAATATTTCAACTGTGTCGACGGCTTTGGTTCCCAAGAACTACCAGCAGGCTATCTTGAGCCCAGAAGTCTGGATGCCGCTGATGCAGAAGGAGTACGCAGCGCTGGTTGGCCACAAAACTTGGATCCTCGTTAACGCCCCTCCCGGTGCAAATATTGTCGATTGCAAGTGGGTATATGCGGTCAAATACGACACGGAGGGCGAGGTGATCAAGTGGAAGGCGCGCCTGGTCACGAAAGGTTTTCAGCAGATTGAAGGAGTTGACTTCTTTGAGATGTACACGGGGGTGGTCCGCTACGAGTCTCTGAGGATGTTGTGGGTGATTGCGGTAGAGGAGCCCGGGTGGATGATGTGGGCGATGGACGTGGTGAGTGCCTACCTCAACAGCGAGATGAGGGAGACGGTGTACATGTGTCAGCCAGAGGGATTTGCTGTACCAGGCCAGGAGGAGCAAGTCTGCCTGATGAAGCGCTCACTCTACGGCTTCATGCAGTCGGGGCGCAATTGGGCTGAGCACCTAAACGAGTCGCTCAGCGCGCTCGAATGGGTTCGCTCCTGTGCAGATCCTGCCATCCGCATTCGCACCACGGACGCGGGGGACGTCCATCGTTGGGGTCTACACGGACGATATGCAAGGGATATCAACAATGGAGGCAGCGGCGGGGGAAGCACAGGCAGGAATTAAATCTGTCTATGATGTGACTGATGTTCCCGCACCGCTACAGTCCTGGGAATGACCATTGAATACGACCAGGCTGCTGGAGTCCTTTCCATCTCGTCCAAGCCCTACCTCGAACGCGTCCTCACTCGCTACGGGATGTCCGAATGCAACCTGAAATCTACCCCGCTACCCGCTGGTTCCCCCGTTACCGCCTCGAAGGACGTGCCCACCGATGTCGACTGTGTCTTTATGGCTGATAACCGTATTGCGAGGCCGTGGGGTCGCTACAGCATGCCGCTAATACCACCTGCCCCGACCTCGCCTTCAGTGTCGGCCGACTCGCCACTTGTGTCATGAATCCCCAACCACAGCACTGGAAGAATGTCCAGCATGTGCTTGCGTACGTGAAGGGGACTCTTGACTCCAAGATAATGTATCGGCGCGGCAGGGGTTCGGGGATTAAGCCTATCGGGTGGGTTGATGCAGACTATGCAGCCGACCTCGAGACGCGTCGCTCCACGTCCGGCGAAGTTTTCATGATGTCGGGTGGTCCCGTCTCATGGTCAGCTAAATGCCAAGTGATGGTCACACTGTCTACGGTCGAGGCGGAATATGTCGCTCTGATGCGAGGCGCGAAACAGGCAATGCGGATGTACGCATTCCTGGGGGAGCTGAATATGCCCCAGGAACGGCCCGCCGCGCTCTATTGTGATAATATGGGTGCAGCGGCGCTCGCCGTCGATGCGAAGGGCCACGCGCGCGTCAAACATATTGATATACGGGAACACTTCATTCAGGAGCGCGTCGCGGACAGCGATATTGAGGTCGTGCACACGGAGTCGGCGAACAACCTGGCCGACATCTTTACCAAGACGTTGCCCCGTGACGCGCACCTCGGACTTGTCCGCACCCTGGCCTCACGGACTCTAGGGGGGTGGATGCATGGGGGGGCAGAGATGCCCATGATTTCTACCTGATACACGATGCGTACAATTCTTATTTTTTTTCTTTTTCCTCTCTATCCCGCTTCCTGTTACATATTTACTTACGATACGGACACCTCGCCAGGGGGAGTGTTGAGCATGGCTCGGCGGCCTTATAGCCGGGGCGACTCTCGTCGCCCTTCAGCACCGTTATTCCCCCCTATTAATACCTGTTTCACTTCCCCTACCTACCGATCACATATATAAACCTCGTACCTACGGAATGCACCTCAGTCGTTCACCTTGAAGTGCCCGGCTGAGGCGCGTTCTCTCATACTACTTCCGTTCTTCATCTATACTTACAACTCTATTAGATTACTTCTGTTTCACAGGTAGATACTAATAGAGTCGTTCACCTTGAAGTGCCCGGCTGAGATTACTTCTATTTCACAAGTACCACTGCCCGGGAGGCCGATGGCGGTACATGCTTCATGCTGCAACTGCTATCAACGCATTGATAGGCAAGTGCCTTTCTTACGTTTGAGCTGAGTTAGATGCATCCGATTTATTATTAAGTGATGTTCTTCCAATGCCGGGTTGGCTACTGGGTGTGTTCAATCTTTTCGGTAGCTTAATTCTCAATTCTCTCTAGGTATTTCAAGCGAGCTCACTGATTGAGAACAACATGTTAATGGTCAAATAATGACTACCACGAAGCCACAAAACAAAATTTCGCCATTGCTGGAGACACTTTCAAGTTTCACTTCTCCTCACCGATCGACAGGATCAACACGCCAGTGTCCACAGCCAACGTCTACGGATCCTCCCTATTCAAAACCTCGTCAGCAACAATGAATTGATCTATTCCTAAAGAAACTTACCTGTTTGCCATTCACCCCGCCGGAGTTGCATTTATCGATGGGGATGCAGAGGGCGATCCCGCATTCCCCTTGATGGATATACAAGGAGCAACTAGGAACATTAGTCCATAACCTGTCCGTGCATGGAAACTAGTCGATAGCACCCTCGCTGAGGCCGGTGACGCTAACAATAATGTTGGGGCAAAGCCACCCCATACCCGGGTAAGTTTCCTGGTGAGGGCCAAAAATCAATTTTTTTTCTCGCCCGAGCATGTTCTAGTGCCGTTTCCCGGCATTTTGAAAATAATTTTGAATGGAAACCACGAAAACAGGCACGGTATGAACAGTTTACACGAAAAAAACGAAACTAGTGCTCCCACATGTCATCACCTATGTGGAGGTCGAACTTGGGTGCTTTTGCAATCCTTTTCAGGCGGCACTGAGCAAGCAGGAGATCCTCGACCACAACATCCAGCTCGGTGTCCTCAACCACACCATTTCGGATTAGATCTCCATCCAGCAAGATTTTGGAAGCAATTGTGGTAGGAATCGCGAAGTCGCTGGCACAGATGTGTTTGACGCGCGGAGGGACATCCTACCAGGCTTTTCCCTTATGTATCATCTTTGAAGACTTCCAACCCCGCTGATAATACTCCTGTCACAGTTAGCACCGTGTAGGGAGTATCTGGTTTCGCACTGTATTTATCGCCTTGATATTATGTAAACACTTTGCAGGTGAAGCAGGTTTGGTTTGCTGTCACTTTCCCCGAATCTTCCCATTCACCTGGCGTAAGTTTTCCCTGCTGTTTCTCGTCGATAATAACGATTGAATCCCCTCAGTCCACGCTGCGAGCCCGAGTCACTCTGCTATCAATTCGGGGGTACTTGCACTCCGCAAAGTTGCCACTGTTAAACTCGTCGCGCATCTGATGTACCGATATATCTGTCCCAATCATTGGAGGATTCAGGGTTGTATAAATTTAGGTTGAAATTGGTTTCTTTTCATTTATCTAGCCGAGAGAAGGGCCTAGTAGGATCACTCACTGAGAATAATTATTGCTTATTTCGAAGGGTAGCACTTAGCTTATTACTCCGCTAGCACTCGCCGTGTTTCGACGCAGTTCATTCCAGAATGCAATTTATCAAAAGTATATACCTGCTGGTATCTCTCCTCTTACCAGGTCGCGTCAGCCGTAAATGGAAACCTGAGCCGCGACACCACTGCACGTGACCGCGTTCGCCCGTCGAAACAACCTCTTGTTCTTTGCCGCCTCCATCGGCGGAGCCACCACATCTGGGTCGTCAAGTCCTTGTACTTTGTCCCCTTTTTGTTCGTCTGCCTGATAACAGCTTGCGCCGCTGTGTCTAGGTCGCTAAGTCCTTTGTACCTCCCCTTCTCAACCGAGGAGTCTGCGCACCATCCACTTCGTCATCCGGCAACTCCACTATGAGGATCATCACTACAGCTGCCCTCCTCGCAGGATGTACAACTAGCGTTGTTGCTTGGGGTGCTGCGGGTATGTCACTGTCCACGCAAGGCTCGTCATCCTCATTGTGTAGGCCACGAAATTGCGGCCACCATTGCCCAAATCCACCTCCACCCGAGTGTGTTCCCGAATATGTGTGCAGTCCTCAACTTCACGTCGACGAATCCAAACGAGCCGCAATGCCATCTCGCTCCCGCCGCGGCGTGGGCGGACAAGTTGCGCTACAAGATGCGGTGGTCTGCGCCGCTCCATTATGTTGGCGCGGTCGGGGACCATCCGTCACAAACGTGCGCGTTTCCCGGCACTCGCGGCTGGGAGGGTAAGCAAAATGGAAATGTACTCGGTGCAATTCGAAATGTCACCACTATTCTCGAGGACTCGGTATACTACAGGGAGACGGGGAAGACGTCTGCCTCCCAATACGATGCGGCAAACGAGGCTCTCAAATTTCTCATCCACTTCATGGGGGACTTGCATATGCCCCTCCATCTGACTGGCCGAGATCGAGGAGGCAACTCCAACAAGGTCCGATTCAGCAACCGACAAACCAGTCAGTAACGACCCTTTCAATTGGAGTATCAGCTTACTGTCTTCAGATCTTCACTCTGTATGGGACGGCTTGCTTATCGCAAAAGCTCTTCGATCCGTTCCCAGAAAGTACTCTCAGCCGTTGCCCTCCCCCAAGATTGAATATGCTCTCCGGGGCACGATCTATGACTCGTACGTCCGCATGATCATGTGGGAGGGCGTGCTGGGCAAATGGGAGCACGACATCCCGACCTGGCTTACCTGCCCCGCTCCCACTGGCACCCGCTCCCTTTCCCTCGCGTTTCCCTCGTCCTTCGGCGCACTCTGGCAGCAAGCCCTGCTCATCTGGAACCGCGTTATGGGTGGCGCGATGGACACCGACGACGACCTCATCTGCCCATACTACTGGGCCCAGCCGATCCACGCGCTCAACTGCGAGATCGTTTGGCCGAAAGCGCTCGACGAGCCGCCGTACAACAACACTCGGCTCGATGGCGCGTCGTCCGAGCACTCGCACCACGAGTTCGTTTCACCCGACGCTGAACTCACGCAGGTAGACAACGCCGGGCGGTTCGTCGCCGGCCCTGTGGGTGGGCCGTACCTCGAGCTTGACACGCCGGAATATTCGGGCGTTATTAGCAAGCAGTGGATCATTGAGAAGCTGCTTGCGCAGGCGGGTATTCGGCTTGCGGGAGTGCTGAATTACCTTTTCGCCGACATTGAAGATCCTGAGGAGGCGAAGCTGTGGAGCCGTGGACTGCGAATTGATTTTTGAGGCTTATATGACTGGAACATCGTGTACGACAGAAATGTGTAACAACTGATAGATTTAGAACCAAATTCTCCCTAACTTGTAATCCTTCACAAAGCTTTTTTTGTGAGCGGTCGTCTGTAACCTGCACAAACATTTCTAAGTGCTTGAGCCTGAGCTCATGAGAAATCGGCCCGGGCCGGCCACATCCTTGTCTTTCGCCACCATGTCCTCCCCATTTGCCTCACGGCTTGGGACCAATTACTCTGCCCAAGACAAGGAAATAGACCAGATCAAGACTCTCTTGGTGGAGCCCTACCAGAAATTGAAGGATCTGGACGATGAAATCGATGCGATGCGAAAGGCGCTCGACAAACTCACCGAGGAACGCGACACCATTAGTGCCTACGTGGAGGCCCACAAGGCGCTTCTCTCCCCCTTTCGACGCCTGCCCCGCGATATCATCGAGGCCATTTTCATGGCCTGCCTTCCTACCCACCGTGATTGCGTTATGAGCGCGCAGGAGGCGCCCGTCATCCTTGGGCGGATATGCAGCTCATGGCGCATGATATCGCATTCGTTTCCACGACTTTGGTCCAGCCTTCATATTGTCGAGCCTGTGTACCAATACAACTCGAGTCTCGACTTACAACGAGCCAAAGTCGCGCAACGACTCGAAGTTGCTGATGCTTGGTTGCGACGATCCGGGATGTGCCCTCTGTCGATCTCTCTGCAAAGTCACCACTACGGCCTCAATATAGGGCCACCATTCATGGATTCCACGCCAAATGCCGACTCTTTCCTGGACACCCTTGTCCCATTCGCCTCGCGATGGCAGAACATTTCTTTGACGATATCTCTATCCGCAGTGCAGACGTTGTTGCGTCTCACAGAGAATGAGGTGCCCTTGTTGAAGTCTTTGACGATAACGGAATGCCGAGACAACCCGTACGACAGCACTACATGGACCCTGCCACAGGCCTGTGTTCTTGGCGCCCCGGGTCTTGCCAGGTTTTCTCTGTCAGGCCGCAACGTTCATTCCTTGGACTTGCCCCTTTGTTGGAGCAATTTAACTGCTCTATCACTGCTGGGCTCGGGTTGGAGCACAGGTACAATCACAACAAATCCACAGACATGTCAAGTCGTTCTGGACATCCTCTCCAGATGTCCTGAACTCCGGACATGTACAGTGATGGCTCTTGAGCCTCCGGACAGCGGATACCTGCAGGATTTTGTCGTCGAATGTCCTTTTCTCCACACCTTCAGCCTTTTATGTGATGGTACTCCCCTCCATACAGCAGGCCGCCTGCTAAGTCGCCTTTCGCTCCCTGCTTTGCAGGATTTTCAACTTAAAGGAATTAGCTTTGGAGGCCCCGACCCCGAGAATACCTTCAGCGCGGACTCGCTCCTGTCTTTCTTCGCCGCCTCGACTCGACTAGAAAGCATCAATATCGACGGTGCAATGTTTTCCAAGGCAATTCTGATAGACATTTTCCGCCGCTTGCCACTAGGCGTCCGGCATATTACCATTGCGCGGCCCGTTTGGCAACCGCGCCTGGAGGACACCACATTTGACGACGAGATCTTGGAAGCTTTGACTGTATCCCCAGGTCATAGCCTCTGCCCCGCGCTTGAAGAAGCGGTCATACACTACTGCCCAAAGGTGTCCGACGAGGCGATCCTTCACTTCATAATGTCCAGAATGCCCACACTGAAGCTCGTTGACATCAAGTTCGACCGGGAGCGGAAGCTCGATATAATACCGACCCTTCAGCCGTTTTTCGAGGCTGGTTTGAAGACATCTATCTCATATATTACCTTTCCATCTCCGAGGTTTTCGCCCTGGGCAGGATTACCGGATCCTCCTACGATTTCACCCTTCGGCTTGGACTGAAATACGGCTCCATTCCCGATAACTGGGTCCTGCCACCGAGGCCTTAACCTCACCTCCACCGGCCTCACGGCCTCACTTGGCAGAAACAAAATATTGCCGTCGATATTGAAAGGCTTCAGGGATGAGGCAGAAGAGATGTCACTCATCAGTGATTTCGGGAATTTTCTACATGGCGTTACAACGCTGTTGTAAAGCGCGCAATGCTCACAAAGTTCACAATTATTGTGGGGCGCTTGACGGCCACTGTCCCAACGACAACGACATGCATGTTTTATACCATAATAATTGCAAAAATTCCATTTTCCTTCTGCTCTCGCTCTTTCCTTCGTAGCAGTTGGATGTTGGCTATCAAATCTGTAGGGAGGAGTATTTTGTGGGCAAGAGAAAAGGATTATATTGGCGGCACTGCCGCATCGGCGCCTGTCTTTCGCCATCATGTCCTCCCCATTTGCCTCACGGCTTGGGACCAATTACTCGGCCCAAGACAAGGAAATAGACGAGATCAAGGCTCTCTTAGTGGAGCCTTGCCAGAAATTGAAGGATCTGGACGATGAAATCGATGCGATGCGAAAGGCGCTCGATAAACTCGCCGAGGAACGCAACACCCTCAGTGCCTACGTGGAGGCCCACGAGGCGCTTCTCTCCCCCTTTCGACGGTTGCCCCGCGATATCATCGAGGCCATTTTCATGGCCTGCCTTCCTACCCACCGTAATTGCGTTATGAGCGCCCAGGAGGCGCCGGTTATCTTGGGGAGGATATGCAGCTCGTGGCGGACGATATCCTATTCATTTCCGCGACTTTGGTCCAGCCTTCATATTGTCGAGCCTGTGTACGAATACAACTCGAATGCCAGCTTATACCAAGCCAAAATCGCGCAACGACTCGAAGTTGCCGATATCTGGTTGCGACGATCCGGGACGTGCCCTCTGTCGATCTCTCTGCAAAGCAACCTCGACAGTGGTCCGAGGCCCGTTCAAACCATCGCTCCCCTCGCGGCCCCAGACGTTTGGTTGAATGTTCTCCTCCCCTTCGCCTCCCGATGGAAGCATATACGCTTGGTAGCCCCAACGGTGGCACTCGCGATCTTGTCTCACTTGGCCGAGAATGATGTGCCTCTGTTGAGGCGTTTAGAACTAGCTCATGGTCCCGAGCGCTCGAACAACAGCAGTAATCACTGCTTGACGCAGTATAGCGTCCTTCGGGGCCCCGATCTTTCAATCATTTCCCTCGTTGGAAGCACTGTGAATTCTCTGGACTTGCCCCTTCGGTGGAGCCAACTCACCGATCTAACTCTCTTTCCGTCCTCATCCGGAGACAATGCACAAACGTGCGAGGTCCTTTTTGAAATCCTCTCCAGGTGCCCGAAGTTGCAGGTCTGCAAGCTGCTCATTCATAATTCTGCGGAACGGAATATGGCGAACACCATCATCGAGTGCCCATTTCTCCATACTCTCGAGCTTCTTTCTCATGGAGCTCCTCTTCATACGTTTGGCCAATTATTGAGACGCCTTTCGCTACCTGCCTTACAAGATTTCAAGCTCCGTGGTTTCGACGACCAGCGCGGCGGCGTGGATGACACGGACCCGTTTCTGTTTACGGAATCGCTTCTGTCTTCCCTCGCCGGCTTGACTCGTTTAGAAAGCATGAGCGTCGACAGGGCTGCATTTCCGGAGTCGAACCTGATCAACTTCCTCCGCAGCTTGCCGCCCACCGTCCGGCGTCTTGACATCACAGAACCACCGCCATTCCTGATGGGAGGTGCCCCGGACCCGGACGACGACGTCTTCCCGGCTCTTCAAGTGTCTCCAGATCAGCCCTTTCTCTTCCCTGCACTTGAAGAACTGGCTATAGGCCACTGCAGCACGGTTTCTGACGAGGCGCTTCTTCGCTTCGTGACATCCAGAGTGCCCACATTGAAGCTCGTCGACATCCAGTTCGACCGGGAGAGACAGGTCGATATACTTCCGAGCCTTGAGCCGTTTGCCGAGGATGGTTTAAAGACATCTATCACATATTTTTCTCTCCCACCTCCATCGTTTTCACCTCGGATCGGATTGCCTGATGGGCCATCTACATTTGCCCTAAGTTACTTAGTAAGTACGACCTCTACTGAAGTGCCTGACACGTCAACTGTACAATCACTCTCAAACAAATCTCCACCGTCGACAAGAGGCCGAGTTCGCCATAGCGTATATAATGTTGTTATTAGCGTATATAATGTTGAGCTATTTAATTTTGGTGACTGTGTCTGAGAGGGCAGTGAGCCTTGTGACGCGCGCAGGTATTTTCTTCTGAGTCGGGACAGGCTTTTCCTTGCATTGTAAAGAAATCATCATTCGTGAAATCATGGAACAAGCGACATATGATAGATTAGTAGTACGAGGGGGAATCGTAATTTTACGCCCGTCCTCTCCGAGGCCGCCACACGCCCTTCTTGTCCGGCACCGTCTGGAAGCCGTCGTCGTCTTTTGGAGGCTCCTCCTTCGCGGCGGGGGGAGCGGGTGCGGAGGAGGCAACACGAGCGGGTGCAGGTGCACCACCAACCGCAGCATACTAGTCTCGCCAGCTGCTGCCGCCGGGGGCACCGCCACGCAGCGCACCAGGAACGTATTTGGGCACAGCAGCGGGACTGGGGCTCTCCGCGCGCGGCGGGGTGCTGCTCGCCAGCGTCGCACGCGTAGGCGTGACAGGCGTCGACGGGGCGGGCGTCCCGCTCCCACCACCGCCCTCCATCGTCGGCGCCGCCGCAGGCGCACGGACACCAGACAGCGGGTTGGGGACGATAGGCTTGTGCGCGGGGGCGCGGATTTTTCGGCGAGGCCTCCTCGCGCTTGGCCATGACCGCCTTCCTCCTCTTCGCCTTCTCCCTCTCGATCTTGCGGCTCGCCGCATCCTTCCTCTTCGCATACTCCTCGCCCTTCTTGGCAATAACCACCACCCGCCTCTTCTCGTAATCCGGCAACATCCGCGCCAGCCGCTTCTTCGTCTCCAAATCCTCCTCGTGCGCCAGCCGTGCCCCCTCTTTGCACTGGGTCTGGATCGCCGCGAACGTCTCCCGATCAGTTGTCTGCTGCTGCTCGTAGTCCTGCGCTAACAACAGCCGCTCGTCCTTCCGGTACGCGCGCTCGATACGGTCCACCCCCTTCGCGACGATGCGCAACCGCTCGCTAAGCTCCTTCTTCTCCTTCTCCAGCTGCGCGACCTGCATCCCAATCAGCCCCTCCGTATCCAGCGACGCGAGCTGCGCCTGGTCGCCGGGCTGAGGATGCCCTTCTCGACCAGCGCGGCCTTGTAGCGCTCCGTATCCTGCAGCTTCATGTGGACCTGGATCTTCCGCACGCGCTCGAGCTCGCGCCGGTGCGCCTCCTCCTTCGCGCGCTTGGCCTCGTCCTCCTTCTCGCGGCGGGAAGACTCGGCGCGCTGGAGGGCGTCCTCCTTCTCGCGCGCACGGAGAGGTCGGAGAGGAGCTCGCGCTGCCGCGTGACAGACGCGCGGCGCAGCTGCAGGGCTTTGCGCTCCTTTTGGACGTCCGCGGCGAGCAAGGCAAAGTTGGCGGGCAGCGTCGTCATCTTTGTCTGCTGCAGAGGGGGGGGGGGGGGGGGGGCGATAGCCTCAATGGCGTTGTGGACGCTCCCGAGGCGCGTGCGCACGAGCTCGGCGACGCTCGGCTGGACGGCGGCGTCGGTTTTATCCTTTTCGCCCGGTGCGGCGGCGGCGGCGGCGGACCCCTCGAGCGCATCGACGAACGCGATGCTGCCCGCGGCGTGGTCGATGCGCACGGAGAGCTCGCCACGGGACGCGCAGCCCATGATGTACGACTCGACAGAGGAGGGAGAGAAGAACGCCGTGGTGGCTTTGGCACCGCCTTTGGTGGCTCACGTAGACGCTGTGGACCTCGCTCTGGCAGAGCTCAGCGAGGAGGGTGCGACGCGCTCGCAGAGGATAAGCGGGTCGAACTCGACCTCGAGGACGGTGTAGAGCTGCGTGACGACCTTGGGGGCGCGGCGGAGGACGTCGCGCACGAGGGCGTTGGCGAGGAGGGACGCGCGCGTGGGGGGCTTGGAGAGGCCGAGGAGGGCGGTGAGGCGCGTGGGGGGCTTGGGGAGGCCGAGAAGGGCTGTGAGGCGCGTTGCGGCGGGGTCTGCATTCGAGGAGGAGGATCCGGAGGTGTTTTGGGAGGAGGAGGAGGGGGAGAGGAGCCCGACGGGGACGGCGAGGGCGGAGATGAGGACTTGGCCCGCGAAGCGCGCGGCGTCTTCCGCGGACGGGGGCTGGGTTTTTCCGGTGAGGAGGCGGCGGCGGCGGCTTGAGCTGCCCGCTCCATGCCGGCTTTGCCTCCCGCGCCGGCGGGGGTGAGGAGGTTGTGCACGCTCTCCACGGAGCGGAATGCCTCCTACTAGAGCTCGAGCTCGACGGAGGTGTTGAGCTGCGCGAAGCGCGTGTCGAGGTGGTGTTGGAGGGCTATGCGACATTGGAGAGATGTAGGCGGAGGGTCTCGTAAAGGCGGCGGAGCTCGACTTTGCGGCGCCGGTTGTGCTTGAGGCAGAATTTGAAGGCTTGTTGGGCGATTGTCTATAAAAAAGTTTAGTACAAGAGGAACGAGAAAGAAAAAAGAAAGGGAAAGCACCTGGTAGATGACCTCGAGCTGGGCGTTGTTTTTGAGGGTCTTCAAAGAGGTACGATAGCTTTCCCAGAGAAATTTGAGCCACGGAGTCACTCGCGGTCTATCCGTCCTGTCCTTGCTCTGGTCCCCGCTGACGGCGCCCGGCAGTATGCTCTCGGGCGTCTTGCTCGCTTCTAGATCATCTACATCTACTGCAACCCGCACTGCGGCCTTCTCCTGCGCCTCGCGCACCTTCTGGCCGGCGAGCTGGACAAAGCGGGTGATGACGGCCTCGATGCTCTGCACACTCGTGCGAGCTCAGGAGAGGCGAGGAACGAGCCTCCCTGAGTGGAAGACAAGGGCGAGCTGAATACATACACGTGATCGCATCTTTCTTGACGCGTTCCACTCGCGTCCTCTTTCACCTCACGCGTATTCGCTCCATCCTCTCCCTCACACATCCATTTTTCGAGTCCCACCCACCCACATCCTGTTGCTCACGCTTGGTTGTTTCGGGTCGCCTCATTCATCGGGGCTCGTCTCAACCTTGTGTACCGGAGTCGGGGCCGTCCGCCGCTTTCATCCCGCCTCGCTCGTCCCCCACCTCTCACGGTGAGTAGATGTTTCAGAGAGCCGGCCGCGGAGCGGCCCCCTCCCCCGCAAACCCTCCTCTCTGTATCATCCTCTATTTCCCCTCTTTCTTATAGCAGCCGTAGGCCGCCCTCACACTTTCATATATTCATTCATATATTCCTTTTAGCGGTGTCGACGACGCCCCCTTGTTGTTTTGCGCGATATTCTTGTACTGCATAAGCTCCCCCTTGGCCGTGCGGCCCTTTCGCATGTCGACACAGAGCTCGACGAAGCGGTGCATAGTGGGCTCCAGCGAGGCCAGTGGCGTCGAGCGGCAGCGCTTGGAGAACATTTCTGTGGCCTTCTGCCTGTCTCAGAGAACGGCGCCATGGTGGGAGATCCAAGGACGGCTCCGGCTGGGTGAAGGCTGAGCCAAGGCCAAAAAGGCTCCGAGTCCGAGTCGTCGGCGGTGTAGCGCAGATACTCGGTGCTTATGGCTTCATTTTCAAGACCGCGTCTTATCCAAAGCAATAGGCACAATCAAGAGTAATATTCAATTTCTTGGTGCCAGTGTTCGGTGTCCCGCTCTCAATCCCTGCTCACAGCTTGGTTCACTGGAATTGTAATGATATTCATATCCGTCCGACGTCTTGCTGCCTCGAGTCCCTCCCAGGCAGAATCCAGGAAGTGTATGAAGTCAATAAATGAATTCAAGTTTAGTTCAACAATCTCGCGAAGAAAATCAAATCCGTCATGCGGTCATCTTGAATCGAAGCCGAATCTATGTACCTTCCACGAGGTCAATGCTGTATCATTCCTACCCCGCGGTTTAAGGTTCGGCGAACTCTATGCTCTAAATGTCTTGGATTCCCTGATTTTGGGCTCAAAGTCCTCTCGTTCGACTACAAGCCGCTACGGCTTAAACTACGGGCACTGCGGGTTTGTAGACTGTTAATGTTGTGGCGCTGGGAAGGAAGCGTAATTTTGGCTCTGAAGCCGAAGACACAAGGATCTGAGGCGATGCCACAGCATCTCTCTTGTGTCAATACAACCATGTCCCTTGTGCCACCCCCACCGACTCCCGACAGGCCTCTGGTACCGCACGAACCAGCAACTCTCGCCGAGGCCTACAGAGTGTTCCAATCTACCACATATAACGGGGGCACATTTAATCGGGTAGCGGGCAATCACAACGAGTACGAGTACAATGTGGCCGGAAACTTTGTTCAATATCATGGAGAAAACGGCGAGCTTGATTAAAACTTCCGTTGTGCAGGTGTCTCACTGTCCCACTGCAGGAATCAGTCTATTGCAGCGAAACATCTCTGGCGATTCGCTGCACAATTCGGAACAACGTTTTCCTCCTCCGCTGTGTCACCCGGACACCCGAACCTCTGTACAGAATATAATCCAGGTCTGGGCGGCAGACACCGATCATCAGGCGCCGAGTGTTATGTGGCTCTACGGGCCCGCCGGCGCCGGAAAGTCGGCCATTGCGCAAAGCATGGCGGAGAATTGGGCCGCGGAGAACCAACTCGCCGCCTCCTTTTTCTTTGCGCGATTGCGAGCAGGGAGCAGTTCTACGAAAAGCCTCTTCCCAACCATCGCCTACCAGCTCGCACTGCACGATCCCGGCCTGCGGACTTCTATCGGGCTCGCGGTCGAAGCGGACCCAGCGATCTGCCATAAGTCACTGGAGGACCAGGTTGATGCCTTGCTCGTTAATCCAATCGCCCTCCTCCCAACGAGACCATCGAGACCCTATCTGGTTATCATTGATGGGCTTGATGAATGCAACAGCAAGCCCGCGCAGAGCCGCATCATCAAAATTATATTTCAAACAATTGTCGAAACTGGTCTGCCCATGAGGTTCCTCATCTGCAGTCGTCCCGAGCCTCATATCCGCGAAACTTTCGACTCCTTGCCCGGTACTATCACTTTTCGACGCCTTATCCTAGACGACACGTTCAACCCTGGCCGCGATATTCTGCGCTACCTGTGCGATCGTTTCTCTGAGATTTGCAGGAGGCGCCTCCCCTACCAGGATAATTCATGGCCTTCTGAACGAGATCTGGAGAGAATCGTCCACAATGCCTCAGGGCAATTCATTTATGCTGCTACCGTGCTAAAATTTGTGGATGACGAATACTGCCACCCAGTGGATCAGCTTTCCATTGTTCTCAGCCTATCTACCACCGAGACCGGCACATCTCCATTTTCGGACCTCGACACGCTCTACACACACATTCTTTCTGCCAATCCCAATATTTCCCTCATGATGCGCATACTTAGTGCATTTTTTGCGATTCCAAACCCCAACGATGTCATGACACATTCCGCTGGATTTTTGGATCGTATTCTCGGTCTCCAGAGTGGAAGTGTTAGATTCGCACTGCGAGGACTTCATTCGATTCTGTTCATCCCTGATCCGGATGATCATCGAATCCATGTTCATCACGCTTCGCTACACGATTTCTTATCAAATCCGGAACGCGCAGGAAGGTTTTATCTATCACAAGATGCACATCTTGACTTGATCAGACGCTGTTTTTCAATTGTGCTCAACAGTGTTCGTTCTCCAGAGCAATATACTGTGACATTGTGGGTTTCATTTTACGGCTCTTTGAAATCAACTAAGGTTATTTCAGAATAAACTATGGCCACAAGAATTGGACCAGTCACTGCACCATACATTGGACCAGTCACTGCACCATCCATTGGACAAATCACGAACCGGCAGTCCAAGAGCAACAGTGTATGATACGACAGTGCCTTCGACTTTTCCGTGACATCCTTTCTCCCGCGGAGTTGATTATCCTATGTGATGATATAGAGGGAATGATATGTAGGTTTCTCCGCATCATCGACTTTTTGAATAGCTTTCAATATGTGAAGGTGAGAGACTTCTTATAAAGCTGTAATCAATGGTGTACAGATTTAACATTCCCAGTAGATCCAACCTGAACTCAGTCGCGATGTGGATGACACCTGGAACACCTTGCTGACTGCTTTATTCAATCCAATCCCTGCAGTCGCGAGGTTTTATGAGGGCTGGGCCATACAACACCATGTCAATGGATTCAACATATCGTCTTCACTTGGAATTGTCTTCCAACATCTCTGGCCCTGTGATCCGAAACCGTCGCCCGACTGGGTGGCCTGGGCCGGTGATCCGAAACTGTCATCCCACGAGAGAGTCGAGACATTCCTGAGTTGTCGCCCCTTCTTTCAGATTCGACACAGAGCGGCAGAAATATCTATGCGCCTCCTGGCATGCAGGTGGGCCGGATGCTTAAGAAACAACAATTTCGATGTTCTGATTCATGTGTCTGCCATTTGCCAGGAATGCGGAGATACATGCCTATTTACAGGCACCTGCGGGGTATAGGTTCAACAGGATCTATACATACCACAGATACAAAACCCACTGGAATTTCACACAACACTGGTGTATGAGCCTTACTCAAGCACCTGCTACTGCAGAATTATTAGTGATGCTGCGAGTATTGATCGAAAATACCTTCTTTGCCCGACTGGATGAAATCGACAATCAACTTCTCAAAAAATGGTTGGATATGGCTCCTAGGGTAAGTTTCCAAAAGCTGCCTTGAGTGTTGTTCTCACGCCTGCTGCTATTGTAGAATCTTATGACCCAGGGAAAGGAGATTTACACCGCAATCGAGGCTGCCCGTCCGATCCCAAACAATTGGTGGCCTATGGGGTGGGTTATGATAAGTTTCTCACAGTAGTTGATTCTGGGAAGGGAGAGTTTCTTGCGCATTAATATTGGAAGCCATTCACTTGATAATAATAGTATTTTTTAAGCATCATCGACGGCCATGGAGTGAACATGCGACGATGGGTTTCCCCGATACTTAGTAGTAGTTGGTTTTGGTTGACTTTTCCCGGGTTTCTTTGCTAACATGATGGCAGTGACATGATATTGTTTTCTTTCCCAGTCTGAAAATTATGATTCACGGCATGAGAAGGCAGAAGGACCTTTTCAGCTTATTAAGGTAGAGGAATAGCTTAGAATAGCTGAGGAACTGATCGAATGAGTGCACAAAAAGCGCAAAAACTTCTTCACGATTTCTCCAAGTTGGTATACATGAGAATCCGAGCTTGAGAAACGAGCTGTTCGTGCGTCCCAAACGCTGTTGGGGTCAGTAACCTCGTGATTCCCACGGTTCAGCTATCCACGGATGACCCGCATTATGTTTACCTTCCACCTCCCCCGTTATTTGTAGACTTCCCTATGGTTATTACCTATGTGCATGCTCACCATCTATGATTTGGAACCATGACCAATTCCCTACTTATTTCGAATACCCACCCTTAAATTTGTAACTACAGTACTCACGCGGTTAGACCTGCGCATGCCACAGTACCACTGCCCGGGAGGCCGATGGCGGTACATGCTTCATGCTGCAACTGCTATCAACGCGTTGATAGGCAAGTGCCCTTTCTTACGTTTGAGCTGAGTTAGATGCATCCGATTTATTATTAAGCGATGTTCTTCCAATGCCGGGTTGGCTACCAGTGGGTGTGTTCAATCTTTTCGGTAGCTTAATTCTCAATTCTCTCTCGGTATTTCAAGCGAGCTCACTGATTGAGAACAACATGTGAATGGTCAAAGAATGACTACCACAAAGCCACAAAACAAAATTTCGCCATTGCTGGAGACACTTTCAAGTTTCACTTCTCCTCACTGATCGACAGGATCAACACGCCAGTGTCCACAGCCAATGTCTATGGATCCTCCCTATTCAAAACCTCGTCAGCAACGATGAATTGATCTATTCCTAAAGAAACTTACCTGTTTGCCATTCACCCCGCCGGTGTTGCATTTATCGACGGGGATGCGGAGGGCGATCTCGCATTCCCCTTGATGGATATACAAGGAGCGACTAAGAACATTAGTCCATAACCTGTCTGTGCATGGAAACTAGTCGACAGCGCCCTCGCTGAGGCCGGTGACGCTAACAAGAATGTTGGGGCAAAGCCACCCCGTACCCGGTAAGTTTCTTGGTGAGGGCCAAAAATCAATTTTTTTTCTTGCCTCAGCGTGTTCTAGTGCCGTTTCCCGGCATTTTGAAAATAATTTTGAACGGAAACCACGAAACAGGCACAGTATGAACAGTTTACACGAAAAAATGAAATTAGTGCTCCCACATGTCATCACCGGTACCGCTGTGGAGGTCGAACTTGGGTGCTTTTGCAGTCCTCTCCAGGCGGCGCTGAGCAAGCGAGAGATCCTCGACCACAACATCCAGCTCGGCGTCCTCAACCACACCATTTCGGATCAGATCTCCATCCAGCAAGATTTTGGAAGCAATAGGGGAAGTCAAAGATTGATTCAGCGGCTCGATTCAAGACCGATTCTGGGACTGATTCAGACGTCGATTCTTGATCACGAATCCATCAAAAATCGGTGTTTCGCTTCGAATCGGTCTGAATCGGTGTTCCTCCTCCCGAGGAGGAACACGGCTTTTTGAATCGCTCATCCGTCCTGACCCCCGACTTAAATTTTCCCTCATCACATGTTTTATCACATAAAATATATATTTTATGTATTATTCATAATCTCTTCACGTACCCCGTACCATCACCATAGTCAAAACAAAGTCCAAACGGCCATTCCATCCAAGCCTCCTCCACGAAAGAGAAACCCCACGGAGAAAGCCAAGGCACGTGAAGACGATTCGGAAAGCAGTGAAGACAGAATTTGTGCCTGCGATGTAAGGCCCGTTTGATTTGTGTGGTATGATGGTCCAGGAATGTTTTAACGACGTCGAGCGCCCGCGCTTGTCGTGCAGAAAGCCGAGGCATGAGCCCGAAATTTGTTGTACGGTGCTATGGTGCCCGTCACTTAGTCACCACCTGTTTGTGGCAATGAATATTACTCCTTCGAAAAAAATCCGATTTCTTATTCCTCTTGCCAAAAGACTCAGTTTCACAGTAGGAAACTTTTCCCAAGAGCGATTTTTATTCGAGTCAAAATTGAGCAAGTAATATTTTTCTGACTGGCCAAATTGGGACTGTCTCAGACCAAATTAAAATACACCACCTTCTGGTCAAAGGCAAGTGCTACCGTCTCATAAACACACATATGTGACTTGTGCTACTTAGAACTGGACCTCTGGACTTGTAATTGAGTGTTCTGAGTTGACATCCTGGCATGGTTGGCTGACTCGGAATAAAGTCGAGGCTCGTGGATTTGGAGGAATATAGATGGCCAGGTTATTGTATAGGAATAGATATGTATGAGGCTGCCAAGATGTGGAAAATGGTGTGCTGCAGGCAGCAGCAGCCCAGAGAGATACACAATTTTAAAAAAAAATTGCCTTCAGCCAATTTGGGACTAGTCCAATTTAGGTGGTGGCTAAGCGACGGGCACCATAGGACAAGAAACCTTCGGTCTGAGTCACGAGGGCGGCAATAAAATTATGTATATTTTACCGGCTATGTATCTAAATAAATTACTGAACAAGGCATTTGAATCGTTGAAGAATCGAAGTCTAAAGTGAGAGTGAATCGGGGGTGGTCAAAGCTGATTCCGATTCTTGATCGATTCTGTCTTATGAATCGGAGAGCATCCGGGAAATGGGATTGATGGGAACCGTGGCATGATCGGTGGCATTGTTGGCGGCAATTCACCAAACAAACAAGTCAAGGCCATCAAATTGCCATCAATGGCATCAATACGGCTTCCAGCGCGAGTCGCGCATACATACTATGTTCTCCGCCCTCCGACGCGACACCGACCTCAAAGACCTCTCATTGACGCAGATATCCACCGTTATTCGCCTTTTGTCAGTCCTTAAGGACAATATCTTACTCTCTTTATCCCGATGGACACCACACCATCCCACCCCGCCCAGCATACAGACTTTTGCTTCCGATGCAGCGGACATTCTCTACGACCGTGTCCCCAAGCACTGAGACGGTCTAAAAGGTGATGTATGGGCTCTCTCTGACACCGAGCTTTCGCCGGCGAAACAGGAATTTTTTATTAGGGTGGGAGACAAGGTCTCAGTGAGTAAATTCCAAATACACCGCTGGAACATCTATAACTTCTTTTCAGCGTCGTTGGCCGCAGATACAGTTTCGTCGGGCGAGAGATGGTGGGAGTTTGGTGCCGGTATGTGATGTGGTGGTGTTTTCCTTCTGCCTTCTCGCCGTCCTTCTCTCCGCTCGAGCTGCATGCTGCGCTCGAGGGAGACGTCCATGCCTACTCTCGGCATGGCAGTGTCAACGCATACTGGATGGGCGAGCACCAGCAATGCTCCAACATGTCCTCACCCTAATGGTCCGACATCCCCAGCTGCCCCCCGGATCTCTGGGACGCCGTCATGATGTCCTCTTGTTCTGCACCCGTGCACATGCCTTCGTATGGCCTCGCCACCCGCACATTGCCCCCGCCCCATCTCGCCATCAAGCAACTCGTCCTCCGGGCGTCTCTCCCCGCTCTCCAATTCGGCTTGAGCTCCACCTCCTCGCGCCGGAGCAGTGTCGACTCGCCCCTGCTGCTCCCGCAAACGAAGCTGAAGCCTCAAACCGGGCCCGGGGAAATGTTGCTCGCACTGCGCCGCGACCGCAACTACAACACTCCTATGGCGGCGCAACCCCGCAACGCGCCAGCCGCTGTGCAACGCGTGTGGGCTCTACTTACAATAGCGGCGCCCGCTCGCGCTCATCCCCGGCGACGACTTCGACGACGACGAGGACTCAAGCGCCTGCTCTGTTGACGGCGATGCGGAGGGTGGGCTTGCGGGTGGGCCGGAGTGCTCCCACTGCCACGCGCACAAGACGTGGTCGACCGACCCATCCGCGACTCAACCCGCAAGTCGCGATTCCCTCTTCCCCTCCTTCCCTCCTTTCGCCCGCCACGTCCCCCCGCGCCCGCCCCGACCCGCCCCGCTGTAGTGTACATGCATACACACATACACCTCATCCGTTAGATTATGGTAATGATGGTAATGAATAAATCAACGTCTGGAAATGACTGGGTATGGATGAGATATATTTTCGAGGGAGGCACAAGGGCTCGTGAATTGAGAGACACATATCGGGCGGGACAAATGCATCATCACATATTTAAACTCCGCCGAAGTGTGCCGCTTGCCCGGTGCCGCTTGCCGGTGGCATTGATCGTGGCAAAATCCGTGGCAATCCCAACACCCAGATCTTGTGGTCTGATCGCTCTTGTGCCAACACAACCATGCCACCCCCACCGAGTCCCGACAGGCCTCTGCCACCGCACGAACCAGCAACTCTCGCCGAGGCCTACAGAGTGTTCCAATCTACCACATATAACGGGGGCACATTTAATCGGGTAGCGGGCAATCACAACGAGTACGAGTACAATGTGGCCGGAAACTTTGTTCAATATCATGGAGAAAACGGCGAGCTTGATTAAAACTTCCGTTGTGCAGGTGTCTCACTGTCCCACTGCAGGAATTAGTCTATTGCAGCGAAACATCTCTGGCGATTCACTACACAATTCGGAACAATGTTTTCCTCCTCCGCTGTGTCACCCGGACACCCGAACCTCTGTACAGAATATAATCCAGGTCTGGGCGGCAGACACCGATCATCAGGCGCCGAGTTTTATGTGGCTCTACGGGCCAGCCGGCGCCGGAAAGTCGGCCGTTGCGCAAAGCATGGCGGAGAATTGGGCCGCGGAGAACCAACTCGCCGCCTCCTTTTTCTTTGCGCGATTGCGAGCAGGGAGCAGTTCTGCGAAAAGCCTCTTCCCAACCATCGCCTACCAGCTCGCACTGCACGATCCCGGCCTGCGGACATCTATCGGGCTCGCGGTCGAAGCGGACCCAGCGATCTGCCATAAGTCACTGGAGGACCAGGTTGATGCCTTGCTCGTTAATCCAATCGCCCTCCTCCCAACGAGACCATCGAGACCCTATCTGGTTATCATCGATGGGCTCGACGAATGCAACAGCAAGCCCACGCAGAGCCGCATCATCAAAATAATATTTCAAACAATTGTCGAAACTGGTCTGCCCATGAGGTTCCTCATCTGCAGTCGTCCCGAGCCTCATATCCGTGAAACCTTCGACTCCTTGCCCAGTACTATCACCTTTCGACGCCTTATCCTAGACGACACGTTCAACCCTGGCCGCGATATTCTGCGCTACCTGCGCGATCGTTTCTCTGAGATTTGCCGGAGACGCCTCCACTACCAGGATAATTCATGGCCTCCTGAACGAGATCTGGAGAGAATCGTCCACAATGCCTCAGGGCAATTCATTTATGCTGCTACCGTGCTAAAATTTGTGGATGACGAATACTGCCACCCAGTGGATCAGCTTTCCCTTGTTCTCAGCCTATCTACTGAGACCGGCGCATCTCCATTTTCGGACCTCGACACGCTCTACACATACATTCTTTCCGCCAATCCCAACATTTCCCTCATGATGCGCATACTTAGTGCATTTTTTGCGATTCCAAACCCCAACGATGTCATGACACATTCTGCTGGATTTTTGGATCGTATTCTCGGTCTCCAGAGTGGAAGTGTTAGATTCGCACTGCGCGGACTTCATTCGATTCTGTTTATCCCTGATCCGGATGATCACCGAATCCGTGTTCATCACGCTTCGCTACACGATTTCTTATCGAATCCGGAACGCGCAGGAAGGTTTTATCTATCACAAGATGCGCATCTTGACTTGGCCAGACACTGTTTTTTCAATTGTGCTCAACAGTGTTCGTTCTCCGGAGAAATATACTGTGTCATTGTGGGCTTCGTTTTACGGCTCTTTGAAATCAACTAAGGTCATTTCAGAATAAACTATGGCCACAAGAATTGGATCAGTCACAGCACCATCCATTGGACAAATCATGAACCGGCAGTCCAAGAGCAACAGTGTATGATATGACAGTGCCTTCGACTTTTCCGCAACGTCCTTTCTCCTGCGGAGTTGGTTATCCTATGTGATGATATAGAGGGAATGACACATAGGTTTCTCCGCATCATCAACTTTTTGAATAGCTTTCAACATGTGAAGGTGAGAGACTTCTTATAAGGCTGTAATCAATGGTATACAGATTCAACATTCCCAGTCGATCCAATCTGAACTCAGTCGTGATGTGGACGACACCTGGAACACCTTGCTGACCACCTTATTTGATCCAATCCCTGCAGTCACGAGGTTTTATGAGGGCTGGGCCATACAACACCATGCCAGTGGATTCAACATATTGTCTTCACTCGGAATTGTCTTCCAACATCTCTGGCCCCAGGCCAGTGATCTGAAACCATTGTCCAATGAGAGAGTCGAGACACTCCTGAGTTGTCGCCTCTCCCTTCAGATTCGACGCGGAGCGGCAGAAATATCTGTGCGCCTTCTGGCATGCAGGTGGGCCAGATGCTTAAGAAACAATCATTTCAATATTCTGATTCATGTGTCTGCCATTTGCCAGGAATGCGGAGATACATGCCCATTTACAGGCATTTACACCGGCATCTACACCATATGCTTCCATCTATAACTACCACAGATACAAAACCTACTGGAATTTCACACAACACTGGTGTATGAACCTTACACAAGCACCTGCTACTGCAGAATTATTAGCAATGCTGCGAGTATTGATCGAAAATACCTTCTTTGCCCAAGTGGACGAAATCGACAATCAACTTCTCAAAAAATGGTTGGATATGGCTCCTAGGGTAAGTTTCCAAAAGCTGCCTTGAGTGTTGTTCTCATACCTGCTATTGTAGAATCTTAAGACCCAGGGAAAGGAGATTTACACCGCAATTGAGGCCGCCCGTCCGATAATTCCGCCACGAGTTTTGGTCGACCCAAACTATCAGTGGTCTGAGAGGTGGGTTATGATAAGTTTCTCACAGTAGTCGATTCTGGGAAGGGAGAGTTTCTTGCACATTAATATTGGAGGCTATTCACTTGATAATAATATTGAAGCATCATCAACAGCCATGGAGTCAACATGTGATGATGGGTTTCCCCGATACTTAGTAGTAGTTGGTTTTGGTTGACTTTTCCCGGGTTTCTTTGCCAATATGATGGCAGTGAAATGATATTGTTTCCTTTTTTAGTCCGAAAATTATATGATTCACGGCATGAGAAGGCAGAAGGACCTTTTCAGCTTATTGAGGTAGAGGAATGAATAGATTAGAACAGCCGAGGAACTGGTCAAATGAGTGCACAAGCACAAAAACTTCTTCACAACTTCTCCAAGTTGATATACACGAGAATCCGAGAAACAAGCTGTTCATGCATCCCAAACACTGTTGGAGTCAGTAACCTCGTGATTCCCACGGTTCAACTATCCACGGATGACCCGCATTATGTTTACCTTCCACCTCCCCCGTTATTTGTAGACCTCTCTATGGTTATTATCTATGTGCTGCTCACCATCTATGATTTGGAACCATGACCAATTCCCTACTTATTTTGAATACCCACCCTTAGATTTGTAACTACAGTACTCACGTGGTTAGACCTGTGCATGCCACAGTACCACTGCCTGGGAGGCCGATGGCGGTACATGCTTCATGCTGCAACTGCTATCAACGTGTTGATAGGCAAGTGCCTTTCTTACGTTTGAGCTGAGTTAGATGCATCTGATTTATTATTAAGTGATGTTCTTCCAATGCCGGGTTGGCTACTGGGTGTGTTCAATCTTTTCGGTAGCTTAATTCTCAATTCTCTCTAGGTATTTCAAGCGAGCTCACTGATTGAGAACAACATGTGAATGGTCAAATACACCGCCAAAGTGCCATCAGGTCAACACCAGCTGGAAACTCCAGCAGGCTGTCACATTTTTCGATGCCTGGTGGCAGGCTGTCATCAGCTGGATACCAGGTGTGTGTTCCAGCCGCAATTTCCAGCTGCTCACCAGATGCAGCACACGTTGTCCCAACCAGGTATCACCAGGCGTTGGCCATGATTTTCAAGTGTTCTTTTAAATGCTGTAGGCCCTGCCATAAGCGGGTATTGTACTTTTATTTTTGCCGATCCCAAACTTGGTCGAGACTCAGTAGAACAGATGAGAATCACCAATTATTCAAATCTCTTACCTCTTGCTACGCATGGAGAAGTTTTGACGTGATTTTGGCGCCCCGGTGCAATTCAAACCCTTTTGTGACCTCTGGTTCAATTTTACACTCCTCGTTGTCGCCGACACAGTCACGGTGGGCACGGTGTGTTGCGGGACCAATGAATTGATTGCAAGAGTAGAGCACAGGATTGGAACAGGGAGTTATGTTTCGAGTCCCGTGAGCACCGGTATTAAACCATATGCTATACCAATAGTCAAGTTGGACTGCAGTGGACTGAGGAGGTCCGTGCATTTGTTTGACAGGCAATGTTACCATCACGTGCATGTTGGCCGCTTCCCAAGTGACGTCCCACCTTCTCCCTCCCTCAGTCACTCACTCAGTGAGTCGGTTGGTCACCTCCTGCGCAGGACCCTCCAAGCTCAACTCATACTCTGACCACTGTCACACTCCTCGAGGCTCTGAATACACCATGCTCGGAACTCACGTCTACCATCAAGCTGGTTCTCTCAATACATGGCAAGGGATGGCAGCCAGATGAAGAGTGCCATATCGATGAACAAGGCCCTCTTATTTATGTTCAAGCTCTCGATGAGACGCATGTAGCCTGCGCGATGTCAACAACTTTCCTCTGGGGCGTATCTTTTTCTTCTATCCTAGCTTCCAACTCAAAATGCGGGTGTCATTCAACCTCAAGCCATTTTTGAAAGTACCCCGGAATTCATCTGCTAGTGTTTTCGTTCGTTCAAGACCTCAAAGCATCAAGTACCTTCAAGCCCTCAAGCCGCTTCGCTTCAAACCTTCAAACCGTGTCAAGCCTTCAAGCCGCTCTCAAGAGTTCAAGATGTCACAAGCCCCTCAAGAATTCAAGCTCCCTTAACCCACTGTCCAATCTTTCAACTTCAAATCCTTTCCCGCATTGCTGGTATGTCTTGTCTATTTTATTATTCATCTCTTTCTGACCCGAGCACCCCGGTGTCAAGTTCTGGGATGAGCTTGACAAATGTCTTGCCAAGATCTGCGCTGAGGCCAAGGGCGACATGAAACAAGTCACCAGGTATCGTTGAATTTTGATTCCAATTCATCTACTGATGTCTCTTGGGTGAGTAGAGCATTCCACCACATCCTTACAGAGGATCAAGATACGCACAGCACGAAGACCTACAAGCTGGACAACAACACTGTGGACACATTCTAGGAGGCAGTCGACGCTCTCATCGAGGCCGGCACGAAGGATGCATTGGGGATGCGCGACGACATGTAGATGCTATGCCGTAGTACTAAGAAATGTAGAAGAATGTGAATCTATCGTGGATTAAGTGAATCGGTAGGCTCATGTCCAGCCGTTATCCGTTCACAATGACGAGCAAGCAAGAATTGTGAACTATAACGGCTGGTGGCACTTAGCCGTAAGTTGATAGATGGCGATTTTAAACTCCGAGTATACCATATTAAGACTGCCGCCGGTTCTTGAAATGGAAATGTGGCTATGCCAAACATTCAAGGATTTGCGCGTCGCCCCTTCCTGCTTCAAGGATCCGTCTGGAACTGTCCCTAAGGCTCCAGGAGGGCATAACATTCTCTCACCTATCGTAGCTCGCTTAGCGGTACTCGGACTTACTCGGACCGTCGGCGGTAAGTCTTAATAAGGTATAATCGGACTTTGAAAGTTCCATCTATCAACTTACGGCTAAGTGCCACCAGCCGTTATGGTAAGGAATACCTGCTTGCTCGTCATTCCTGCACCTAACAGCTGGACACGAGCCTAATGAATCGGCGGCAGGTGTACAATGTATTAAATGTCTATGACAGCCAGCGCACATGTCCTAATACACCGGCATACCACCTTTCATTGACTGCTGGCCGCCAGCCAGGCCTGGTCCCACGGTGTGTCTATCCATAATAGTCCTGACCTCTACCTGGACTGCACCTAACCATCAGCTAGCGGCGACATCTAGCACACATATCGGGAGCAGGTGGCGGACACCTGCTGCCCCAGTGCCGGTGTAATGACTACCACGAAGCCACAAAACAAAATTTTGCCATTGCTGGAGACACTTTCAAGTTTCACTTCTCCTCACTGATCAACAGGATCAACACGCCAGTGTCCACAGCCAACGTCTACGGATCCTCCCTATTCAAAACCTCGTCAGCAACGATGAATTGATCTATTCCTAAAGAAACTTACCTGTTTGCCATTCACCCCGCCGGAGTTGCATTTATCGACAGGGATGCAGAGGGCGATCCCGCATTCCTCTTGATGGATATACAAGGAGCAACTAGGAACATTAGTCCATAACCTGTCCATGCATGGAAACTAGTCGATAGCGCCCTCGCTGAGGCTGGTGACGCTAACAATAATGTTGGGGCAAAGCCACCCCGTACCCGGGTAAGTTTCCTGGTGAGGGCCAAAAATCAATTTTTTTTCTCGCCCCACCATGTTCTAGTGCCGTTTCCCGGCATTTTGAATGGAAACCACGAAAACAGGCACGGTATGAACAGTTTACACGAAAAAACGAAACTAGTGCTCCCACATGTCATCACCTATGTGGAGGTCGAACTTGGGTGCTTTTGCAATCCTCTTCAGGCGGCACTGAGCAAGCGGGAGATCCTTGACCACAACATCCAGCTCGGCGTCCTCAACCACACCATTTCGGATTAGATCTCCATCCAGCAAGATTTTGGAAGCAATTGTGGTAGGAATCGCGAAGTTGCTGGCACAGATGTGTTTGACGCGCGGAGGGACATCCTACCAGACTTTTCCCTTATGTATCATCTTTGAAGACTTCCAACCCCGCTGATAATACTCCTGTCACAGTTAGCACCGTGTAGGGAGTATCTGGTTTCACACTGTATTTATCACCCTGATATCATGTAAACACTTTGCAGGTGAAGGAGGTTTGGTTTGCTGACACTTTCCCCGAATCTTCCCATTCACCTGGCGTAAGTTTTCCCTGCTGTTCCCCGTCGATAATAATGATTGAATCCCCTCAGTCCACGCTGCGAGCCCGAGTCACTCTGCTGTCAATTCAGGGGTACTTGCACTCCGCAAAGTTGCCACTGTTAAACTCGTCGCACATTTGATGTACCGATATATCTGTCCCAATCATTGGAGGATTCAGGGTTGTATAAATTTAGGTTGAAATTGGTTTCTTTTCATTTATCTAGTCGAGAGAAGGGCCTAGTAGGATCACTCACTGAGAATGATTATTGCTTGTTTCGAAGGGTAGCACTTAGCTTATTACTTGGCTGGCACTCGCCGTGTTTCGACGTAGTTCATTTCAGAACACAATTTATCAAAAAATATATACCTTCTAGTATCTCTCCTCTTGCCAGGTCGCGTCAGCCGTAAATGGAAACCTGAGCCGCGACACCACTGACGTGACCGCGTTCGCCCGTCGAACAACCTTTTGTTCTCCATCGGCGGAGCCACCCACATCTGGGTCGTCAAGTCTTTGTACCTTGTCCCCTTTTTGTTCGTCTCCCTGTATAACAGCTTGCGACGCTGTGTCTGGGTCGCTAAGTCCTTTGTACCTCCCCTTCTCAACCGAGGAGTCTGCGCACCATCCACTTCGTCATCCGATAACTCCCGCTATGAGGATCATCACTACGGCTGCCCTCCTCGCAGGATGTACAACTAGCGTTGTTGCTTGGGGTGCTGCGGGTATGTTGCTGTCCACGCAAGGCTCGTCATCCTCATTGTGTAGGCCACGAAATTGCGGCCACCATTGCCCAAATCCACCTCCACCCGAGTGTGTTCCCGAATATGTGTGCAGTCCTCAACTTCACGTCGACGAATCCAAACGAGCCGCAATGCCATCTCGCTCCCGTCGCGGCGTGGGCGGACAAGTTGCGCTACAAGATGCGGTGGTCTGCGCCGCTCCATTATGTTGGCGCGGTCGGGGATCATCCGTCACAAACGTGCGCGTTTCCCGGCACTCGCGGCTGGGAGGGTAAGCAAAATGGAAATGTACTCGGTGCAATTCGAAATGTCACCACTATTCTCGAGGACTCGGTATACTACAGGGAGACGGGGAAGACGTCTGCCTCCCAATACGATGCGGCAAACGAGGCTCTCAAATTTCTCATCCACTTCATGGGGGACTTGCATATGCCCCTCCATCTGACTGGCCGAGATCGAGGAGGCAACTCCAACAAGGTCCGATTCAGCAACCGACAAACCAGTCAGTAACGACCCTTTCAATTGGAGTATCAGCTTACTGTCTTCAGATCTTCACTCTGTATGGGACGGCTTGCTTATCGCAAAGGCTCTTCGATCCGTTCCCAGAAAGTACTCTCAGCCGTTGCCCTCCCCCAAGATTGAATATGCTCTCCGGGGCACGATCTACGACTCGTACGTCCGTATGATCATGTGGGAGGGCGTGCTGGGCAAATGGGAGCACGACATCCCGACCTGGCTTACCTGCCCCGCTCCCACTGGCACCCGCTCCCTTTCCCTCGCGTTTCCCTCGTCCTTCGGCGCACTCTGGCAGCAAGCCCTGCTCATCTGGAACCGCGTTATGGGCGGCGCGATGGACACCGACGACGACCTCATCTGCCCATACTACTGGGCCCAGCCGATCCACGCGCTCAACTGCGAGATCGTTTGGCCGAAAGCGCTCGACGAGCCGCCGTACAACACCCGGGTCGATGGCGCGTCGTCCAAGCACTCGCACCACGAGTTCGTTTCACCCGCCGCCGAGCTTGCCCAGGTAGACGACAGCGCCGGGCAGTTCGTCGCCGGCCCTGTGGGTGGGCCGTACCTCGAGCTCGACACGCCGGAATATTCGGGCGTTATTAGCAAGCAGTGGATCGTTGAGAAGCTGCTTGCGCAGGCGGGTATTCGGCTTGCGGGAGTGCTGAATTACCTTTTCGCCGACATTGAAGATCCTGAGGAGGCGAAGCTGTGGAGCCGTGGACTGCGAATCGATTTTTGAGGCTTGTATGACTGGAACATCGTGTACGACAGAAATGTGTAACAACTGATAGATTTAGAACCAAATTCTCCCTAACTTGTAATCCTTCACAGGGCTTTTTTTGTGAGGGGTCGTCTGTAACCTGCACAAACATTTCTAAGTGCTTGAGCCTGAGCTCATGAGAAATCGGCCCGGGCCGGCCACATCCTTGTCTTTCGCCACCATGTCCTCCCCATTTGCCTCACGGCTTGGGACCAATTACTCTGCCCAAGACAAGGAAATAGACGAGATCAAGGCTCTCTTGGTGGAGCCCTACCAGAAATTGAAGGATCTGGACGATGAAATCGATGTTATGCGAAAGGCGCTCGACAAACTCGTTGAGGAACGCGAGACCCTCAGTGCCTACGTGGAGGCCCACAAGGCGCTTCTTTCTCCCTTTCGACGCCTGCCCCGCGATATCATCGAGGCCATTTTCATGGCCTGCCTTCCTACCCACCATAATTGCGTTATGAGCGCCCAGGAGGCGCCCGTCATCCTGGGGCGGATATGCAGCTCGTGGCGCATGATATCGCATTCGTTTCCGCGACTTTGGTCCAGCCTTCATATCGTTGAGCCTGTGCGCCACTACTCGAGTCCTGGCCTGCACCAAGCCAAGGTCGCGCAACGGCTTGAAGTTGCTGATGTTTGGTTGCGACGATCCGGGATGTGCCCTCTGTCAATCTCCCTGCAAAGCTACCTCGACCATGGTGTCGGTATGGACCCACCATTCGTGGAGTCCACCCCAAACGCCGATTCTTTCCTGCATATCCTTGTTCCATTTGCCTCGCGATGGCAGAACATTTCTTTGACAATATCTCTATCCGCAGTGCAGACGTTGTTACGTCTCACAGAGAATGAGGTGCCCTTGTTGAAGTCCTTGACGATAACGGAATGCCGAGAAAACCCGTACGACAGCACTACATGGACCCTGCCACAGGCCTGTGTTCTTGGTGCCCCGGGTCTTGCTAGGTTTTCTCTGTCAGGCCGCAACGTTCATTCTTTGGACTTGCCCCTTTGTTGGAGCAATTTAACTGCTCTATCACTGCTGGGCTCGGGTTGGAGCACAGGTACAATCACAACAAATCCACAGACATGTCAAGTCGTTCTGGACATCCTCTCCAGATGTCCTGAACTCCGGACATGTGCGGTGATGGCTCTTGAGCTCCCGGACAGCGGATACCTGCAGGATTTTGTCGTTGAATGTCCTTTTCTCCACACCTTCAGCCTTTTATGTGATGGTACTCCCCTCCATACGGCAGGCCGCCTGCTAAGTCGCCTTTCGCTCCCTGTTTTGCAGGATTTTCAACTTAAAGGAATTAGCTTTGGAGGCCCCGACCCCGAGAACACCTTCAGCGCGGACTCGCTCCTGTCTTTCTTCGCCGCCTCGACTCGACTAGAAAGCATCAATATCGACGGTGCAATGTTTTCCAAGGCAATTCTGATAGACATTTTTCGCCGCTTGCCACTAGGCGTCCGGCATATTACCATTGCGCGGCCCGTTTTACAACCACGCCTGGAGGACAGCACATTTGACGACGAGATCTTGGAAGCTTTGACTGTATCCCCAGGTCATAGCCTCTGCCCCGCGCTTGAAGAAGTGGTCATACACTACTGCCCAAAGGTGTCCGACGAGGCGATCCTTCGCTTCATAATGTCCAGAATGCCCACACTGAAGCTCGTTGACATCACGTTCGACCGGGAGCGGAAGCTCGATATATTACCGACCCTTCAGCCGTTTTTCGAGGCTGGTTTGAAGACATCTATCTCATATATTACCTTTCCATCTCCGAGGTTTTCGCCCTGGGCAGGATTACCAGATCCTCCTATGATTTCGTCCTTCGGCTTGGACTGAAATACGGCCTCATTCCCGACAACTGGGTCCTGCCACCGAGGCCTTGCCGGTGTCGACCTCACCTCCACCGGCCTCACGGCTTCACTTGATAAAGCTCACAAACGCCTCGCAGAAACAAAATATTGCCGTCGATATTAAAAGGCTTCAGGGATGAGGTAGAAGAGGCGTCACTTGACGGCCACTTGTCTCAAGTTCTTCAACTTGAGTGGTTCTTTGGATATCGGCGTCCCAACGACAACGACATGCATGTTTTATACCATAATAATTGCAAAAATTCCATTTTCCTTTTGCTCTCGCTCTTTCCTTCGTAGCAGTTGGATGTTGGCTATCAAATCTGTAGGGAGTAGTATTTTGAGGGCAAGAGAAAAGGATTATATTGGCGGCACTGCCGCATCGGCGCCTGTCTTTCGCCATCATGTCCTCCCCATTTGCCTCACGGCTTGGGACCAATTACTCAGCCCAAGACAAGGAAATAGATGAGATCAAGGCTCTCTTAGTGGAGCCTTGCCAGAAATTGAAGGATCTGGACGATGAAATCGATGCGATGCGAAAGGCGCTCGATAAACTCGCCGAGGAACGCAACACCCTCAGTGCCTACGTGGAGGCCCACAAGGCGCTTCTCTCCCCCTTTCGACGCCTGCCCCGCGATATCATCGAGGCCATTTTCATGGCCTGCCTTCCTACCCACCGTAATTGCGTTATGAGCGCCCAGGAGGCGCCGGTTATCTTGGGGAGGATATGCAGCTCGTGGCGGACGATATCCTATTCATTTCCGCGACTTTGGTCCAGCCTTCATATTGTCGAGCCTGTGTACGAATCCTTGAATGCCAGCTTATACCAAGCCAAAGTCGCGCAACGACTCGAAGTTGCCGATATCTGGTTGCGACGATCCGGGACGTGCCCTCTGTCGATCTCCCTGCAAAGCAACCTCGACAATGGTCCGAGGCCCGTTCAAACCATCGCTCCCCTCGCAGCCCCGGACGTTTGGTTGAATGTTCTCCTCCCCTTCGCCTCCCGATGGAAGTATATACGCTTGGTAGCCCCCACAATGGCACTCGCGATCTTGTCTCACTTGGCCGAGAATGATGTGCCTATGTTGAGGCGTTTGGAACTAGCTCATGGTCCCGAGCGCTCGAACAACAGCAGTAATCACTGCTTGACGCAGTATAGCGTCCTTCGGGGCCCCGATCTTTCAATTATTTCCCTCGTTGGAAACACTGCGAATCCTCTGGACTTGCCCCTTCGGTGGAGCCAACTCACCGATCTAACTCTCATTCCGTCCTCATCCGGAGACAATGCACAAACGTGCGAGGTCCTTCTTGAAATCCTCTCCAGGTGCTCGAAGTTGCAGGTCTGCAAGCTGCTCATTCATAATTCTGCGGAACGGAATATGGTGAACACCATCATCGAGTACCCATTCCTCCATACTCTCGAGCTTCTTTCTCATGGAGCTCCTCTTCATACGTTTGGCCGATTATTGAGACGCCTTTCGCTACCTGCCTTACAAGATTTCAAGCTCCGTGGTTTCGACAACCATCGCGGCGGCATGGATGACACGGACCCATTTCTGTTTACGGAATCGCTTCTGTCTTCCCTCGCCGGCTTGACTCGTTTAGAAAGCATGAGCGTCGACAGGGCTGCATTTCCGGAGTCGAACCTGATCAACTTCCTCCGCAGCTTGCCGCCCACCGTCCGGCGTCTTGACATCACAGAACCACCCCCATTCCTGATGGGAGGTGCCCCGGACCCGGACGACGACGTCTTCCCGGCTCTTCAAGTGTCTCCAGATCAGCCCTTTCTCTTCCCTGCACTTGAAGAACTGGCTATAGGCCACTGCCGCACGGTTTCTGACGAGGCGCTTCTTCGCTTTGTGACATCCAGAGTGCCCACATTGAAGCTCGTCGACATCCAGTTCGACCGGGAGAGACAAGTCGATATACTTCCGAGCCTTGAGCCGTTCGCCGAGGATGGTTTAAAGACATCTATCACATATATTCCTACCCCACCTCCGTCGTTTTCACCTCGGATCGGATTGCCTGATGGGCCACCTACATTTTCGCCCTACGGCCTCTACTGAAATGCCTGACACGTCGACTGTACAATCACTCCCAAACGAATCCCCACCGTCGACAGGAGGCCGAGTTCGCCATAGCGTACATGATGTTGTTGTATATGGATGTAGGAGCCATTAAATTTTGGTAACTGTGTCTGAGAGGGCAGTGAGCCTTGCGACACGCGCGGGTATTTTCTTCTGAGTCGGGACAGGCTTTGCCCAATAAATGGTCCGAACAGCGCACTTTAGTGGCATTATTGCAATGCAATCATGTAAGTGTTCCGGAAGTGTGTGGCTGAAATTCGCGAACACCGTCTCGACGATCCTCAATGGAGCATGTCGCAGAACACTGTTCTTCATGCCCCTAGTCTTTCCAGCTTTCATCTATTGGGACGCAGCGACGCTCATTTTGCGGACTTGCCCTGCTGTCGGCCTGGACTGGGCATCCTCTCCTTAGTCACGGACGGTTCGGAGGCGGACGATTCCCAGCTGTTCGTGTACCTCGAATACTTCCCGTTTGCGCGAAACCTGAAGATTCTGGCATGTGTGGTACTGTGTATGAGGACTGTATCTCCGCACGACGTTGCGGTTCAGCCCTAGAACACCCGTAATGCAACGGCCTTGCCCAACTTTTCAGACAAAGCAGCAGCAGCGGGGAACAACTAAAAAAGGGTCATTACCTAGACATGTTGTACAATACCGGATTAAAGACCCAGACCGCGCGCCTGTCTCTATCGCGGGCTCAGGGCATCGCTCTCCGCGTCACTCGACAACGCCGCCCACTCCCCCTCAACCTGCACATGCCTCATCTGCGGAATCTTCGCCCCCCGCTTCGTCAGAAACGCGATAACCTCCCCAGCCTCCCGCCACCCTTCCCCCTCGCCCTCACCCTCGCCCTCGCCCTCGCCGTTCCCTTCCCCTTCCATCTTGGGCGCAGCAGCGGCCTCCACCCCGCCGTACAGCCGCGCGAGATGCACGCTCGCCTTAACGCGCATCCCGCCCCGGCCCCGGCTCTGCGCGCTCTGCGCACGGAGCTCCTCGAAGAACTCCGCGAGCGCCTTCACGGCCTCCACACGCGCGCGCAGCACGTGGCGCATGATGCGGCGCGACGGCGGGCGGCGCTTCGGGCGCGTCTGCACCGGCGGCTCGGCGAGTCCGAGGTCTGGTGTCGGGGGCGGGACGGGCGGGGGCGGCTTGGGCGAGTCTTGGTCTTGGGTGGACGTCGCGGATGCGGATTTAGTGGAGGGCTTGCTGATGAACTCGCTCTCCTTGGGGAACACGGGCGTCGTGTACGGCGCGAGGGCCGCGAGGGAAAAGTCCCACTTCTTCGGCGCCCAGACACCCATGATGACACGCCAGGTGGCCAGGAGGCGTTTCGCACTGCGAATTCAAGTTCGTTAGTCACAGGGAAAGCTAGAGAGAGAAACGTACTGCTCATAGTTGTCTATTCACGAGGTGACCGGTTAGTACGAGCTCATGCACGGGTGGGGAGAAATAAATCGACACACCATTGATCATGGAGTCGTGATAGCGCGCAAAGAGCCACAGCGTCCCCGCCGCCAGCACTGCCCCGACCCGCGTATACATGAACATCGCCCATAGGAAGAAGAACGCTGTGGGATATATGATAAGCATCGACAACAGCCCAAAGACAAGCTTGTTCTGCGCCTGTGTCTCCTCCTCGTCTTCGACCAGTCGTGCACCCACTCGGCCCATGAAGTACACCGGGAAATACATGATGAGGGGGAAGATGAAGAACGGTAGACGTAGGAGCATGGCGAATGTGTCGCGGATAAGGATGAGGACCGTTAGGAGACGGCTGGGAAGAGGTGTTGGCGTGTTGGGGTCCAGCGTGCGGGGAAGGGGGAGGTTGGAAAGCACCGAGTTAGTGAGATGCGTAGATTGGAGGAGGGAGTAATATTCCAGCAGACATCGCTTCATAGACTTGAAGTTTGGGGTGGGGTTTGGAGTAGAGAAGAGGTCGACGAGACTACAGACGATGGATGTTAGACCCCAGGAGTAGGAAGAACACTAGACCGCCTACGTCTGGGAGATCGGGACGAATTCATCGAGATTGATTGACTTGTCGCCCTCCCACAGGATATCACGGGCCATACGTGCAGTGTACAAGGTGTCCCAGTCGGGGCCATTAACAGTAGCTCCGACCAGACTAGATTCGATTGCACGCGAAAGACGCTTCACGGCGGCCCTTGGTGCTCCATCTGCTTCCGAGGTGAACTGGTCAATGTACGAATCCACTGTTATTGGCCGACCAAATCTGTGCAGTTATGAGCTTGAGACATAATTTGCGCCAAATTGCGGGACCACATACTCGACGACGACCTAATGAAGGTATATTAGACAAAGAAGGGAAGGGAAGACATGAGATCCTCACGTTACTTCTGTACTTAGTCTTGTTCGTGTACACGATTGCCGCCGGCACGACGGACAACGGTTGTAGGTTCTTCTCCGGGGATTCCTGCCTCAGCTTGGCGTATTCCAAGGCCGCCCAGGCGGCACCGTCCTTGATTTGCATGATGCGAGGCTCGGTATAGCTCGTCCCTTCTGGGAACAGGGCGACCGCGTACCCTTTAGACAAGGCCTCCAAGGTGCCCCCCAGTAGGACTCGGCGGTCTTTCGATTTACGGTCCACTGGAATATTCCCAGACGAATATAGCACATAGCTTACGATTGGATTAACGAATAAGGATGCTGGAGATAGCACAATGAGTGAATGGCAACACAGAAGCGGACGACATGCCTTTGCTCCAGTAATGCAATATTCTGCTATAAGGAAAAGCGTAGGCTGAAACGAGGTGTTAATTCGTAGTTTGCAGAAGTGCGCGTTATCATAATGCGCGTATGGCAGCAGAATGAGGGGGAAATTGTACCACTAGGAGGATTCGCTACTCACATAATATGACGGGATCCAGCATCATGTTGTGGTGCGTCGCGGTTCTACGGCCGTTGCAAGATGAGTTTACGATCAACGCAGCAGAACACAAAGCATACACGATAATAGGGCCATCCTTTGGTACGCCCTCGCCCCCAATGACACGAACCTCTGTGAAAAACGTGGCTGCCGCCGCACCAGACATGTAACGGAGGGCGCGATGCAAAATCTTGAGGTCTCCTGACATGGCTTCTTGCTAGCCTGGACTCGAGCGCAACAAGCGAGGTTATACGGGAAACAAGCCACTTGGTATGCAACGCAGCAGGGGCGAGGCGAAGGGTTACGCAAAGCGCGAAAGGAGGCGCTGGCACGTGAACAAATTTCCTGTTTGGGACTTATCAGGAACCAAGACCGCCACTTCCGCCAAGCTTCTGAAAAGAGAGCCCTGGCTTGCGCCGCTTGGCCCTGGTCCTTTCTGCTTGGTCAGTTCTGGGCAGCCGCTTGCGCTAGGGTTTTTTTTTGCAGACGTTTGACGCACCGTCACAGTACACCCAAGTATCGACCGACGAGGACGTTCGCGACGCGCCTCCTTATGCGTTACATTGGATTGTTTCTGCCTCATTGATTATTTTTTTTACTTACCGGAATTTCAGGTTTCCGACGTCGACTTCTTCAGGTCTTGCTCTCCGTCATGTTATGCCATGTTTCTTCAGTAACGCCTTGGCAAACATCGGCAGGCTTTGCAGATTTGCCCTGGAACCTCTGTTGATATTTCACGTCTTTCAGTGCAGCTAGCAAAAATGGGGGATCGCATGCGAGGCACATGTAACGAAACAGTCGGAATGCCGCTCCAGTCCGCCGGGTGTAGGCAAGTAGTTGAACGCATCATTTAATCTGTGCCGTTGTACTGAAAGGCGCCAAGATCATGCTTAAGCGCACTATTCCAATCTGCAGGAACATTACGGCGATAGTGATAGTGATGGTGATATATTATACACAGCATGGTCCAGTCTCTGAACACTGTCTCCAGAGGTATCCCGGCACACACGAGCGATAGTCGGACCGCTGCCCAGTTGCAATAAGTGGTCCCCCGATGGTAAGTTGAACACCGACGGCGCAATAATAACAGCATTATTCCCAGTATTCCCTATGTATCGAGAATAACACGCATTCTGTACCATGCCAGACGTGAGCATAGCCATTACCTGGGGCAGTTGTCAGGGGCGAGCGGCGGGCGATCGAACCGAAAGTTCAACATTCCATATTTTCGCGCACATGTACTGATTCACTTATTTCAGGAATAGGGCTCCGGGACATCGCAGTGGTCGGAGATTCTCTGAGACCGGTAAATGGAACTTTATGGAAGTCGAAACTTGATTTACGATCTTCCTCAGCCTTCAGGTTGGTATCGCAGCGATCCCAAGGGCCAAGATCAACGAATTTTCATGGTCTTGCCGCCGGCAGACCTGCCTATTAGAAGATTTAAACATGGCCTATTTTGAGAGCTACGTCATCAGTTTTAACTGCAGACCAGTGAAACCGCGAAAAACACGCATCGAATCCAGCGCAAGAATACGCACAGTCGCTAATATGTACCGACAATGGACTTGAAGCTGGAATAGGTGGAAGGCTCCAGACTCGGAGATCCTTCGAGACCGGGCAGAATTTCAGGTAGGTTGGTACTGCGGTGATCCCAAGCCCAAGGGCCGAGATCACCGAATGTTATTGGTCTAACCCAGTGACGGTATCGTCGTAAACATGCATACCATTTGAAGGGCGGACAGGATTCTCGGGGTTCCTAAGGTCGGTACTGTGCGGTGATCTCAGGCCAAGGACCCAGACCGACGAACGTTCCTTGCCGCCGGCAGACCACTTGCGTACTCAGGCCAGTTTCAACCGTGGTTTATTTTGAGAGGCCTTTTATCAGTTTTAAATGCGGAGTGAAGTTGAAAAAAAATGCTTGTTGAATATTGCCTGAGTCCGATGAAAATATTCCGAGGGGGTGTCCATCGTCCGAGTACAAGGTAGCACGAGGTCAATGTAGCCTCTTAGCGATAACATGAATTCGAACAAAAATTGTTCCACGTGCAAAATCGGGCTGGGCCCTTCGGAAGCGCTTTTCGGCCAAGAACCTGAGAGAAGAAGGTTGAACGTTTGAATGGTTTCGTCGGCTGACGGTAGAGCCCCGGAGGAGAATGGTTGTACCGGTCGATGAAGCGCTCGCGGTACACATCTTGCCTAGATTGCGCCAACCGCGGAACTTGTCCGGCGCCCGGCGGGGGAGTCTGCGTAAAGCTCGCATTGCGCACTCGCGCCGACTGGCAAGTCAAGAGAATCAGAAGCTGTCCAACATGCTCGAATCGAAGGCATCGTCCGCGCAACTTGAAGAACGGTCCCAGAATAATAACACGATCATGATCTTTGTGCGAAGTGCCAATCAGGGAGTACTATGTCAGATGTCGCCGGGGGAAAGGTTGAATTGTGGTGTACAACAGCATATTTCGACGACCTGTCAACGATACTTACAGTCAAGTTTGAGTCGATACAGCTCCGAGTATTTGAATGATCCCAGATTCCCTGTCCAGCTTCAGGTTTCGTACTGTCAGCAAAGGGAATACCGACTGTCAAGAAGGAATCCAAGAAGTGAGGGCAGACAGATTGCGCTGGCCAGTCTTTCGCTGACGCGCCGGATCTGAGAGGGGCGTCGAACCAGGAAAGAACCCCAGAGATAGTAGACGCCGAACCGCACACAAACAAGTATCAGACCGTCGGAAAGATGGCAAGAGCATGCTATAGCCAAAGAAAAAGCATATCCTCAATGTCCGCTCAAAGTCCGTGGTCGACGAAATAGGATGGCTGTCATCCAGTACCGGCTGCATAGATCTCATTCAAGGATGTCGGCATATGCCGGGAGCGCCCTCGACAGCATCTCTTCGCACGACCGGCAAAGTGTGCATCAAAGTTAGCCATTGCGTCGCGGTCCCCATATGGCGCGATTCCTGGAACGATCCTCCGGAGTTGGAGCAAGAGGCTGGAGGGCGGGACCACAGAAAAAGAGCGGCCAATTTTGCGTAACCATTGTGGGAATTCCGCCAAATAAGTGAAGGTTGGAGTAGGGTAGTGGGCATCAAGGGCGCACCCAGACAAAAGACGATTCGGGAGATTTCCGACAGATATGAGTAGAAGTGATGGCGGTGGCGGGCACGAACGTGCAATGCCGAAACCGGGAAGCACTCACGGACATCGGTGATCAATGCTGAACGTGTCCGGCATTCAAGTGGCGGGATGCGTCCTGCTGCGTCAGGCTCCCTAGAATAGTCCAGGCGCGTCCAGACCACGAGCCGGTCCGTCCGAACTTGGTGGTCGACGCGGCAGGTGACGCTCTGCGGTTTCAACTTTCAGCCCGCGGACGTGACGCCGAGGTATTCGCCGCAATGAGTGAATATTGAAGTAGTCATGGGCACACATAGGGTACAAGGTAAGCTCCCGCGTTGAGCGCAGTTAGCTGCGGTCAAGGGTGAAAGAATCGTATGAACCAGGCATGGTGGCGTCGTGGGTCATATGAACCCGCGAAGCCTCAAGGCCGCTAATTGAAAGTTGGAAATCGAACTCATCTCTGGCTATCGGCCGAAAGCCATCGTCTGTAATAGGCAATTATTTCCTGAGAATAGTGGGGGTCGACGCGCTAGAACCTTCGGGCAGATTAATTAAGGCTCCTTTTAGCTTCCGTGGGGTAGAACGCACTGTTGGAATTCGGAATCCCGCCTGCGCCGGGATACCTGGGATACCAAGAAGGCGCGGATAAGAAGGGTACATAATGCGAAAGCTACACGCACGATAGATGAGATCGAGATACGTGCGTTGACAACTTCAGCAGCTTTTTAGAAGCCATCCCCGCGACCCGGGGAATAACAGCTCGAATCAGGGAAAAAAAGCAGATATGTCCTCCCCGTTCGATATTCGATCACCACGCGTTGGAGGGCCAGATACCACGCGCAACAGAAACTTTTGAAAGTTCGATGATACAAGGACAGAGGCGTTGACGTCATGTATACGCCGACTAGTAGTTCAGACAGCGAAGCAACCAGAAAAGCTAGCATTCCCCAGAAGGTTGGTGGAGTAGACAATCGGAATACTGATCGCCCGCCCGAAGCAGCTCAGAGGGCGAAAATATCGGAATGCTGTTTGTAGTGACCGTTCTCAAGACCCCGAGTGGATGCTGCGGTTCCCACTACAAAGAGCATTGAAGTCAATCAGTGAAATTTGGAAGCGAAGATAGACCACAAGAAAACCGACGAGCCCGGGATACCAGCAGAATCGCGGATTGGCAATAGATGTATCAAGCCAACAACGCTATGGCAGAGGACCGTCGACCACGTACGTGCTGTAGAAACGTTAACGAGATCGTCAACAGGAAGTGGGAACGCCAGATGAGTGATCTAGCAAGCAAACGGTTATTGCTCTGGTCGCCAGAATCTTGGAAGGATGGACCCAAGAGATTTCTTCCGATTATATGAGTTTAATGTCAGAAGAATGCAAGAGCACAACTTGAACTTGAAGAACGTGGCACTCAACAAAAGAAAAGAAGTAAGCAACAGAAGTCGACAATGCATGGTCGAAGCCATATCATCAGGACAGAGGTCATTGGCTGGTGTTTCAGGAAAATTTAAAAGAGGTTATTTTCTCTCGGAAGGTACAAAATCCCGTAAAAACTTCCGCGGAGTCGAGAATCGAGAAGTTACATTAAGTCTCCGCCCAGCGGAGTTGGAAAATCCGGCGGTCCGACCCGGCCCGATTTGCCACTGCCTGAGCCACAAACTGTTAAACGGTTATCGTTGTTCCGCATACGTTAGAAAATGTGGAAGCAATTTTAATTCCAGGAAGTATTAAAATACGGCAAAGCGATCCAATTCACTAGGGTAACGTGGTTCAACTTGGACTTGAACTTGAACTCCAGGAGTCTTGTCCAATTTACTTAGGAATTATGTAGGGAAATTAGTCTCGTAGTGGCGTCGAGCCAGAAAGGTATTGTCAAACACGAGCATAGTGATCCATTGCTCAAAAGTACATCACCCGATGAGAAAATCTATCAACTACAACTTCCAAGACAGAACATCAAGAAACCAGACTCGGTGGCTTTTGTTCACCGCAGCTCTAGAGCTAGGTCAGGAAGTCGAATGAAATGAGAAGCACGAGTATTTGCTCCCGCATACCGGTATTTCACCAATGGACTAAAATTTTATCGATCCGTGGGCCAACAACATTTCAGCAACGTCAGAAAATGTGGAAGACCGGTCCGAGTTTACTTGGTCTGAATACTGTTTGGTCGGAACGTTTTTTCAGTCAGAATATTCTCCATAAATTTTACCTGCACTGTCAAAAAAGCCCTGTCAGAGGATGTAATCGCACAGCATCAGTTTCGTAGTACACTTGAAGATGAGATGGGCGATGGGATTTTGTGTGTACAGAGGATCCCAAACTCTGACAATTCAACGGCTCCACGGACCGATTGGTACGCTGTACGGAAATAGCACTAGACTAGAAGCTGGACCACTTGGCCCTCATTTTTCTGTTGGCAGAAGCGTCGCTTGAAAGTATTTCAGAGGACTCGAAGCCCGCAGTGTCGGGTGGGGTGCGCATCAGGGAATCCCGCACTCTCCGCGGTTCGCAGAATTGTCGGAGAATTTCCATAACAGACATACAAAACCGACCTCCGTCCACATCGGACCATCCGGCTGCGCAGCCATTGCTACACGTCTCACGGGGATCTTTTGCCCGTCTCGCGGCTCCACGCTGCGCTCATCTCCTGATCGTCTAAAGGCAGCGTTGCGCGCGGTCTGTCTCTCAAAACACAAGCGATTGAATTAGACATGGGCGTGCCGGATTCAGAGGTGGATGGTGTTTTGAGGTGTTTCTGCCGCGTAACTGGGTAAGCGACTGAATAATGATATTCGGCGATGGAAGTGAATTTTGTGGCCGAAAAAGCGCCGCTGATTGTGGATGCGGATGCGGATGAGCGCGCCGCGCTGAGAGAAAACTTCTAGATCAGGTTTCTATATGTACAACAAACTTTCCCGTGGATCATATCAAGATACTATCATACCCATGAGCGCGTCTGTCTCGGAGAGACTAGATCAAATCACCTCTCATTTGAATCGGCAAGTACACCCACCAACTGACTGATTCTGCAAATGAAAGGCTGGCCACACAGCGACGCTTTCGGAAACGTATCGGTTTCGCGCAGGAAAACCGAAAGTCTGTTGCCTTCAAGTAGAAGGTAACTATATCGGGCATGATCAGATGAGATAAGCTATATATGGCAGTTTATTTTCAGCTTTGGCCGATTTGCAACCGTGGGAAGATGTAGATTATTATCATGGACATAGATATACCGCTCAATACGCTGTCTGTTAGGATTTTTGAGGATTTTTTGACGCTTTACAGCTTACCGCCGATGTCACACATACTCGGGAGTCGGAAGTGGATTGAGGCCTGCATGTAGCAAATCGAACTGCCCTCCCGGTGCTCGGAAGGACGGAACTTGAAGCTGCTCTCCATCGACTTCAATTCAGTAGTTTGAACAGTGCTTCTGCATATTAGATTGTCACCCATCCCGGGTGCTCGCACCAACTTTGCCCCTTTACACTGGCCCATATCGGGCTCAGTGGGTATCTCTGAACCAGCAACAAAAGAATGCAAGAATGGAGCACTGGGTAACATCCGATGCAGCGCTCATGATTGCATCCCGATCTTTTGTGTATTCCATATCATTCATTCACTTGTTCGTGTGCCCGGTGTATCCTATCTACCCGGCCGTAGGCCGTCGGCGAGTTTCTTCGCCGCGGCCGGTACATGACATATGGCTGGTTTTGAGCTTTTGAATGTTGGGACTCGACGAGCAGGCGCGATCCTGTTCGGCTGCGGTGGCTTTGTTAAGTATCTGATCGTGCCCATAGCCATTTGGTCTGATAACCCAGCCCCTCAATGGCACAAATTCGCACCCCAGAGTTTAACCCTGTTTAACCGCCTGCGCCCTTAATTTCAACGATGCCGCCGTCCGGGTGGTCCCGGTCGCACGCGAAGAAGTTCCGGTCTTCTGTTCTTCGTCACCTTCGTCTTTCTCTTCGTAGCCCAACCATCAGCTGCACGGCTGCAGTTTCAAAGAGTTCACCTGCTTCTCCCGGGATCACGCAGATGACACCTGTGCGTATGAACCACTCTTTATGTATTCTGTACCCTAAAATAATTGCAAATCATACACACAGATAATATTTTTCGCCCCAGATCAGACCCAGTCCCCATCCGCCCTTCGGATTCCATTCCAGCCGCCGAGTTCGACCGACGCCACCAAGTCACCGGTCATCATGGCAGGCGCAAATCCCACCGCTGACCGCCAAGGCAACTCAATCGGACTGATATTCTGCCACAGATGTCTAGCAACGTGCCAGAGTGATGATCACCGCCACTCTACCTGCGCAGAACTTACCGACTATCCCGGATGACGAGGGTGTTTGTCTGTCCTGCAGTCTCACACCCAGTAAACTACAAATTCCTTGAAACATGCACTGATGATTATTATTTGGAGGATGTCAGGACCCCTGACAATCCTTTTGGAGGCTAGGGCCCGAAATTCCGGAAATCCTCGATTTTTGTCCGGACAAATTTCCTCGAGATCGTGTTGTTTTTGTCCGGACAGGACCTAGCCCAGGCTTCCAAAAAGGGTAATTTTCCGCTCTCACGACCCAAAAAATGCCTAACTTTCCTTGTACTTATATCCTTTCTACTCTTATATGCAGAGTACATATGAGTTGAACTTGAATTTGAGCTGAAGAAATCATTTCCAGCCGAATTTGGTGAAAACTTGCGCCTGGACATCGACCCAAACATCGACAAGACCCCAAGTTTTTGTCCGGACAGGACCTAAGTCGTCCGGCCTCAAACCCCAGTTTTTGTCCGGTCAGAACCTAGGCTTTCGAGCCAAAATGTCAAATTTTTGTCCGGCGCGGGTCCTAGGGTCCAAAGGTATTGTCAGGGGTCCTAGGATGTCCCGATCTATGTCCTAATTATACGCCGGTCCGACATTTGGTGTGTCCACTGTGCGGGGGCGGGAGATTCAACACGTAAACGCCTCGTCGAAATGTTATTTCTGGTCAGGAACAGCATCTCGCTCTCTTGTCCGAAGCCGAGTGTGTTTACTGCCTTCTGGTTCCCCTCAACTGCATTATCTTGAGCTAGAGATTTATCCGACGCAGATAAACTTGTTTTTGCTCCGATCTCATATTGATGCTGATTTTGTACACAACATGACGACAGGACCAGACGCGACGGGGCTGCACAAAATCGGATGCGTATAATTTTGTGCGCCGCACTAAATTGAAATAGCCACTGTCCACTTGCCGTAAGGCTGGGCCCAGGTGGACATATACAGGCGTGGGTGCGCGACCGAGGGAGCTTCAACGACTTCGCCGGGCCAAGGTACTAAACATAAAACCTTTATGAGCGCTCGTGTATGTTCTCCATTCAGATGCCAAGCACGTTGGAGCAGAAATAAAAGGAGACACGCAACGGCCGGCCCCGGGTAGCCCACACGATGCTCGGGCTCATTTTAAGCTCATTGCCCGCCGTGCCCGTACGGAGCCAGTTTCGCATCCAAATTAAACAGTCGCGTGCAACGCGCCGGAACACCGGTAACCGAGGTTATATCTGGTTGAATACTTCAAGATAGGTACGTGTAGCGGAGATGTCATGAAAGCAAGAATATGGATCCCTCCGGGTCTTGTGAACACCGAGTTAAACGTCAATTAGTTACTAGTAATTGTCGGAAAGTCTTCCTCCGAGATCATGCCGGTTTTGAGATGTTTCGAATGGTGCCTAAATACTTCCCCAAGTTTCGGAAGCAGGCCTTTATTTATATTGCATGGGCAGGCGCCTGTGACTGGAGGAGTCGGTAACACATCAGACTCGCAAAGTTCGGAGTCAGAATGTGGCTGGCTGTGTTGAGCTTCCTCTCTCTCTCCTTTCTTCGAGTCCAGCACGACTCTCCCGCAATTTTTACCAGAAATTTTAAAGAAAACTTGCGGGTACAAAGTCCGAGCATGGGGCCGCCGAACCTCCAACTATAATTACCATTCACACACTTCTCGCACATTACTATAATTCGATCAAAAAATCGAACCCGATTGAACTTGAACCACGTTCACCTCGTCCAGTAGATCCATCTATATTTTCATACTCAGGTAATGGAAAGCGGTTGTAAATGGGCATGGGTAAATTTAAAGCTTTCAACGCAAGCCCCCAAACTGTCCCAGACAGAACAAGTTCCAGCGCCAGGCCAGACCGTCTGGGATCGTGACTGAAGCGCGCGGAGTCCACGCCCACCTAGTTCCCCGCGGGTCGAAGAATGTGTCGACGGCCGATAGTACGTGACGTGCCCGCGTCCGCACAAGTGCCTCATGATCACCCCGAAGGTGTTTCGTATGGACACCCGAAGGGAAGGAGCGCAAAGGAAGGCGTGGAAGAGATCGGGGGGGTGCATCTGTCCATCTGCTGGCAAGCCAATAATTCATTTTCATTTCAGCAACGTCGTGCGTGCTGCGTCGGCCCGATGCTGACGACCCCAAAGTTCCGCGTACGTACTTCGATGTGAGTAAGTATTAATTACACGGCTGCATGTACACCACGGAAACGAGCGCGCTGGGACGTAAATAGTGAACGCACCGCATGCTCATTGGGATGTGATGGTTGAGGCATATGGTCCGAGTTCCTGGAGGGGTAGCGAGTAAGGTGCCCAACACAAATTAATTACATTAATGAGGGACTTGCGGGGCTTTCCCCTGAATAAATTGTTTGGACAAAGGTGAACCCAGCGAGAAAAAGGAGATCCGATCTCAATCGTGGTCTAGTATTTTTGGAGCTCGTAAGGAGATTACATTTCGTCATCCCAGTCCTGTTACGGCGGAATGGTTGAAAATAGTTGAACATAAACACAGCCACCGGCACATTCCGACAAAAGTTCAACTTGGTTTTGAACCACAATCATCGAGTTCTTGGTTTTCGTACGGGGTCAGCCAGAGTCGAGTCCGATCTTTGTTTGGTAGGTATGCGACTTCCTGCACCCTTGGAGACTGGATGTGTGCGTCCAGACATACCAGAACGACATTTGATCCCGCGGAAGCGGAATCCAGCGGGCCCGCGGTCTGAGCACCATACCATCCGCGGACACGATTTCGACTCTGGCTTACATCGTCTGGTTAATTTAGAATCTAATTCAATTGCAACACACAGAATACACTGACAGCAAAACCTCCCGACTTGAAATCGGCTTCGAGGAAAATTAGGCTGCAATCCACGGCTTACCGCATCCGTCTTATCTTCCTCTCGTAACGAGCTGTGACGCAGAATTCTACCCCGAATCTAATCAATTACAACTTACAAGAAATGATCAACAAAATCCACCTCGATTGAACCTCGAATTGTTATTTCTCAGACTCAAACTGCACGGCAGCTGAAGCGCGAAGCCCAACACCCACGACGTCGGTGACCACAAATGGACAAGCCTCGGTACTCGGCATAATCTCACATAACGCCTATTATGCCTGTGAAAATGCAGTACACAACATTACGAAACCGGGAGGAGTTGAATTGAGATCAAAGATGACAGGCATTCAAAATAAAAATAAAACATTACCACCTCGCCCACTTCAGATCTCGCGATATGTACACCCGCCGGAAACGCGTCATAAACGTTACGCGTCTGCGCCGGCATGGGCGCGCTATCAAATATCGATGGGCGTTGAGTCTGTCCCGATTAGTTGGAACTGAATCCAGCTCCACTCCACTCCAAGTTCCAACCGCTCCCCTTCCCCTCCCAATCGTCGAGCCTTTCCGCACATATCTTCACACTGAGAGAGGGGGTTACAGTACACATTTATTCACAGCAATTCGAAAACACACACTGCAGTGTACAAAAGAGCAAAAAAGACTATCGACAAGAGAGGCCCGCGCCCCCGCCCACCCCGCACCAACGAAGGAAACAACACAACCAACATAAAACCCAGCAAGATCCCTCGCGTCGCATCGTGTATGTAGCCGCAACAACGAGTAATGAGGCAGTAAGCGTACACATTTGGCGAGATGCGGCAACAAGCAGAGCGAGAGCGAACAATAATAGCGAGGATAGATAGATAATAGCGGGGTGGGCGCGCGCGGGCAATATAAGCAAGTATAGATAATCGGTAGGCGGATGAGGCAGAGTACTGTAGGGAGTGGTATCATATGTACAGGTATTGGGTTCGTTCGTTCGCCGTTGGTCCGTTCGGCGGACAAAGCAATGGATCGTGATGAACGGTGGGGGAAGGGGCAGAGCGGAGAGATGGCGTGTGGGAAGCGGGGGAGAAGGCGTGTGTCAGTGGGGGAAGCGACGACGTGGGGGCTGTGGAAGAGAGAAGGGCGAGATAAGTTCGTTGCACAAATATGCAAACAAGAGCCGAGCCAATGAGCTGAGCAAGAACATCGGCGTCGCCAACAGCCGCAGCGGCACTACGAAGTTGGACGAAGAGGGGTAGAGAAGAGACAGACAGAAAGACAGAAAACGTCTGTCCGTCGTTTTTGAAGGTGATAGCGCCACCACGTTACAGCGCGCAAACAGCGCGCGTTGTGGCGCAGAGGGTGACGACCGTAACATAAGGGCGATGGAGACAAAGAAAGACAGGAACCGTCTGCCTCCGGTCCGACAGGGATTTTAAAGCGGCGACGGCAGTTGGATGCGATGGATAACGGCAACGGCGGTGGAAGGGCAAAAGATTTGCAGTGTCGCGGGGAGAGAGGGGGGTGCGGTGTTATGTGGCGCCCAACCCACACGTTTGAGGATCGCGGCAGTGGTTACGAGAGCCAAGATCAGGTGAGGTGAGGATGAGGTGAGAGGAGAGCAGCTAGCACCGCACAGCAATGACCATGGAATGGAATGGAGGGGGACAGGGACAGGAAGTGTCGATAGGGACGGCGGCGGTGGCGGCCACGAGTCGACGACGATCCACATCTCCATCTGCCCCGACCCGCATCCAGCGACGGGCGCCCCGCACCGTGGCGCGGGCCGCCGGTCACCCACCCTACCACGTCCCCGCCCCCGCCCCCGTGTCTGAAAGTACACCCTCGCCCTCGCCGTCGCTCTCGGTCTTCACCACCGGCGCCATCGGCGCCACGGCCAGGCGCGGACGCGGATCGCGCGTCCGCCCCGTTGCGCCAGTGCTGCTGTCCACACTCGTGCTCGTGCTCGTGCTCGTGTCCGCGTCTGTGGCGTCGGAGCCGGGGACAGACGGCGCGTCAGCCGCAGCGGCCGCGGTCGCAGCAGCCGGGGCGGGGGCGGGCATATCGACGCGGCGGACGAGGAGGAGCCGGAGGCGGAGAGCGGGCCTGCGAGGGTCGGTGAGCGCGAGTTCGGGGACAGGGTAGAGACGACAGTATGAAGGAGTGAAGAAAAGACTCACCCTCCGGCAGCGCCTTCTTCTTGCGCATCCCGCGCCTGCTCTCGGCGGGGTACTCGCACACGAGCGCGCGCCGCTGGCATTGGCTGCGTTGGAGAACGTCGTCAGTACGAGTGCATGTGGGAGACAGAGGAGGCGAGGAATGAAAATAAAATATAAAATAAAAAATAAATATGAGGCCGTCGCAACTGCCTGACACCCGACAAACCATCCATCCACACCCGCGTCCGTGTCCGCGTCCGCGGGCGAAAACCGCAAGACACCTGTGCGGCCACATCCCCGTCAAAACAAATGAATGAATGACGCCGCCGCCGCCGTCGTCGTCGTCGTCGAGAACAAAACCAAGTCAAGCAACCTGCCTTCGTCCCCCACCACAACCATCACGGTCCGCCCCGTCGCCGTCACCGTCAACCGTCCTCGGACCTCCCCGTCAAAACAAAATGAATGAATGACGCCGCCGCCGTCGTCGTCGTCGTCGAGCACGAAACCAAGCCAAGCAACCTGCCTTCGTCCCCCCACCACAACCATCACGGTCCGCCCCGTCACCGTCATCGTCGTCGTCGCGTCAGACCTCCCGAGATGAAACGCAACGCAACGAAGCCAAGTCAAGTCTGGCCTAGCCTGAGTGAGGCACTTGTGCCGACAGACAGACAGCCCGAAAACGAACAAAAAAGAAAATGAAGTCAAGTCTAGCCTGAGTGAGGCACTTGTGCCGACAGACAGACAGCCCGAAAACGAACAAAAAGAAAATGAAGTCAAGTCTAGCTGAGTGAGGCACTCGTGCCGACAGACAGACAGACAGCCCGAAAATGAACAACAACCAAGAAAATGAAGACAAAGCCAACCCAGCCCAGCCCAAGACAGAGCCCCAGACCCCACCGGGCGTCCCCGAAATGAAATGAAATGCATGAAGCAGCTGAAAATGGGCGACGCCAACGCCAATGCCTATCGCATCGCGATCGCCCCCCACCCTCCCCAAGGCATCCATCGATCGCATCGATCGCATCGCATCGCATCGCATCGCACCCACCCAGCCCTACCCCCCCAACCACCGACAGCGACAGCGATCAGCCCCGAAGAGAAGGAGAAGGAAGGGCCACGAAGGAAGGAAGGAAGACGCGCGAGCGGCAGTTGTGCGGGCGGCTTCGCCTGCCGCACGTCAAATGAAAGCAGCCAGCAACAGAAGAAGCCCGCCCGCCGCACCCTCTTACGCGTCAAGCGCGCGCACACGTAAGCACGTACGTCGCCCCATTACAAACAGGGAGCTGGGACACGCCGGGTGCGCGCGGTGCGCGCGGTGCACAAGGGATGACGCAGCGCGCTGACGCGAGGGAAAAGAACGCAGACGGAGCGAGAACACGGCGCCGAAAAAAAATCGTGGTACTCACTTGCAAGCGCCCGGCCCGCTCGTCGTCCCACTCCCACCCGCAGCGCTTCCGCTTCCACTCCCACTGGCTCCCTCCCGAAGACGAAGCGGACGGCGCGCCGCACGCGATTTTTCGCCCCGACAGAAGAGGCACGCAAGCGGCGGCTTCTTCGCGGCGTCTTTGCCCGTGCCGCTCCCCGAGGCGGAGGACTTTTAGTTTCCTTTTTCTTCTTCTCGGGGGAGGAAAGGTGCAGCGCGGTCGAGGGGGAGGAGGGCGAGGAGGGCGAGCCGGGCGTGAGAGGGGATGGGGGCGCGGGCGAGTCGGTGGAGCCCGAGCGCGCGCGCTTGGGGGCGGGTTCGCCGTCGGCGGCGTCGGGCAAGTCTGCGGGGTCGGCGAGTTTCAAGCTACGAGTGTAGGGTCAGAGTACGTTCCAAGACGACGTGCTCCTCGAATAAGAGACCCACCTATCGCTCGACAGCGGGCTCGCGGAATAATACCCGTTGCGCTGGCTTGGGGGTGCGCTCGGTCCGGGTACGTTTCTCGCCGTGGGCGCGTGGGGCGGCGGGGGGTACGGGTGGCGGCCCGGGGGGGGAGACATCGAGGGGGAGGGTGTAGTGGGCGAGGGGGTCGTGCGCAGGCGGGATGAGGACATGGGAGAACTGGCCGTCGAGAGGCGGTTGCGAGTGCGGGTACGGGTACGCGTATGCGTCGGCGCCAAAGGCCGTGTCCGCGTACGAGGCGCTCGAGGGCGGGGTGAGGTTCTTCGGGGTAGTCGTTGGTGTAGTACGAGCTGGCGGCGCTGCTCGAGACAGCAGACACGGGCTCAGGCGACCCCGCCTGTTGTGGGGCGGCATCACGAGCCTCGTCGGCTGCTGCTGCTGGCCATAAAACGCCCAGCTGTCGGGTTCGGGGTACGCATAGACGCCCGAATAGTTGAGTGGGGCACTCTGCGACGGGAGGGCGTCTATGGACAGGGCTTCAATGCACTCTGGCGCCGTAGATGGCGGCAGACTCCAGGGGCGCGTAGATGGCGGCATGGGCGGCCTCGACGCGGGCCTGGCGGTCGGGGGCTCGTCGGGCCTGGGGAAAGGTAGCGTAGAAGAGGTCGTCTTGGGCGCGCTGTATCTCGTCCATGGCATGCTTCGGGTGGGCGCATGAGCTGGAGTCTATATAACTGCTCTCGGCGACCCTATCGAGCTAATGGCCTTAACTTATCTGGAATCTCATCTGAGAATCTAGATCTCAGATTACAAGATCCCATCATCTAAAAGATCCAATCCTTAGGATTCCACTAACCCTCGTTCCTGGCTGCCTCGTATGTCGCTCGTGAAAATCCCCAATACATCGCTAGCCTAGCCAGCTAATTGTTCCCAGCTCAATTATTCACAAACTTGATAATATTTCGCTTCACCCCCAACTACTCGCCACAACAGTACTAGTCTAGTCCTAACTCTTTCTCTCTCCTAGATCTTCATTCTCGATTTGCTTCCGCCTTCAAATCACTACGGATGCAGAGATCTTCAATCTTCTACGGGCGTGGCGCGAATACACCCCCGCACATAATACACCCCCGCACATATCTACAGTATGCGTCGCAGCCGGACCTTGACATCCCTGAATAATCCTGTCAAGTATTCGATGCACCCAATCCCTGGTTGCTTGCATCCAATCCCTGGTTTCTTGCAATTGCACGCCCCGTCCCGTCTTCTCCCGTCTTCTCTCGCCCCGGTCCGGCAAACCAACCTAGCCCTATAAATAATCCATGATACTTGCACCTTCCAAAGATACCTTCCCACTCAATGTCGGCACCGCGACAGTGACTCTCGACTTTCGCCCTCCCTGGTCGCTCTATCTATCCATCTATTCTGTTCCATCTCGAATGTTCTCCCGCCGGGCCCCATCTCTGCTTCTCCCACTTTCTCGCATCGTTTCCATTCCGTTTCCGTTGCGAAAATCCCCCGCTTCTATGCAGATGGTTCGGAGTTTTTCGGACTCGACGCGCCACACGACGCAGCCTAGTCCCAACACTGACGACCCAACCGACCAGCCGACAACGCGCCTAGTCCCCCAAACACTGGCTCCCAACCAACCAACCAACAACTTGGGCCGCTGTTGTGCTGTGTGTGATGCTCCCGGGGCCGATTGTCCGGCGGGTGCTGTGGAGTGTGATCTACGAAGTTCGCCAGTCGCCATTCTTCCGTCGAATGACGATCCCAGCAATTCACCACTGGCACGCAACCATTGCCGCGCCCGAAACGCGAACTCGAACTCAAACTTGGAACTGCACCCAACCCAGCCAAACAACCGTCTCGTCTCCCAGCCCGATTCACTACTACTGCGCACCACCGTCCCCTCGCCGCGGTCAGTCCAACATCTCTGCGACCCTCCGCTAACCGCACTCGTGGCCACCCATGCATGTCTTTGGTTCTTTGTATACCAGGCCCCAATTGCACGCCACAAAGCCACACTGCAGTCTCGTAGTCACATACATGCCTACGTACTCCTACGACGGAAGGACGATCACTCCTCTACTCCTACTCCAGCGACGGAAGGAAGGAAGGAAGTACGATCACACCCGGGCTCCTTGGTGAGTCGGCGCAATTGCAAGCCACAAGCCACACTGCAGTCTCGTAGTACCACATACATATCTAGGTACTCCTACGACGGAAGGAAGGACGATCACTCCTACTCCAGCGACGGAAGGAAGGAAGGAAGGACGATCACAGCACCCGGGCTCCCTGGTGGTCGGTGCCAATTGCGAGCCACAAGCCACACTGCAGTCTCATAGTACCACATAAGGAAGGAAGGAAGGACGATCATACCCAGGCTCCCCGACGAGTCCGCTGTTTCTGAACCCCGCTCGCTGGGTTACGCAGTCTAATCCAGTGCGCGACTATACTCCGGTACCTCTATTTACAACCTGATGAATTTGAATCCGAACTTATCCCTGCTCTAACCCTTTTTTTTTAAAAAAAAACGCCGTGTCCATACCACACCTCCCCACCCCCAAACACTGCGTCCGCGTCCCGAGTCTGCCACCCCGCGGTTAGAAGTGAGTAGAGCGAATCAGTGATTACCGGTAACCTCGTATGGCAACCCACCTTCCATAAACCGGCGATACGACTGCAGCGTTGTTCTTCCACCCCCACATCCGCGCATTTCGGACCGAACCTCGACGTCCCGAATGCAAAAATGATCGCCGCCGCCCATTCGAGGAAGGTCGCCGTGGTGACATGTTGCGCAATTAAATACTCGAGAAGTGTCCTATTCACGGCACATAGTAGACCATGATTTCGCACCCTCGATGCGGCGCGGCGGGAATGATTTCACGCCCTCGATGCGGCGCGGCGGGACGCCATTCGCTGCAACTCAAAACTTAAAAGTTGACCCCATGTCGATTGTTCGCCAGCCAGTTAAGGCGATATCAAGCACAACGAAATACTCGGAAGTCTCCGAGTCTTTCCCACCGGTTCCATCGGCTCCGCCGGATTCCACCCCGCCCTGAAGTCGTTGAAAGAATTTATGTGATTGACAATTTGAGGCGTACCTCCCTTACCTTATAAGGCAACTCAGCTTCCATAAACGGCACGGATTGAAACGGGGGTGGCAACTGTGCAAAGACCTTCAGCCACAGGCTCACAGGATGCATGGCATCTCCCGAGCGGCATTTTTTTTTTCAGTTTCGCCCTCAGTAACGAACAAAACAGACGCTCGAGCTTGTGAGTGTCCATTCAAGTTGTCCAAAAATCATGGTCAAACACAAGATCAACGAGTGCCGGAGCGTCAGGCGTCCTCGTCCTCCCTCCTTCTACCCGAGTACGGCCGGCACATTCCTCGCCCCGCCCCTCTCTTCTTCCGGTTCTCCTTCAATTATACCTACCCTGTGGCTGCCCACCTCTCCTGTCCATGAGCCCTGTACGTCTTGCCTCGTTTGTCTTCCCTGATCCGGGACACAACTTATTCGCGGCCGTCAGTGGCGCTGCCAGTGCCAATGTCACGAATGAGTCAAAATGACAGCACCAACGCTAGTATATATGCCGAACTGCAGAGAGCCTCTCAAGTCGGGCGACATCCCGGAATCGACACCGAAACGAGAAGAAATGAAGTGAAGATGGCATAAACACGAGAGCCGGGAGCGGTCCGGCGAGGTCCTCTTGTCTGGCATTGCGACAGCACTGGCACCGAATTAATGACCCCAGTAGAGAAGAGAGTCGCCGGTCGGTCGGGCTAGACGAACCGTCGCAGTTAACCCGGAACAACAGACACGAAATGAAGTGAAGATGACATGAGCATGAGAGTCGGGAGCGGTCCGACGAGATTATCTTGTCTGGCGTGGCGACAACACCACCGAATTAATAACACCAGTATCTTTCTCGAGAAGAGAGTCGCCGGTCGGGTCGGTCTAGATGCCGCAGTTAGCGCGGAATTCGCGCTTGGCATGCACGACCCAGATCCAATTGGCCTTTCGGTTCATCGATACTGCTGAGCGCTTGATCACCTCAAAGGAACACTTGGCGATCCAGCTGTGGGAGAGGTTCGGGTACTCTGGGACTTGCGTCGAGACGACCATCACGACCAGCAAGATCGCCAAGGCAGGAATGACGCAGAACGAACTTGAAAATTCAAATCGACATGCACCGGGGGTACCCGAGGGTTTGGATGGATCCAAGACGACGACTCGGACGACCCTTTCCAAATCCCTCGACGCCACTGCTGATCTTGTTTCCAGATCGGAAATTCTTCCAGACGCCTGCCTGCTGCCAGCTTTCTTGCCTCCTGACGATAAGACAACGCATGCGCCCCAAACTTCCATCTTCGCGGCATGGCATCGCGGCATGGCATCGAGAGTCCAGATTAGATTAGATGTTCCGTGGCGTCGAGGTCCCGGACCTAAAAGTCGCAGCATCCACATTCGAACTGACTTGCCTCAAATGGACGCAGAAGATCTTCCTATTCCGGAAATGGCGGTGCGACACAGACAAAGTCCCTGCATCGGGCCTCGAGAGGGACCGGGGGCGGCGGCGGCGGTCCACCGACACGGGAAGAGGGAACAATGGACTGAGATTTCGCGTCCACTAAATTCATGTGGAGATGCACCCCGCGAAATAAACGAATCACTGCTGCTGGTAATTCTGGCGCTCCCCTCCTTCCTTCCTGAGAAAACCACGCCCACAACCACACGATGCACACGCTCCCCCGGCTCCCCGACGGAAAATGCCGCATCACGACAGACAGATGCGATGAATGAATTCAGGGCTGACCCAGTGGCTGACTGCCTTGGCTGGCCTGTTACGGATATGCGCAGCCTGGATAACAGCTCCCGCAGACCTTCGTTGATTCATTCCAATTCATTTTACTCGTATGGGCGCCGACTGGCGTCGATGGATTGACGTCGGCGGAATCCGATTATATTCTTCTATTTGCTTTCATTTCGACCATTAATATCGGGTTCTCCGCCGACGAGAGGGGAGGAAGAGGAAGGTGGGGCCGAAGAATGGAGGGTAGGGCGAAGGTGGGATGGTAGAAGCAACTTGAGAGCACCGAGAACAAAGCCGAGTGTTTTCGCATTCGTTTGTTGAGTCGCGACTGAGCCCGTCTTGTTTGTCGGCCAGCATGGTACAGCTGATGACAAGGTGCGTGTCGAGTGAAGTACACAGGAAACAAGCGTTCGGGTGCCGCGAGTGTACGTCCAAAATCGGCCAGCATGCCCCAGCCCGAAGGGAAATTGGTGAGGTGATGACAAGGTACGCGTCGAGTGGAGTACACCACAGGAAACAAGCGCTGGGGTGCCGCGAGTGCAGCACGCGCCGGATGTGAGCCACTCGTTGCTGTAGCCTAGATGGATCCACGGATCTCTCCGTCCGCCCATCTGTATCTCCGCAGGTCCTTTGAAGAGCACGTTATATGTTCTAAATTAGCGCACGCCTGAAGAGACCTGAAGTAATTGGTGGATCCCGTCGTGATGATCCAGTCGCATCTCTTCGGAGCGCGGTAGACCCACGGATCTATCCGTCCATCCATCCAATCCACATCGATCTCGGATCCACCCGACAACCGTCGTAGCAAAATTTGCGCCTTCCAGCGAGCGCTTTCCCGTTCCCGTGTTGTTGAACTCTCAGCTCCAAGCGAGCACCGGCCGGACATCTTGTTTGGGGGTCTCTACATGGATCACGATTATGGATGCATATGAGAAACGGTCTCAGATGAAAAAAATTTCATGCCTTGCATTACCCACAAAATAGCAGTGCATCTCCATAAGCGACGACGCGACGACAGACAAAAGCCTCCGCAGTGGCGACAAAAGCGCTTCGATCTACGATCCACAGCTCCATCCCCCGCAAAACAGTCGCGGATTTATTATTATTTCAATTTTCGTGTTGCGTCACGGCATCATTCTCGCGTCGTCGCGCGCCCTGGTTGTACGGGTTTATTCCGTCAGGTTCAGATCCGGATCCAGGTCGGTGTTGCCTAAGCTGAGCGTTTTTTGGCGGATCCAGAATGCAAAGGAATGAAATGCACACGGCGGAGCTCACGACAAGCACGTTCGACGGTTTTGCCCCTCCAGGCGGTCGGGAGCTGTTGCTACCCAGTAGTCAGGTCGACTTTTGGGCGCAGAAATGCAAAAGAATGGAGGGAACAACGGCGAGCCCTAAAGCATCGACTTGAAAGCCAGCTGAGCAATTGAGCCAAACGGGAAGGAATGACAGGCGAGGCGCGCCCGCTACAAATAATGAAGGCTTCGCGGGAAGGAAACGGCGTCTTGTCTCCAGTCCCTTGTCTGCAGCGTAAATCGCGATATGAATCGTCGTGTGACGGGGGTGGTGGATAGTACTACCCGACGATCGCGGACGAGCCGCCGACGATCGCGATATAAATCGCCGTACTATGTTGAGTCGGGCGTCGGGGGGATAGTACCCCACTCATGCGTGGGAGCCCGCCGACGATCCCGATATAAATTGCTGCAGTGAGACACGTCGGGCAACCGGGGGGTTGATGATGGTATCTGTGTCATGCGTGCGACCTGACGACGACTGCATTGCTGCAGTGTCCGGCACACCCGCACCGGACACTGGACTAGGTGCTGCTTTAATGGTTCTTCGTCTGGAGATGTCGTTAAATGTCTATTTAATTTAATTAAAAGGGCAAAGAGATAACACTTGCCAGCTGCACTCCTTGATTGCAGTCCTTAGTTTCCCTTCGATGTCGATCTGGCCCCGAACCCCGCATCATTGGTCGTCCACGCTGATGGGTCTTTTGCGGCCCACACTTCGCCGCGCTGAGTGTGGTGCAGTCTTGCCATCGTAACCACGAGCCGCCGCCGCCGATTAGTCCGTGGGGGTCAGTAGCCTTCCATCCATCCGCGTCGAGGCGGACAAGCTCCGTTGTAGGACAAAAGAAGGAAGGGGAACGGCGTCTTGTCGTCGCATAAACGCATTCCTATCGGCGGGTCGCCGAATCGATATCGCACGCTGTCGACTGACAACCCACCAAAATAATGTGTCGCAATCCATTGACGACGAGGTGATGCCGCTGCCCGAGCATCGCGATATTTGACGCGGTGCATGCGCGCCGGGAACGAAGCCGCTGGGTTGCCTATTGTGTAAATGGTTCCTTTCCATCGCTTAAAAAATTCCCAGCAGGCCTTGGCCTTGGCCAGTCTCGAGGAAACAGCGCGGAGATGTCCAAATTGCGCGCACACTCGCGCCTACACGCACATTTCTCTACCCCGAGAACAGAAGAATGTCGGAGGGTCAGCGCATCGACGCGCATGGGAGAGAGCGTGATTGTCGGGGCACCGAACGACGTGCGAGTGAAAGGCGAGGCACGGTGGAGTAAACTCCACCGAAAGATAGCCAGCTAAACAGAATGGGCAAGCGTGTCCACGACGCGCGCCCGGGATTGAACATTCCAGCTCGATGCGCCGCGCAGCGGAGTTCTAGTCCGGGTGAGAGTCTGTGAGAGTGCGTCGACGGCAGGTGTAAATGGAGATCAATGACAGTGCACCACCCCTATCCCAAAGAGGAAACATGGCATTTTTTTGGTATTGTGGCAGCGCGACATTAGGTGAGGCAAAACCGAGCGAGGTGAGAGTTGATGGAGGACGAGCAACCGTTCGGGCCAAGTCAAACTGTACAAGGCCGGTCAATGGTCCCCAACAAGCTTAGTCTAGGATGAAATGGATAAGAATAATGAGCGTGTCAGCGTGCGAGTCGAATCAACCGTCTTGCCGTAGAATCTGAATAGACCGCTGCTTTCTCCAAGTTGTCGCGACCAAAACACCTTCGTTCATTATATTTGGAAAGTGCGGACTCAGGTTCGAGAGTCGGCCATGATCGGAGTGACTCGAGGCAAGGGAGAGGTAGAACATGGTGGTGGCTGATCGACTATGAGACTCGAGTCAGAGCCGTATGCACACGGTAGCCGAGCATTTCTAATGGGCCAGCAGATAGGACGCGGAGAAACATGGTAGTTTCCAGCGCAGTCGGCTCCAAGCCAAACGGACCGAGGCGGACGGGATTTTCTGAGGACTTTTCTTTGGGGGACTGTATGCTCCCTCCGGATGATAGCAGGGTGCGCGGCCCGCGCGACTAAGCAAAGGCGCCCAATAAATTTGGGCGCACGAAAACGCACGGGAAACATGCACTGGAGGAGGGAAACAATAACAGGTTTCACGATCCGACTCGCATCCAACCGCGAGCCCCTGGGAAACAGTACGCGTCCCAATTTAAATCCTACTGGATTCGTCAGAATCCAGGTTGAGTGCCAACAGTTTCGGGCATCCTTCAAATTCCCGACGTTTCACCCGGGGAAATCTCGCTGTCCCGGAAAAGGGAGATGACCCGCCAACACGGATGTACTGGACGAAATTGGGCTGGAGCTGGATGTCACGTCAGGCAGAGAGAGATTGATCTCTCAACCGACTCATGTCTATGAATGGATCCAATTAGAAATAGTGCTAGAGCGTTAGAAAGCATTAGATTGGGAACGAACATATTCGGCTGTTTGGCGGCAACTGCAGCCGGGGAATCCTAGGGAAATTTCGCAGGGTCTCTAGAGCAGGAAAATGGGTTGCAGTCGATTTTCAAAATGCCCGGGAGTCTGCAAGCAGATTGCGACAAGCTAGCATATCTGGAGAAAGGATGAAAAGGCAGGCGGGAAATGCAAATTATGAGGGACGAACGTATGGTAAGACGTCGACCAATGGGAAGACATCTCGCTTGCTGCTCCCGCAGGTGGGAAGGGAAATGTGACGACGCGAGATACAACACAACCGAGGCGAGCAAGGTCGGACTTGTTGCGCTCACCCGTTTCTTGTCGCACGCGCGGGAATTGTTCTTGAGTGACGGTGGTCCGATAAATCTCCCGCAAACGGAGAGAAGCGATGGTGCGAGCCGTGCAGAGATGCACAGTAATAGACACTGCTTTTGATTCAAAGGAAGATCAACAATTTCAGACGGGCTCACTGTGCCGCTGGCTGAGCTGCGAATTGCCGTATAGCCGTTTTGATGCGCCCATGGCGATCCGATGTGTGGATATAAACGACATCCGCTGTGCATAGCGATTGCGGCACCAGGTTCCTCCCCCAGCCGCGGTTCCGAGGCTCACAATCCCTGTACTTAGTTGAATTGAATACAGAAATTCGTGGAGAGGCTCACCCCCAACTTTCTGTCACAGTAACATCACACATAACACGGTCCGAAATTTCCGGTCAAACAAAAATCTCTGTATTCAATTCCAGCTATCCGCAAAACTGTAGACGTTTTGAAAAAAAGTTGAGTTGATCAAAAGTGATGTCATCGACCTCGTGCCTTGTTCCACCAACACCGTCTTCGCATCGTGCAGTTGTCCAAGGGCCGTTGGTATCATAACAGCTTTCCATGTTCTAGTACTACTGGGTTAGATAGCAAAGGTAGTGTGGCGGTTGAGGAATATTATGTTTGTTAGTCAAGAATACGGGTGCAAGCATTGAACTGTTATTGACGCTGCCATCGTCATTTGCTATTTTAATCCTGGAACTCCACTTTTGATCAACTGAACTTTTTTTCGAAAACGTCTACGGTTTTGCGGATAGCTGTCAACTACAGGGATTGTGAGCCTCGGAACCGCGGCTGGGGAGGATGGATGATGTTTCATGACTCTTCAATGCTGAAGAGCCACGTCGGCCGGCTGCTCCCGCTCCCGCTCCCCCACTTGCGAATTGAGGTGGCATCGCTCTTCAGATCCACGCTCCCGATGCTCGACCCGCAAGCTAAACCCTATAAATCCTGCAATAGATACCCTTTGAATAACCGCAAGTCGAATTAGCCGTCGAAGAATGTATCGCTTGGGGCCTGGGTGGGATAGCCAGAATGCAGCGCTGCCGGCTCCCAGCGCGCTCGCCAACCAGTTCAAAATGGCGAGCGTCGGAAAATTTAGAGTTGCCGTTGCGCGCCTGTTTGGCGTGAATGTCTTGGCTCCACGCCAATATCTCTCCCCACGAGAGAGGTTCCCCCTTCTGCTTCCGTTCCCGCTTGTCGTTACGAAGGGGTTTACGCGAACCACAAAGATATCGGAACTTTTACGTGGGGAAACCAACACCAGTACTGGCCAGGTCTGTAGGGCTGCAGGCATAGGCGAGAGTTTGCACACCAATGCCAATCCAATACCGGCACGTCGGGACTTCTGGTGATAGCAGATAAAATGCTACACAGAACCTCACAGACTCTCGCTGCAAATTCTTATCCGTGCGTTGGGTGTTTCGACAGCAGAAGCCAAGTATGGCAACGTAGAGTGAGTTGCTCTGTTGTGCAGTGAGTTGCAATGATGATCCGGCTGATTTCAGTTGATCCTCGACACGGGGTGTTCGGGACCCCAGATACCTCATCTCTGCCTTCCACATCGCCTTCCCCGGCGATGTCCGTTTCAAGGAAGTTTCCGGGCACATCAAGCACTGAGGCTTCAGGCTCAATGCTTGAGACGCTAATAGTAACCGAGAACGATTGGGAGCTTGAAAACAGTTGTGGGAACTGTGTAACCCGTGAACGCTCACGCCTCTCAAGGTATCTTATATGAGTTATCTCAGTGTGTCGACTGACGACGTTATTCATAATGATAATAACCCGGCCTATTCTTGCTGCGTCAGTACGCAATGGCTCGAGGATTCAGCAGCTAGGAAGAGTTAAATGGTGTATTCTACAGAGCATCGCAAAGGAATGCACGTTTCTGGTTAGCGAACTGGCCGGACACCAGACTAGCACTGAATCTTGAGAAACTGGTCATACTGTGGCCTGTATTCCGTGGGTGGGTGGCTCGGGTACTTGCCGGGTAAGATAGAGTTTTTTGAACAGGTCTTTGAACATTTTTTGACACTGCGGCAGGGCCACATTCCGTATTAATACATGTGCCATGGTAGACATATGTTCGCGCCCATCAAGACCTGGTGTAAATGCAACACCAAGGCGAATCAGAACCGCTTTGTTGCATTGGCACCGCCTTCGCTGGATGTTGCCCATGGCCACTGTATTGAGCAGATTGAAGAAGGTTTCCATCCGCCATCCCCAGCGCCGCTGTGGAGTCCTTCACCGATATCCAGGAGGTTGTAGCGCTGCTCAAGTTGCCAAACATGTGTGTAGATGTCATCAAGGCTCCACCACACGCGAGTGCACGCCGGAAACCAGCCAGCGGTCTCGCACTGGCTACATTTTGTTTGGGACCTTTCTTTTTTCTTTGAGGCTAAGTAATTTTTAACGTCCAAGTCGGACCTCCACCCTGTCAGGCAGAACTCCTGAACAACAATAACCCCTTCAGCGATCAAGGCTGTTCTTTTCCACCCTACCACACGCTGCCAAGTCCACCCGCAGGCACATTCTCCATACGCCTGCTCCTTTGTTCCTCGGCCTGTCGCGTATAGCTATCAACTGACATTGTTATCTTTGCTTTTATAATTGACCGAGGAAAAGCAATGTGCAATGAATATTCTCTTTGTGCCTTGTGTAGAACTTGGTCACAGTCATGTGAGTAGAAACTCCGTTAACGCTGAGTGAAGACCGGCTCTGCTTGTTAAGCATAGTGGTGGCAAGGTTCAGTTCGAAAATCGGTTCGAACCTGAACCGAACCTGAACCGGACGCCACGTTCAGGTTCAGGTTCAGCAAATATCTGAACCTGAACGCCAAGTTCGGTTCGGCATTCGGGCGGAACGAGATGCGTTCGAACCAAACCTGAACCTGAACCGGAAAACCCTCAAGATCAGTGAATTTTATCATGATTTCGGAGTTTTCTGACCTCTTTGGCGCCTCAACCATGCATTTTAACAGTAGCTGTTGGGCTATTTTTACGGAGATGTAGCTGTGAGCAGCATTCGCGATTTTTTGTTATCTTCTCACGTTGAACCTAGGCTGGTGTGCATCCATTGACCAAGTGTTTGAGCCAGAAATCTGGGTTACACACCGTTGCAATGCTGTACACCCAATACAGGCATGAGGACAGGATGTTGGATGACACAGACGGGGAATTAACAACTTTTCCTGCTCGCCGAGATGCCCGAAATCTTACCAGGTTCGAACGCGTTCGAACGCCGAACCGAACCTGAACGCCGGTTCAGGTTCGAGGTTCAGCGAGTTGCCTGAACTGAACACGGCGTTCAGGTTCAGCGTCCAGAGCGAAAGGCGCCGAACCTGAACCGAACCGAACTTTGATATCACTAGTTAAGCACCTGTTATTGTACCGTCGACGTCGCCGCCATCCTAATAATGCTCGCTCTTAAATAGAATAAAACATCTATACTTTGGGCCCAGTATGCTATCCTTTAAATCCACAGAATAAAACATACAAACCTAAGCTGTAGCTCGATGGCGCCGTCAAAGACGATGTGGAGGGCAGAGATGAGGTATCTGGGGTCCCGAACACCCCGCCGCGTCGAGGATCAATTGAAATCAGCCGGATCATCAGCAACTCACTGCACAACAGAGCAACTCACTCTACGTTGCCATAGCCAAGTGATAACTCCAAAAAAAAAGCAATGGCAGAATGTCGCAATCTTGTAACGGCATTCCTGACACACGCTCGGTTCGGCTCCGTTACGTATATGCGTGGGCCCAGACCATCCGATTGAACACAACGGAATATGCCACAGCCGTTGTTGGAAATGAGCTCGCCAAATTCCTCTAATATAGTTTTGTCAAAAAAAAAATCAATAAATGCGAAAAGAATGTATATGAAGATATTTACTTCGCGGGCCCAAAGAAGGAAGGAAAGCGAAAAGATTTCAACCTTCGAGTCTCGACATCAATTCAAGGTAGATTTCGCCCTATTTTTTCATTGATTCAGGGCCTATTTTTCGTCGGCTCGTTTTCATCAAATAGACCCGGCTCCCCAAAACGGTGTAGGTAGCGCAGAGTATCTTGGACATCGAGTTTCGAATCCCGAATATTGTCTCTGCCGCATGGAAGTTGCACGAGTGGCGTTTTCGTATCTCCTATTAGGAGTGTACTGATTGCCCTGCTTGGGGGTCCCATAAAAGACAATCAAGCGTTTAGGCGGGAAAACGGCGTCGGAACCGAGCCGTCCGTAACCCCAAGGTCACCAGGTGAGGGGGCGGGGTTCAAACGAGAGGCACTATCCTGCTTGCGGGTCCCATAAAAGACGATCAAGCGTTTAGGCGGGAAAACAGCGTCGGAACCGAGCCGTCCGTAACCCTAAGGTTACTAGGTGAGGGGGCGGGGGTCCAAACGAGAGGCACTGCCCTGCTTGCGGGTTCCATAAAAGACAATCAAGCGTTTAGGCGGGAAAACGGCGTCGGAACGGAACCACTCGTAACTACAAGGTTACCAGGCGAGGCGGCGGGGTCCAATGACCGTTTCCCATAAAAGCCAAAGTCTGTTTTGCTGTTTTAAGAAAGCGTTGGGAAGTGAGACATCGGACCCACAAGCAGCCACAAGTCCGGCACCCGAATCTTTAGCAACCGTAGCCAGGCACGACAACTGGTGTAGTGCTGGGGAAACAGATTATAAGGATACCAGTGCGTCGGGGCGCAGGAACGGAATAACGGGAGATCAAGAGGTAGAACCGGCGGTGCGATAAAGACCAATCCAGAAAAAATCCAGAGGGTGAAAGAAGGGCAGCAACGCTGCAATCCTCTTCCGTGCGTCTTCGGTCCTCGTACCCCAGCTTCGCTTGTTTCGAGGCATCGCCATCCTACTACGCTCGCCAGTATCAACTGCCCCCCCTGGCGTGTTATATTTTTTGGCCCATAGCGCAGCCCGATGCTACGCATCTGGCGGGATCGTGCCTGCCGCCTAGCGATCGCTACCAGCGCTCTGGGAACGCCACCGAGCTCGCATGAACCAGCGTTTCGGAGAGACAAATCCAGCGCGTTGGATTCAGACCGTTTCTAGGTGCCATTTGGAAGCACCCAGATAACTCTATCTATGGAATACATTTAGGGACGGTCACGGACAGGGATGACGTCGCGCGTGCATACGTACTTGGTGCCGAGAGCAGCGAGCATGAACGCGCAAGCGAGTGGCTTCTGTTCGCCGACGGGGGATTCTCAGATTTGAGATTCTTCGGATTCAGACCTCAGGGCTCAGGCGGGAATGAGTCTGTAAGACAGGAAGTTGGCCCGAGCGCAGTACGGCGAAGGAGCGAAGCAGCGCGGGGCACCATTACGGGGTTTGCCGACGGGAAAGCTTGCAGGAGAGCAACTCGGCCCCAAAATTCAGGACTTGATCGTACAGATTCGTACCCGCAGGGCATAGACGAGGCAAAGCCTATAAGAGGCTTGAGAAATGGGCACGATCGCCGACGGGGAGCCAGTTATGCGTCCTCGAAAGTCAGGGATTGGAGAGTCGACGACGCGAGGTGAGGGCAAGCGGGCGGCATTAGCGGCGTTAAAGGCGCGCTGACTGACTTCGGAGATCGCGATCGAGACACGGGACAGAGCATCTACTGGTCAACCTAGCCGAATGGCAGATTCAACTGGTAGATTCATGAACTTTTTTGAGATGGTGCGGCAGAAAATCAGTCATTTTGGAAGCAGCGAAGACCGTAGTCTCCAAGACCGGCGGCATGTGCACACAAATTTGGAACTACCCGCGGCACTCTGCTAATCGGAAAGGATATATCAGAAAACCCATGTCCCCCAAAAAAATAAAAATAAATTGACCGACAAACGAAGATCTCCACAACGATTTTACGCAGGATCAACGCGTCCCCAAGTTCCATGCACGGCGTGCGCCCAACGCAATTTCAATTTACGCGCCATCATCAAGGTCATGCACGAAGCATCCGGAGGTCCGAAAGGACTAGCACGCTACTAGGCGAAGTGTGCGTTGCCAGAGATTGGTCCTGGAGTAGGGTAGGGCATCTGGTACAGAATGGGATTCTCCATGCGACAAGGGAAGGCAAGGGGAGTGGAGTTCAACCCGAGAAGTTGAAGTGAAAAGGAGCTCCAGCTTTCGTCCGCGGCAAGTTCCGGTTATGGGATCTAAATAAAGCTGTCCGAAACCTGTTGTCCTCGAGGCGGTGGTAATAGCTGAGCCTGCGAGTTGCCTGGGAGGGTACCAAGTTCAAGTCGTTCTGGATTGCCATCACGCCGTGACACTGCGTCACAATTCGGATCATTCGGCAATTCGACGTTTTAGCCTTGATGAACATTCAAGTTGTACCGTCTGTCTACGAGAGACTACTTACGTTCAAGGCCCTCTCCGCTGAAATGGCTGGACATTCGATTATAGGTAAGAATGATAGATTATACTTTCTCACCTGTTCTGCCCAAGTTCTTACCCGCTAGAATTCGGAACAGTTTAGTACCCAAACGTCGAAAGTTCCGCACGAGTTCCAACATATTTTTCGGACCTTGCTTCCCACTCCACACGCCTCCGAATCATCGATCAAAAACTGGCAGCGACTGAACCATATTCATTTTGCTATGATTTTCTGCCCTAGTACTATATATATATATTCCACCCAGCTCTGGCACTCATAAACGCTTCGGACGGAGGCATACCGCGAACACTGGGACCGAGGGTAGCATATTTGAACCCCTGACATGCATTTAATCCCTCAGCGCAGGCGGTACTCCATTTTGACGTCGAGGAACCGAGACTTGAATGTGGATCTGCAGCGTACGGGGATCCGGAATACCATCACTTCTTTTCTCGTACTCAACATTGGAGGACATACGACCCTGGGGACAACTGGTTACTCAGGTGATCAAGTGGCTGAAGGTTGCGAGTACCCGTAGCATACATTAGACACCCTGTATGTAGTACGGACCCCGGCTGTTTCTTAACGGGGACCGCGCCGGAATATACCTACCTACCTACCATCATGAAAATCAGCGACATACATTAATCGCTTGGCTACTGTCCAATGGCAAAAAACTTGACCTTGTAAATGTCCCTCACCCACCACCATCATGACCTAGATAACGAGGAAACCAGTATTATCCGGGTGCATAAGGCGCATGGCCTGAGCACGCAAGGGATGCATGGCGTACTCGGAACGGTCGCAGATATCACTTTCCATCCGGGGTGTGCTCGTCGCCCGCAATAGGGGCTGTCGGTCTTCCTCCGTTCTGCATCTCCCTCCCCCTTCACCTTGTTACTTATGGCGCATGGCCAAGGGACTCTAATGCCTACAGTGCCTTTCTCTGTTATATCATATCGTGCTTTCGACTTCTTTTCCCTTGCCCCTTTATCTTCGGGACGTTCAGGGCGGTATTCCCATCCTCCGGTTCTGCCCGGGCATCCCGAAACTCAGCGAAATGTCCCAAAAAAAAAAGGGGACGATATTCAATATGCTGGGTTCCTGATGACGGAACCCCAGACAGCGCTTTGGAATAATCACCAGACTCCTTATCGTATTCGATCCTGGACACCAGGCCGCCCACAAAGAACTGGTTCGAGAACGCCCAGCACTCGCTCCTTCGATCCCCATTAATACTGCTGTGTTCTTTTTTGCGATCTATTATTCGCACTCGCGCACTATACTTTACACACCATGTACATTCATCCAATCCGAAACTCTTCCTATGTTACTAATGCGCTCTGAGTGGTCTACTAAAAAGAATCTCGACTACGGTTCTGGCATGGGTCCACCGCGTCAACAGTCAAGAGCCAACTGTTGTAGAACATCCGCTGCCCTGTTCACGGCCTCGAGCACCCCCTCCGGTTGAGCAGGGTCCGATGGCACCACACTGCTAGGCGAAGATCTCCCCACGGCTGGCACACCCAACGCTGCTCTCCCGACCTCTGCGGCCGGATGCACGAATCCGATTCCCTGCAGGTACGGTTCAGCTACCGCCTCCACGCGATGCCCTACAATGTTGTATTCCTGTTGATGGTCTGAGCACGAAAGGGGCGGCGAATGTTATGCCACTGACCCGCGGGTATCGTCCAAGGCAATATGGTGATAACGATGCAGAGTAGTCTCCAACACGACAACGGCACCCTCTGTAATCTCGCCGACAAACTGTATTACGGTTAACGTACAAGGGACTCAACGAAAAATAAGGGCTGTATCACACCTCGGTGTACGGAGTGCAGTGGACGGTGTATCGGTCTTCTGTTCCTTCCTCGCCAACGGCGATCCAAGACGAAATGATAGCGAAATCCTGCTGCCTCAACATTTAGTACCCCAAGACGATATATAAGGTCTCTACCCCGTCACCTGAGTAGATGCGTGTTTATCCTCCTCGAGGAGATAATACAACACAGACAACGTCTCGAGGTGGTGATTGATAGCGCTGGGCGCACCCGCTGAGGGCGAACGAACAGAGAAGGACATGACTGTCTCCTAGCGTACGGCTTAGCTGAACTTCGTCTTCCAGAGAGAGAGAGGTCTCACCTGCTCGCCGTACTGGACCTCGTAAACCTCCCCGATCGAACCCATGCGGTAGACGGGATAGTAACGAGGATATCCGGGTTGAAGAATACGGTACACAAACGACTGTACTCCCGCTGCATGCGATTCGGTCCTCTCCGCGAAGACGTCCCCAGCAGTGATGTAAGCTGCTGATAATGCGGCCTCCGTGTCATTCCCCTGGCGGTATACGACGAGCTGCGAGTCCAATGGAAACGTGGTTATCGGCGACGTCGTCATGTCTGTAAGAAAGGTGAAAATGGCTCCGCGGATGAAAAGGGGTCGATCATATGCCCCCCTCTAAGCACAAAACGATCGACAAAGACACCTCCCGTTTTTGTAGATAGAGCGACGAACACTACACCACACTACATTCACGCTGCATTTGCCGCCTTGTCTCCATGAGAAAACTGTTCAAGCCATTGGGTCAATCAGTACTACGATACGAATAGAAACGGTACGGAAGGAAGGAAGTCCCCTACTCGCCCTGCCCTACTTAGAGAATAGGACATGCTTGTTTGGATTGTAACGCAACCCCTCCTCCAACGGTTCTTTTTGGGTAAACGCACGGGGATCGTCAATGCGTATCACCTCAGCGACGTGAGCGTGTATAAAGTACTCCTGGATAGGTCATTAGACTTCCTAATTCAAAAAGCTTTTTCCACCCACTCTTTGAACGCCAATGTCATACCGATGATCGTGACGGTGAAATGTGGCCTCGAACGACAGAAGGGAGCCCTCTGTGATTCCTGCCCCATGTGGCTGTTCGACAACCTCAGTGGCCATGTTACTCATGAATAAACCGCCTTACCTCGGTGAAGGCCGATACGTTCACCAAAACTTGGTCCCCTTCCACCCACGCACGTACCACGGTATACCCCTCCTCCTCCTCCCGGTCCAGAATCGCGTTTAGCACCTCCAATGAGCGCATGTGGCCCATGTATACCTGAGGGGCGCTTGCGAGAGGGAACCCAACATAAAAACACCGCATGCGTGGATCCTAAACTACAGGTTAGATAGCCACATGCGGAGGACATGGCTCTTACCGTTCCTGCGCCTACCTCCCTAAGCACGCGGCCCATAAACCAGACCTTAAGGAGCTCCCCACCCCCTTCACCAACCACGTAATGAAAGGAGCAGAGACCCGAGGACGGGTCAGCAATTGTAGAACGGGCTCGTATCTCGCGCTCGTCCACCGTGTTCATGAGCTCGAGCCGTCCCCCCCCTCCCGACGTTCCAAGGTCAAAACTTGAGGGATAAGTGGAGGAGGAATGCGAAAACGTTTCGCTGGACGACTGCGACATAGTGAACTGGGAAATCGTGTACTTACAACCTACTTTTTATCCCTGCGCGGGACACCGCTTCGCCACTCCCCTACCGCTGGTGAACACTCCCTGTCTTGGAAATTTTTTTAAAAAAAATTTTTGGACGATGAAAATAAATTTCCATACCATACCCGCGTCTCGAGGCAGTGTACGATCATTCCTTCCATTATAGCGTCGGGTACCTCAAGCACCGCGTACCTCGGTCAACCCCCCTGCTGTACGGTACCCCCTCCTCAGTTTTGTCATAGATCCGACTCACCTACAGTCGTATACAGTCGTGTTGGAAGTCCACCTTCGCACCACTTATGTAATATCGATCTCTCCCACGCATGTCGCATGTGGGTCCACTCTACCTCACGTCCTACGAACGGGGGAGTACGACCTCCCCCCTTCGTGGATAAACACCGCGACCCCATGTTCAACTGCGCACTGCCCTGCCGCGTACCCGTCCATCGCTGGAAGCCCCTGATCGGTCTGGCCACTCCTGTTCCCCTCCCCCATCCCCTCTACGTCTCAGCAATTCTTTCCGACGAAAGGCGGTACTGAAACCCCTCCACGAAACTCGTATAAGAGCCTACTGCCCGCTCCAACAAACATCACCCACTGCTCCAATGACTGGTGACCCCACTGTATCTGCCCCGTCCCTCCTGCTACCACATAACGCTTCGACTCCAATTCAAGACATGCCTGCTGTACACACACCTGACCCTCTCCAACGCCCCACCATCATTCTACCGGCATTGAAGGACCGACCATCGACAGCGATCAGCCTCTTCCCGCATCTAAAGACCATGGCAGCACGAGCTCGCGCTGGTATCACTCCGGTTCCAACGACTCCATCCGACGACTCTCAATCTGCCGTAGGAGCACGAGCTCCCGCTGGTATCACTCCGGTCCCAACGACTCCATCCAACGACTCTCAATCTGCCGTGGGAGCACTTGCTGCGCACCCGTCCCAGTCCGACAGTGAAATGACTGATCCTGGGGACACCACGACGCCCACGGGCGCCTCTGGACCTTTTGACGCTGACGCGTTCTTCTCCAACGCCGCCGAGGGCACCACCACACCTACCCCGCCCGTTTACCCTACCGCGGCGCCTTCGGCGAAGAGAACCGTTCGCAGGCAGTCGTCAAAAACTTTTGACAATGCAACAGCGCCTGCGGATAAATCCCTCCCGAAGCAGAAGGCAGACCCGCCGAAGTTTTTCCATGACAGCGACATGATGCTCTACAATCACATCGGTCTTGCTCCTCCGGTAGCCGGCGAGACTGCTATCCCCCAACGAGAGCGAATGATCCAGAACGAGGTTCGTCTTAAGGACCTGTATCATTACAACCGTTAATTGTCCCGTAAGGTCAAGATCGTGGCATATATTACCTCCCTCGAGCGTGCAGCAACTGCCGCGCGTAGCGAAGCCGCCGCTCGCAACACGGAGTTTGCTAGAATACTCGCGGACACACAGTCCTCGCTGCGCAACAGCGACGTGGGGTCTGCTGACGCCACTGACGTCGCCCCGCTTAAGCTTGGTCTCGAGGCGGTCCGGGCCGATCTTAACCACGCCGTGTCGGAGTTCTCGTTAAGGCTCTCCGAACTTGGATCAGGTGGCGAAGCTTCGCCCGACCTCCTCGCCCTCAAGTTCGAGGTCGCCGAACTCCGCGCTGATCTACTCGCCGCTGAGAATCATCGCATGATCACCGCTACTGCAGCGTCCGTGGAAAACGACCCCGCTTTTCAAGCGTTGGTGCGCGATGTGGGAAGTTTGCGTGCTTACATCTCGTCAAACCCATCTGCTCCAGCCTTCGTCCTCGAGGACGACACATCGTTCCGGACCCTCCGCTCTACCGTGGAGGCCGACACGCTGAGGATGGATAACATCATCAACGCACTCCCACCCCCAGAATTCTACGACGCCATAGCCTCCATGCGCGGAGATATTACCTTCCTGGCGGCCAAGGCGGAGAAGGCGGATCGCACTCGGGACGCCTTAGCCATCTCGTCCGTCTCACCTTCTATCGGATCCGCTGTGACGCATACATCCTCCATTCCCTCAATGTTTATGCCTGCAACCGCGGGGACGCCCGCCACTACGGCGAGAACGATGACCATAGCACACACCCCCAGCAGCGTGTTCCTACCTGGGTTGACCTCTGTAACTGCGCAAGACGGAAATGCCCGTCCAACTCTGTTCCATTCCCCGCAGACCATGGATCACGCCTCAATCGGTCTATCCAACGCTCCCCAGCCCTTCACCATGCCCGCAGCCCTAACCGCGGCCAACCTCCCGGCCCTAAAGCGCCCTGCGCTACCGTTTGCGGGGCCTGCGGGTAAACGCGCAAGGCTGGACGTTGCTCAACATTCCTGGCCGGACGTTCTCTTTGGCCCTGTCACCATTTCACCCTCGATGAGGACCGATCTTAAATCCCTTGCAGTAGCCGCTATCAAATACCTCGTTCGCATCGCCGCTGAGTCGGGCCAACACTGCGTTATCGGCGAGGAGGACGTCGCCTCCACCCAGATCGATCGCAGCAGCACCAACACACTCAGCATCCGCTTCAAATCCCGCGAGAAAGCTACGCTATTCTGTGCCTTGGTAGAGCACTACTCCCCGCTCCCCGGCCAAGTCGCGGTTTTCCGCGGACAGTCGGGCGGACAACACTCTCGGACATCCCGCGCCGCCACCGATTCTGGAATTGCGAGCAACCAGACTTTGATGGACCTCTTCGGGGGAGCCGGTACCGTCTCATCGAATAGGTAGACACACCTCTGATATAAACCTGTTACACGCTCCGGCCTAATTATCATACGATAGCGCTGTTGTTACCTACTCTGAACTCAGAATCATCTCCTGGAATATCGGTGGAGGTCTCCCGATCAAGATCCGCGAGAAAAGAACGATTAAGCTGATCAACTCGAACGACATCATCCTCCTCCAAGAGACTTGGTTGCGTCCCGAACAAGAGCACTCTCTACCCCTACCTCCGGGCTTCATCCTCATCGCCCGTTCTCGGGGTAACGGCGGCTCGATGAGGGGCTCCAAAGGAGGCGTCGCCGTCATAATACGTGCTACCATCCGCTTTACCGTTCTCGAGTCCATCTCCGGCCCGGACCTCATAGCGCTAGAGCTCGATAAGATGTTCCTCATCGGCGCATACATTATCCCAGCCACTAATACCACCTGGGCTTCTTGGTCCGACGTACACCCAACGGTCAGGTTCAACGAGGCCTTGGCTTGGTGCGCTATGCAGCGTTCTAAATGCTTGGCTGCACTTGGGGACCTCAATGGGCGAACGAGGAGCGAGACGGCGCCCTCTGCTCGTCTGCCCCGCTATTCTGCGGATCAAGCTGTGAACTCTCGCGGGAGATGGATACTCGACGCCTGCGAAGACAACCGGCTGGAGATCCTGAACGGGACGGACTATGATGCGTCGTCCCCCGGCTCATTTACCTCTCATCAGCCGGGGGGTGAAGGAATGGTCGACTACGCCCTCTTCTCACGCGACTTTCTGCCTTGGCTAGAACCTGGCGCCCTGCAGATCGTCCCCGTCCCCCCCGAATGGTCGGATCATTCCATCCTCGCCCTACACATCACCATCCCCTGCCCTCCCCCGCCCCCCGCCCTCACGACGGGTATCCGCGCCCGCGAGCCCAGCCCCGCTCTTATACCTACAGAGTGCGATGCATTGGTAGAACGCACCTTAGCCACTATGCAAACGGACGAGGACGCCACCCTCGCCCTCTACGGGTCAGTCTCGAACACCGTCCGACGTCGTGTACACGTTACGGTGGCAGCAACTTGCATCAACCAAGGACTTCCCGACGCCACTGCTGCTTTCGGCCTCTATTGGGGACTCAATTGCGCCCACAACCGGGGGTATGGCGTGGCGGGTAAGCAGCTGGGATCCCGAGCTCTCCTCCACGCCGTCCTCTTCGCCATTACTGCCGCGAACCATGCAAGAGTGCTAGAGATATACACAACGTCAATCTACGTCATTCGCGCAATCTGCCATTTTGCGGGCAGAAAACCATACGCGAGGATGGGCTTGTGCGAATGGCGATCTGTTGGAACGAATAGCGCGCGCCGTACTCACTCGGTCGGCACAGACTATTTTTTCAGCTATAAACGATCGTACCGAGCTGACTCCCCTCGACGGAGCGCGTTCACTCGCTCGCGCAGCGTGCCACGATCCCTCGCGTCCTGTCGTCAGCATGCCTGCCGCTCCTCCTTGCACCGACAATCCCCTTTTTACCGAGTCATCAGCTGCTGTGCCCAGAGTGTGGACGGCTGTGTCTAAGACAGACGAACCACCCTCTAGGGAGCGTATCGCGGTCACAATGCATCAGCTCGCGCTGGCTGATAAGCCAGACGCTCACCGTAATCGTGCAATGTGCGTTACAAACTTTGACGACGTCTGCTCCCTCTCATCTTGCTCTTCTTCCTCTTACAGCGTACGACGTGCGCAGACCGAGAACCTTAATCGTTTATTAAACGCCGCGAGCATCCGTGACTGGTGGGATATCATTCGCGATCTCACAGATGCGAAGCGCAGGGAAGCTCAGGTGACGGCTGATCAGCTGCGAGACGTGTTTGCATCACGCCTGAACCCTCTCCCTGAGATGCCTCCCCATTTCGACGCCGACCTGAAATTGCTGCGCAACCTCATGTCCGCCTCTATTCCCTCCTCCACCGTCGACCACACTCCCGGCCACTTTTTCTCACGCCCATGGGTCCTCGCTGACATTGAGACTCTGAAGCTGAAATTACGAGACCGAAGCTCGAAAAGCGCCCATGGAATTGACCACGTCTCGTACCAGCAGATTCTGTCAATACCAAACGACGCGCTGTTACAACTTTTCAATTATTGCATACAGAACCGAACGGCGCCCCAGAACTGGTTCACCACCATCTTGCTCGGTATATTAAAGCAGGGGAAGCCGGCCCACGACCCCGAGAGCTACAGACTCGTCGGTTTGGAGTCCTGCCTCCTAAAATGTCTGACCCTGCTAATCGACATGCGCATCCGGGCGTGGGCGGAGACGTACCACATTCTCCCTGACTCCCAGAACGGTTTTCGGGAGAAGTATCGCACCCACAATAAACAGCTTCATTCTACGATGCGCGATTGACAAATCTCGCGCGCTCAACACTCCGTTATATGTCGCCTTCATCGATCTTACGAATGCCTTCCCGGCTACCGACCTGCCTACCCTGTGGATGAAACTTTACGCCGCGGGGGTATCCGGCCCTCTATTCGACTGGCTCCGTATGCTGTACGCTCGGATGTCTTATGTTGTAAGGCAGGGCGCCGAGGTCACGGCTTCCTTTAGGTCGCTCATAGGCGTCCTCACAGGGGACACGGCCTCCCCCCTCCTGTGGAATGTCTACTTTGCCGACCTCGCGGATGTCTTCGGTAACGATGCCGACGACATCGTCCTCGATGGCGTCACTGTCTCCCATCTAGAACAGGCGGACGACGTGGTTCTTTTCTCTAAAACACCCGCTGGCCTGCAGCGCAAGATCAGCGCTTTCTTCGGTTGGTGCAAAGTCAACTTTATGGTGGTCAGCGTCTCGAAAACGCTGTGGATGATCTTCGGCGCCATACCGCGCCAGCTCCCCACTATGCACGTCGGTGATACAGCAATATCTCTCACCAACCGGTACAAATTCGTCGGCGTCATCTTCACCAGCACCGATAGGGATATCTTCGCGGAACATTACTCTAAAAAGGCTTCCAAAGCTCGGGCGGTCGCGAACATGTCCTTTGCTGTGAAAGACAGCATCGGCTGCCTCCCGCCCCCCCAGGGGATACAACTCTATATGGCCCGCATCGACCCTCATCTCACCTTCGGATGCGAGGGTCGCCCTAGATGTCACGCAAGCCCACCTATCAAAGCTGGAGGATGTGCAAACCCAATTCCTCCGCCGCCTCCTTGGCATATCCAAGCGCTCTATTCTTGCCGTCCTGTTTTCCGAAACGGGGGTCACCCCGCTGCGCTATAGGCGATTATCCCTTGCAATCGGGTATTTGGCGTACCTCATGTCCCTTCCACCAAATCACCTCGCTGGAGTTGCGTACCGGGACTCCTTACAAATGGCGAAAGACGGTGTGTCATCCTGGGTCGCGGATCTCTGTCACGCACTCGCGAACCTCCCAGTCCCCGTTCTCCTCCCTTTTACTTCCCTTAACACCGAGGGTATTACCGACCTTAAACACCGCCCTCGCCGCTTCGTGCTCCGCTTGGATCGGGGATCAGGTCAAAGCCATGTCCGCACGCCTACCCCTCATCCAGAGACGTCTCGACGGGACCGCAGAACCCGTGCCCATGAAGCTGCGCGATTATTTGCGGGTCCCCATACCGGCGCATCGAAAAGCTCTTACCCGCCTTCTACTCGCCTCCCACTCCCTCGGGATCGAAATGCTCCGGTACAGGGAGCGTCTGAGGCTGCCAGTCCCGAGGCACGCAAGGCTCTGCCGCCTTTGCCTCATACACGTGGAAAGTGAGGGGCATGCGCTATTGGGTTGCAGCGCCCCGATTCTCATAGACCTGAGGTCGGCATTCCTCACGGACTTATACTCGAAGATGCCGTCTTTCCCCAGGCGCTCACCCTCGATGGAGGATTTCGTGCGAAGCCTCGTACAGACTGGGAATATGGACGTTATACAGCGCCTTGCAAAGTATGCTTACGACGTCTTGTCACATTACGCTACCATCCACTTTTTAGACCTGCTGGCTATATGTACAATGCCTTGGAATAATTAATGTTCATAACAGTTCGTATCCGATCCTCGTTGCCAGGCCACCCTGGGGCTCCTGATGCATTTCGACTAACCCGCCGGTATTTTTTCTTTTTTATTACCGTCCTAGCTGGGGAAATGTCTGTTGGGGTACTCAGGTGCTGAAATGGTGAGGGGGTGAGGATATCCGTAGCATACAATTCTATAAATTGTGTGTAGTACGGGCCCCGGCTGTTCCTTAATGGGACCGCGCCGGTATACACTTCCTTCCTTCCTTCCTTCCTCGCATGTTATGTGTCCATCAATGGCCGCTCCACATTGGAATTGTCCTATCTGCCATTGCTCTGGGTCCGTCAGGGGAATTAAATTCATTGGACCATCCGTTCCGGAGCAAGCTAGGTCCGGTACTGGTTTGCATTTCAAATTGCATTTGACCGGATTTTGTTAACTTCGAATCACACGACATTATCGGGAATACGAGGGACTAGAAAGCGCCGCCCGGGGCGGCACAGTCCTTGCCTTGACGGATGTACAGATGTTCACAAATTATTCGTCTTCTCTCCGTATGCTCGCGATATTATTGAGTTAAATTTGAGCTTGCGAATCACAAGTTCATCCAGCGTACTATCCGGCGTCGCCAATTTCCAATGACCGGTGGGTTTGATGAAATCGGATCTTGAAAATGCTGACATTAAGCTAGGTGCATACGCATTCACGGATTATAGATCACAGGGCCAAATGATACCATATGTCCTGGTCGACATTGCGTCCCCTCCAAGCGGAACATTAAGTCTTTTCAATTTATATGTCGCTCTTTCGCAGAGCTCTGGCCGCGAAAGCATCCGTTTATTGAGAGATTTCAATGACGAACTGTTCATGCAAGCCCATGATCCGAGGTTGTTGGAAGAGGACGATAGATTGGAAAGCTTGAACAGTCGGACGCAACAATGGTGGAAAGAAATGCAGTAAATTTGAGCACAAGGATACATTTGTAACGATGTAGAGAGCAGATTTGTATCTATTAATCGGTCAGCTGTGGTACACTGCTTGGATAAGTATACCATCTACGCACATAAATTGTCGGGACTCGGGGAGCTTTGTGCTGTCGTATATTTTGCGCAGTATGGTACTAGGTTTCTGGGTTTTGCAGTATTTTGAGGAGGAAAAAAGAGCAAGAACATCGGTCTGCGAGAGAGTCCAGAGACTTCAGAAGAGATTGCGGAAAGCGCCCAAGATGAAGCGGAAGACTCAGAGTACTGTAGTATTTCGATCAATTCGTGGGTCACGCGTCACAGACTTCCAAATCCACGAATATTTTCGGGGGGTGTCACAGGTCACCGAGACCGACCACGAACTTACAAAAGAAGTCACAAAAATCCCCACAAACAGGCGAAAAATTCAATTTTTTCTCCCCCACGATGCCTCGGCCTTGGATTTGCCGCAACGCTCACACAATTGACATTTCTGACGTGATCGGGAGCAAATCTGTTCCTCCGCCCAACTGTCCGCCTCGCCCATCGCCCACTCGATTCGTTATGGACTCAAGAAATCAAGTAATGTAAATACCCCCGAGTACTTTAAGACCCAGGGTCATCCAGATCCTCGTCCTGATCATTAGCGTGCCTCCAGCACCATTTTTTGATCCGACTTGTCTTGGTGCACCAGAAATACATCAAGACAGCTCAATTGGACCTACTTGTGAGGAGTATAGTCTGGTGAGTCTGGGTGATGAATCTGATTGTTTCTCATGAAAACACGAATTTTTTCTTGTGCCACGCTCCTGAAGGTCGATCCACGAATATCGAAGTTCGGTTTTTGGTGTCACAGGTCACAGGCGGCACGAATTGATCGAAATACTACAGTACTTTAAGCTTAGGTGTTGTGGCTCGCACGTGCACGCTCAGTGTCGTGTCATTGCAAATCATTATGACGCGGGGACGACATGCGGCAAAAATGCTTTGCGTCAGTAATGACGGGGAAAAAATATTATGGGGTTAGATAACGGAAGAGATAACGTAGATCGGAAGAAAACGGGTTGGCGATTAGTGGGACCATTTTGAGGGTGGAGAGCCCTTGACAGGCAAGGGAACTCGAGGGCTCTTCTATGCAATCATACAGCCACAATTTCTCTAGTGGAGGACGGAGGAAAGAAAGCTGGTACTCGAGACGCTTTCACACTGCTCTCATTTGCACTTTAGCACGATGGAATGCCTGCCAATTAACACGATGTTTTTAGACTCGCAGCCTGCTGATACGAGATTCAGTCCATTCAACTCAACGATTGGCTACGATCTCATGGCCATGAATACTGGAGCAGGACCGTCGCATGTTCTGCAGACCCGATTTAATTTTCCTACGCGTCAATCATCGATCGTAACAAGCAGTACTGCAGTTCTCACCCCACCGCTATCGCATAGGCGCCGATACCAGTCCAAGGGATGGTAAATAAAGCACTCCTTTCGAGATAATCGGTCAGGTGGGTCACTGGCTTATAGCACTCGGGTGATTGCGTGCACTACAACTGCCCCGAATGGATGGTGGGCGCACACGCGTAGCACTAGATATATCATTGGACGTTGACGCGTTGGTTGGATTTAGCCACCGACTACTCAATCGATCAATCGATCCTGTTCGATTCCACCGAACATAAACGTGGTTGGAAACAATACTCGGCAATCCATGAACTCGCCATGCTTTTCAAGCATCGCGCGTCGGGAAACTTTGTACCTTGTTATATCGTTAACTGGCACCGAAGTTAATGTGAGTCCGAAACCACTAGATTTCCAACCAAGTTAAGGCAAGTCTATCCAAATAAGCTGACACTCCACAACCTGCTCATTTGAACCCTGAATCTTTGCAGATTAGACCAGCCTCTCGATCCCTTATAGTTGCCGAAATTGAAGGACAAAACAAAAAAAGACACTCCCGCGATGCTCGATTGCTCACAAGTTGTGCGGGGTATGGTATCATCGAACAGCCGCTTCGTCACCTGAATGCAGAATGTAGACTTGGAGTTGGAGCGGGATAATGTAGCCGAGTCCGAATATTAAATTCGGTTGAACTTGCCTGCAGGCGTGAGTGTGCCTGCCGGGGATCGACGTAAGGCCCGGCACCCGTTGAGGTGTGGCCTGATAGAAGACCCGCGTCGATCTGCAGTAATACGAGCATGCCGTAGGATGATATCCGGTACGTGCTGAATTTGTGAAATAGTCGAGTCGTTAAGCGAGCAGTCTTACTATAAGTACCCTAATAAGTTCATTCTGGCCTCGCACAAGTACAAGATACTTAATCTAGTAGGTATAAGTAGAATGCGTGGAATTGCATGGCCGATGAATATCAGCACTTGAGTGCCTCGAGCTGTCTCAAGAGTCGTGGTTTGAACCTGCTTTGATTCCCGCATGCGTCGCGGAGCTTAAACATCTCCCACCACGATAACATTGATAAGAACAGAGAACAGCTTGTAACACTTAGCTCATCCAAAGATCCGGCTAGCCGTTGATAGCCGTCGATCTGCAGCGGAACCTCGTCCCGAATATTGACAGATATGCTTCCGCGGAAGTATATTTTATGTAGTATGTTTTCGGCTTGGCGCGCGCTGATTTGCAGGGTTGCAGGTTGAAACCCAAGAAAGGCGCTGCAGAGCGAAACTGGAATTGAATCCCATGATATTGGTTCCTATTGGTCCCTCTCATTGGATGATGATGAGTCCATAGACTCCATACCTTTCATAGTTTCACGTGGTCTGATCATGCGTGAATCCCTGCAGATCCCTGCGACGGAATGTACCTTTTGGTTTGGTAATTGGTACTTCGAATATGTTATTCACGATCGAGTCTCGTGTGCTAGACAACGCGACGGGACATTTCAATGAGGCACAGTCGCGGCTGATAGGGCAGGCTCAGGCAACTTACTACGAATTTTCTACGAGGACGCTCCCGAGGATTAGCGCGACCACTGCCCATCAGAGGCGTTCGTACGATCTCAAAATTCATGCCAAATGTAGCCTTAGGCGTTCGATTTGAGATCCGCGGGTTCGTTCATTGACGCCCCGCACCAGTATGCGAGAGGAAAGTGGACAGAGAAACCATTCGCGGTCCGAAGTTTCAAGCACCACTCAGCCACAAAAACACGAGGATGTTCAGGTGCCTGCTCGGGAGGCAAAGAATCCCGTCTACATTTCCGCCGGACGCCCGCGCCCATTTGCGCCCACAAGGGCAGCCAAGGAGTAGTCAAGGGCCAAGGCCTGGAAAAACACCGCCCGTGCCAGACGCTATTCCTGAAAAAGCGAAACCAACCCGACAGAAATTGCCATGTCGTAACGCACATCCTTGCACATCAAAAGGCGATCCGCACTGAGAAAGCTGATTGGCTTCTGAACTTTCTTACCTTTTTGGCGAACACTGGACAGTGGAGGGGACCTTCGACCGTCATGTGCGCTCCACGGGCGAAAGAAAGTTGCGTCATAAGCCCGACTAAGGGTCGCATTCCTCCCGTCTTATTTTCTCAAGAAAGGTCGACGAAGGTTGGCGATTGGGCAAACCTAAATTTACCGGCGTCAGAAAATAGGACCCCAAAAAATCATCAAAATGGAAGAGAAGAGATCGGGGAAGCGAAGCAGAGAAAAAACTTGTGGCACGATCATTTTCATAGATTCGCGAGGCCGCCAGCCGACGTATCAGAAAGAAGCCAGCAAAACCTAAACGGGGTAGTTTCCTGCATGGAGATGGCGTCTACCATGCGTGAGATTTAGATCCGCCGCGGTCTGTCGCGGTGTTTCATTTACAAGTCGGGGAAAGCTACTTGTTTGCAGGATTTAGGGATCAGTACGAGGGCCTCGGTACGAGGATCTAATGCCAAAGGGATACAGATGAGGTTGCTACACGCAGGAGCCTGGAGTACGTGTGGTGGTAGCGCAGGGGATGCCAATGAGTATATGCAGTAGCGATATGGATGTGAGATAGTAGCAGATTGACGATGAGGCGACGGACGAGGTGATATGATACAGTATGTGCAGCTCCTTCCAGCCGCGATGTGTCCAAGATGAGACGAGAGTGCTCCAAAGAGCGTTCAAAAGATTCGAGAAAATGCTGCCGAGATTTAGTGCCTGGCCGGTCGCGCTGGGCGACTGGACCTCCTCAATGCCGGAGGGTTCTCCACGCCCGGGTCTTCCTGCTTCTGGACCTTGGCCTTTCGGCCTGCGCGCGCGGGAGCGTCGGGTTTAGCGTTCGTGCCGGTCGTCGTCTTCTTCGCTACCGTCTTCCTCTTGTTACTCTTCTTCGGTGGCGGCGGCGGAGACGATGCTATGCTGGTCAACGGGCTGCTTCCATCGATATGCATTTCGGTAAAAGTGCGCTTCTGCGCGCCGCCTTTGGGAGCCACGGAGCCGGCCCGAAGATCGGGCGTGGGCGTGGGTCCATACAGCATCTCATCTGTGCTATCCTGGCACATACGCCATTGTTGGCGGATCAAGAGGATTCGGTCTCTGCTCATTATTCGCAGCTCGGAGCATGGGGCGGCTCGCCGTGGCGCGCATGGCGGATTCCGGTGGTGGCGTACTCTGCCTAGGCCTCTACGTAGACCTGGAAACCCGGGCGACAACTCTGCGATTGGGTCGAGTGGGGCGGGAGGAGGGGTGCGCAGTGTGCGCACGGGCGGCTGTGGAAATTGATAACCGTCGGCATATGGATCGTCCTGCATATGGATCCACTGTCACTGCGCGCGAAAGCAGGGGTGGGCAGGCGGTTCTGCGGAGCTGCTGAATCCGCTGTTGAGCGAGGCAGTGCGCGTGATTGTTCGACCTTCGGGTGCGGCCGGACTTTGGAACTCGTATGTAGGCTTGTGGTGCACGAGCCAGGGATGCTCCTGAGCGGAGATGAGTGACATCCGTTGGTCAGGGTCAAATACCAGCAGCTGCCGAACAAAGTCCTTGCCTACAGACAGATTATTAACGAAGAATATAAATAGGCAGAAAGGTGGGCTCACCGTTTTCAGAAATTCCTTCTTTATTATCTAAATGGACCCAGTCGAGGAGTTGATTTGATACTAGGTGCCTTGACCTCCAGCGTCGCAACTTTCGGGAATGGAGTCTCCATCGTGAACCTGGTTACATTCTGAGTTGGATAAATGAAGAATGAAAAAAGACATGCATACATGGAAAATACGATCGCTCCGACACTCCAGCTATCGACCAAGTTTGTGTAAGGATCGTCGGTACTTATCCGAGTGATAATCTCGGGGGCCATATATGAACGGGTTCCACATATAGTCTGGAAAATACTTGTTAGCATGCATGCTGGCCGCACGAGTGGGGACAATACCCGCAGGGCAGTCACTTCGTCCCTATTAATTTGCAGTCAGCGGAGAAGTGGGAGGTCTGAAAACGGCGACCGTACACGAGTTTGGCTAGACCGAAATCCGCAATTTTGACAATCGGAGGCTGATCCAAAGTGAGTAAGATGTTCTAAGTGTTTCGTCGGTATTACGAAATCAACCGGTAGAACTCGAATGGCCCACCTCTGGTTTAAGGTCCCTGTGGGTGATCTTGCAGGAGTGGATATACATGACAGCTTGGCAGATCTGATATGTGAAGTGGCAAGACATCCATTCGCCTCGAGACCCATCAGCGCACAGTACAGAAGAGGCAGTAAACATACCGATCCCTTGGCCATTGTTGGTGTGCAGTCATGTAAGTCCCGAGATCTCCACCGTCCATGTATTCGAGTACGATGTCTATATTTGAATCAGATACAGACGTTGAATACTTTGAGTGGCAAAAGAGGGTACCAATGCTTTTGTCTGGATTTTCGAAATAATCCAGAAAGGCGCATATGTTGGGGTGGCGCAATGTTCGCATAACAGTGATTTCGCGAATGGCGCCAGCCTCGCGGGCGGGAGTCAGGTTAAACCGCATTGTCTTTACTATATTTTCAACAGGGACATTTCGGACTCGACGACTCGCACACACCTGGTTGATAACCTTGACAGCAACCCATCTACTTGTTCCTTTTTGAAGCGCTTTGTAGACTCTGGCAAAAGATCCGTGCCCGAGTTCAACGGAGAAATCGTATTTTCGAAAGATGGCTCTTGTCTCGGATACGAGGTCGCGGTAAGTGTACCCTGGGCAACGTTAATAAGAGGCCGGTCAGTAAATCATTGAGACTCGCGGTATTCTGGTTTTTGTTTTCCAGGTAACCTTGCCGGTCCGAAAGAGATCTCGCATCCGTCGCTTAACACCCGTGTATTGCCTCTTCCGATTAACCTCCCCCTTGAGCTATCAACTGGATGAGTACACGAACTTCGATGAAGTAATGCAGCTCACATAGGTGCTATTAGAAGAACGGTCTTCCACGGTTACGATAGATTCACCGTCTTCCTTGCCGTTCCACGTTATCACTGCATGGAGGCGACCTGGATGTGAAATATATAAGCCACGGCCGGAAAACGTCGCCTGCAGAAGGCTCTCACTGATGGCAGTCCATGCAAGGACGACGGTGCTTTGCGGGTCACGGCCAACCGTGATTGTGGGTGTGGTCTTAAGGAATCTGACGCGGTTTATTCCAGGCGTGCACGGGAGGAGCAACCCCCAACATTCAGCGCCCACATCGTCCTCGGGTCTAACGCTATCAGATTGGCTAGTTGGTTGAGTTTTCTGGCTCTCTGGCTGTTGTCGTTCATCGAGACGTTCATCGAGACGTCGTCCATGGTGTCGGGAAAGCACACAGTGCCACCTTTTCCAAAGACGCCCGCGGAGTCAAATGTAGACTTTGATCAACTCCATTGGGGAATTTGCGCCCACGTGGCTGATGTCGACTCCGTTTTCAACAGACGCGACAGCAGGCGCGTCTTCGGCGTACGATGTCTGGCCAAGTCGAAGGTTCATCTTGGGAAAATAACAAATAGAGGCTCTCCGCATAAGATTCCTGGAAATTGACGCAAACGATTATGTAAATGACGGATCACAAAAGAAATTGGGTCTCCAGAAATGGACCGAGATACGAGGAGCTTTGGGATATGAGCCTTTGGAATTCTCGACTACCTACCTAGGGAATAGAAAAAATGGAAATAAATACCGAATTTTTGGCAAATAGATCCCTCAGCTGTTCGGGGTAAGGTCCCGGAGGCCCAAGCCAGGGTGTGGAATCTAAAGAGGGATGTGAACGTCTGGATTTTGTTTTTAAGGAAACAACTTAGCAACTACATACGCATAAGGTAGCGGCGAAGAAGAGGAGACCAAGAAACGAATCGTCAAGCGGCATTGAATTGGATTCGTGGAGGAAGCCAGACGCTTAACAGCTTCGAAAAACCCAACGTCTGCCTTTTAGAGGGCTTTTGGGACAATCCAGAATGATATTTGACTCGATTGCAGCGAATAGCATTCTGGCTTGAAGTTAGGGGCATTCAGCAGTTATCGGTATCAAGTTGGAATTCAGAGGGACCGGGATCAATACACATGAGCCGAAATAGTATCGGTGTACGAAAAAAACTTGTGGGCTCGAAATTGTCGATTCGAAGCAACTCGTGGTTAAATTGGAAAGGTACAATTGTGGCGGTGCCAGGGGCCAAACAGCAGCAAGCAACCGCTTTCGTCCAAATTAGGTAATTTTGCCAAAGGGTGGAAAGCCTGCACCTAAGATCCATGCATTGACTGCGCTGGAAGTCGTTGAATATTCAAGAGATATCGAATTTCAATGGTAACACAACAAACGGATCTATGGCACATACACATACATACTCAATATGCAAATCCCTCCCGCTTCACCGCAGCCTCCGGCACCCCACCATTCCCCAGGGCCGCCAGAGCAGCCTTCTCAAACTCAGGCGACCCACAAAGGAAAACCTGGCGTCCCTGCACCTCCTCCTTCGCATCGTCGAAAAAGTCCGTCGGAAGCCGACCGACGTGCCGCCGGAGTACCACCCCAGAACTCGGGTCCACCTCTGGGGTATCCTGGGTGGAGAAGACCTCCAGGGTAAGATGCACACAAGAAGCAGAAGCCCCCGCAACGAGCGCATCGGCGATGAGCGGGATGAGTACCTCCGGCTCGCGTGTCGCCAGCAGGAATCGCACGTCCCACTGCGCCTGCGTGGCGTTGGCGGGATGCCCGAGCGCCTTGAGCATACTGAGGAACGGCGTCACCCCAATGCCGCCCGCGACCCAGAGCATCTTCCTCGCGGCCGGCGCCGCCGCCAGCGGCACCGTCAACCCGAGCGCAGCGTCGCTGATGCCGGATCCGGCGATGCCTGCGACCAAACCCGAATCCGAATCCGCAGGGAGACAAAATCACCCGTGACGCCGATGATGCCGACGCGCAGCTCTAGTGCTCGCGAATCCACCAGCGCCTCGGGCTTCAGCTCCGCGAGCTTGCGCGCGATCGCAAATAGCGGACCGGTCACCGCCCCGCCGGGCTTCTCGCGCATCGTCAGCGAAAACGAGCGGGTGCTGCCCGAGTGCTTGGAGGACGAGACGGTCCATGTGCGGACGCTGTCGTCGTTGATGGATGTGGGCTTCCTGGGCGCCATGTGCTGATAGGCCGGCACGCCGACGAGCGGTGAGAGGATCCATGATGATCGCCTGTCCGGGCTTGATGTCGAGGTCGACTGAGGAGTCCCAGGTAAAAGTGGCGATGGAGCGGCTGTGTATAGTCGATTCGGAGACAGCAGCGCCGTGGCTTTGTCGGCCTTAGTTCAAGAGCGCAAATGTAGGAGTTTCTTCCGCAAGAAGGCGGATCGGCGGACTGTACGGACTAGAGAATTCATTAGTTAGCGTGCTAGAACATGGAGGCACGGTTCCGCCCTACCTTCTTTCCGGAGACGTTCCCTTGCGCTGACGAACCGGTAGCGCATCCCGAACGAGGGTATAACCAGTTACATAGACTGTGGTCAGGGTTTTCTGGAAGGGCATCAGCTGGGATGCCTCTGCGTCGACCAAATTTTCGGCGCCGCCAGTCAGGTCTGGCATTCAATTAATCAGTTAAAATCGTATTGGGAGACAAAGAAGTACCCACATAGAATGTCGCCTGACTCAAAGTCAACGAATGTCAGGGAAGCCATGGGCGTCGCTTCGATGTTCCCCAGCGAGGTCATGAACCGATTTCCTAAACGCGATGAAGTCAGTCTGGCTACGACTGGCGAATCGTTGTACGTACCAGAGAAATCCGGGATAACGACTGTTCTGCCGTCAGAAGGCGACACGTATGAATCCTGGACGACCACCGCGCTGGTTCATGCCTAGATGAGACGGAAATTTCAAAGCATCTTGAGTAAACGCTTTGTACGTCGTCCCCAAGAAGACTGTATCCGCCGCAGTGATAAACGCAATAGCCTCGTCCGGCAGTCGGTCGTCCGAGAAAGAGGTGTGCTTTCTGGGATGCAATCCTCGGTGCCGTATTGGGAAACTCGGTCAAGTTTCTGACATTTATGTATTTAGGGCAGTTTCTGAGGTCAACGCGTTAGAACGAAAGTCTGCCTGGACAAGATGATGACGCACCCGATAGCTTCGTTCACCTGCAGATCAAGCTGCAGCCTATTATCCGTCAGCTTCAATTGCGATATAGCTCCGCGAATTTGTTGCGTCTCCGCGTCTCGAATTCGATACCGATCCCGGCGACGAGCATTGTCGGATCTTTCTGCCCAAACAACTTGGAGTTCTGAAGCAGCGGCTCGCCGTCCCATAGCTTCGCATCTATCCGTAAAGTGCTGTATTTGGGCGCGCTTATGAAGCCCGGTTTGCCGTCTTTGCCTGCCAGGATGGAGCCCCAAGGTCTGCCACCAGAGTCGAGCGTCGTTACTGGGACAAACGGCAAGCGAGTCGAGTGGAAGTAGGCGTGCTCTCCGGGCAGGTCACCAGATATATGCATGTAGAGCATGGACACGGCGTAGTCACCGAATGTGCCTAGCTTGCGCTGAATTGCAGTTTCGCCGCGATGCCAGCCGTTGAGGGCCATGGTGTTGGAGGGGATAAAATGGGCGAGCAGCCACCGCACGAGCCATTTAACGGACGCCAGGAGTTCGGGCTGAGTAACGTGGTTTCGTGAGAGATATGTCAGCCACCTGCCCGCCGAATACAGTTTCCCCCTCCGAATCTTTGATTCGGCGCGGTCGATTCTATTGCTCGTTGAACGGATATCATGATATCTACCCTACCCGCTGGCGACGCATCTGTTCGAGCTTGCAGTCGAGGGGCGCATTATTCCGACCGCAGTCCAAGCCATTGTCGGTGAACCGCGAGCGGCGTGCGCGGGCATGCTGAGTGAGCACGGGACGCCCTGCTCTTGGCGGATATGAAAATTGAAAAAAATTGTGTAACGAGCGTGGTAGTAGTACGTGGTAATAGTACAGCAGTGCGTATGGAGTCGAGTACAGATGATAAAATGGAAATGAGTGTGAGCTGCGTACTATAGCCGCCCTCGTCGCGTTAGTACGCGTCTACACAACACGCCCGGACCGCAACCGTATCTCTCTGGCCTGTGGAGGCTGCTTCCCCTTGCCACTGGTAGCAAGGAGGGAATCATCGGCAGCCTCCATCTCCATGTTCATACGGTCCAGTTCCCGGCGGCTCATCTTCACCGGAATCGGCTTCAAGACCTCGATCGAATCGAAGGAAACGCGGTATGGTTGGTGACCGAAAAGCCACGGATGGCGCAAGGCCGCTTCCGCGTCCATGCGATCGTCAGGGTGCGCGACGAGGAGGCTGAAAACAAAGTGCTGGGCTACAGCAAAGAACAGAAAATGTCAGCTAGAGCTGCAGAGAAACAACGGGTGAACTTACCTTCGCCGGTATTTCCGCTTAACACATCCCAAGAAATCACGTCGACGTCTGGGATGAATGCTGAGTCGTTTTCCCTGTGGTTGGGGAACGGATGCTGGGATGCAAGCCTGGACAACAACGATACGGGTCGATCGTCGGCATTGAATTTGAAAGGAAGTTTTGGACGCACATGCTAAAAACGATGCACCCAACTCCCCAGTCGTCCCACTTCCGACACATCCGATTCTTTATTGTGCACCCCGAGGCTGCTTGGGGTGGGCTTCTGGCGCGGTAAATATGTGGTCGGTGACGACCTAGAGATCCAGTTAATCCTCAGGGTTTGCAGGTCCAGGGGACAATTTTTAATTGAGTACATACCGGCCTCATATTGTATGTGTCCTTCACGTTCGCTAACCCAAAGTCGATTATCTTTAATGTCGGGCGGTCCCCCCGGGTAAGAAGGACATTCTATGAAGTCAAGTAAGTTAGGATCCAGTCGGAAAGAGACACGCAGCAAAACTACTAACGTCCAATTTCAGATCACCATGCGAAACTCCTTTCTCGTGGAAAAACGCAACGGCGCGGCATAGCTGGAAAGATAGCTCTTTCGCGTGTACTTCACCTTGTGGATGCAAACAGTTAGCGAAGAGTGGGATCGGAACCGGACGAGCGCACTTAATCGCGTCTTGCTAAGAAGCTCTTGGAGGCTGATGCCGTCGATGTACTCGAGGACCATATCTGCATGCATAAATTGGACGTCAGAATTCAAGCAACAGTAACAAGCTGGTAGACTGACCGATCATTTCACCGTTGATATGGAAGAACACCTCATGGAGCCGAACGATGTTTTCGTGCTCCATAATCATGAGGGCCATCGTCTTCATCAAGGCTCTGCTCAGCATCCGAGGACCAGGCTGGAGAGGACGGACGCATACCTCTTGACCCGCGCACGCGATGGAGCTGGAATCCGGTGCGTCATGCTGCGAAAGGATCGTTGGTACAGGAAGGCTGGAAGAAATAACCAACGACTTCACCTTCCACGACATCTTGAGGGCGAAAACCTTCCCAGACTTCTTCTCCAGTGCGCGATGTACATGACCGTGTAGACCACCCCCTATTCGTTCGCCCACGATGTAATGAAGGAAGATGGACTCTTTCTTCGAACGGCCAAAGCGGCAGTGAAACGTGTAGCCTGCGGTAACAGAATAAATACAAGCGAGGAGGGAGACCGGCGTGGACGGCAACGCACGAAAATCATGTTCTTCTCTCTCCGCAGGCTCTATCTTACCAAAGCAAACCGTAGACCCGTCAAACAACTGATGAAAGTCGTTGATACCCTTGACCAGAGCGCCGTCGACAAAGGTGCCGTTGAGGGTATCGTGATCGGTGATAGTAACCACACACATCCGGTCTGTCCTCCCGTTCCATTCGATGGTGGCATGGTTCTTACCTACGATTCAGGATATCAGCAAACAAGCCAAGCCGTCCAAATTCCTAGCTAGCCACTTACTAATCCCACTCGAGATAAACTCGGCGTGATTACCGACGCCCCGCCCAATGTAAATCTTGTGGTCGGTAAAATGGGACGCGAGGCCGGCTGGGGTGTGCAATAATCGGCTCTAGGTAGCCCCAGATATCAACCGACGAGCTCGAAGCAACTGGTGTGTTCATAACTGCGAGCCTCTTGAGGGAAATGCAATTGGGAACTTTTGCATTGAGGGAAATTTGCAATTGGGACCTTCTTGCGGATGCGGGACTTCTTGACGGAAATTCGGGTAGCGATTCTTTGTCGTGGGCACGCGTTTTATATCAAACGCGCTTTGACCCTCGTTGTGGCAGTATTGATTCAACCCGGTACACAAGAGCCCAAGACAAAGCGAGAAAACAATAGACGCGCTTTGATGGTTGAAGAGTCGCTTGAGGAACTTGGAGCAAAGCGATCATGAATTACAGTCGCATATGTTGCTTGCCCGAAGATTATGCATCGCAGTTGGTGAAAAGCCATTCAAGTTTGCAGTGGCAAGCATTCCATTGCGTCCGGCTGCGGCTGGCTTGAGACCGGAGATGGCAAAACTGAGTTGATGGGTGAAAGGTGAAAGTCGAAAGAGGATTGTTTGTCTGCGCCAAGCATCGTTTCTCGCTTTGACCACAAAAAAGAGAACCACAATCAAAGTGCGCTATGTGCTATACAATAGTATTACAATTAATTAGCCGTAAAGATACATCGCGTCCAATTCTTGCCCGCGAGCCAAAACCTCACATCTTCGCCTTCGCCGGCGTCCTCATTCAAAAACCCAGCAAAATAATCTGCACACAAACGTCAGCAATCACACCAACCCACCTGCGGGCGAACTCGAGGACTCACCATTCAACCCCAACCACCCATCCTCGCTCAGCTCCACAATCGCGCCGACATACGAGTCCGGCCGGACGACGACGATCGCACCTTTCTGCATGTCGATCCCAAACTTATGATGTAGCGGCGCGTTCGTCCCCGCCTCGGGCACGCGGTGGTCGAACAGCGCAGTCGCCGTACACGTGCGAGCGATACAGCCGGAGCGGGCTCGGCAGGTCGGCGATCTCCCACTTGTACCAGTGCGTCCCGACGATCGTGAGGAAGGTGAAGAATCTGCGATGTAATTCCCGAGGTTAGATCCGTCATTGAGAGACGCAGGAAGAGAGGGACGACGCACGGGTTAAACGTATGCGTGTTCTTGGCGTGGTCGTCGTGGTTCATCACCTCCGCGGGGCCGTCGACGATGGACGATGCCACTTCCGGGTTCGGACGATAGCGGGCAAAGAACGACGTCGGCGAGTCGATGAACGCCGCGAACCCCTCCAGCGCGGACTTCGTTGCCACCAGGTCCCCCGCAAATACATGGATCCGGAACGCGCCGTTCATCTTCACCCTGGACATTGCGTCAGCCTTCCAAGCTCATGCAGACCACAGCGGGAACACTCACTCCTGCTGTAAACGGACATTATTCCCGTCTGCAACCCGCGTAACATGTCCTGGCGTCAGCCGCTGCCCCGCCACGAGCTTAACACCAGGCGGATTAAACGCGCGCCCATGGGGCCCATTCAGCAGCAGCGCGCCCGGGAGCGCATTGAGCTCGTTCGCAAAGTAGATCGCCCCGCACCCAGACGTGAAGAACGCGTTCTGCTTGAACATCTGGATGAACTTGTCTGCGTCGACCCCGCCCGCGAGCTGCTTGGCGTCGGGGCCGCGGCCGGAGAACAGCCGCGAGTATGCGCTGTCGAACTTGAGGAGCTCCTCCGCGACGCCGCGCCGCTCGTGCTCGTACGACGGCAGAAGCACCTCGGGCTTTCCGAGGCCTTTCATCACAAGATTGAGCCTTGAAGCGCAAGTCAGCATGAGGGATGTACGCGGGGAAACAGCACGTACTTCCAAGCAAGCGAGTACATGTCGAGCATGGAGATATTCATGCCCTGTCCGGCCTGTGGCGAATGTGTATGCGTCTGTGCACAGTAGTTAGCACACAGAAATACACAGCAAGATAGATAGCACGCACAGCGTCCCCACCCAGGATTATCCTGTGATCGAGCGTATACCGGGACGCAATACGCTGCCCAATCTGATACACCGAGAACCAGTCGATATAGCCAAACTCCAGCTCGAACGGCTCAAATATTTTCTTTGCGCGCGCAATGCAGATATCTTGCGTCGCCTTGTCGCGCGCAATGGAAACGACCTGCCCACCCTCGGTCGTCTGCAGCTGGACGTAAAAGCGCACGAGGTTCGCCTCGCGCGGGATAATCATGATACTGCCCTCGGACTTGGAGTGTATGAGGCATTTGTACTTGATGTCCGCTACAACATACGTCAGTGCTCATCGCACGCACAAGACGAAGAAAACACTCACGGAAATTGGTCTTCACTCGTGCGTCCAGCACGCCCCAAATTATATCCGTCGCCTCGCCCTGCATCGTAATTGCCCCTTTCCACTCGCCATCGCCGACCTCGCCACCCGCAATGCACCGACGCACATGGCTTTTGGCGCCATCGCAGCCCAAGAGGTAGCGAGAACGTATGGTGTGCTTGGCCTTCGAGTGGCCATGCTCAATCACGCATTGCACGGGGTGCGTGCCGCTCAGAGGATCCGACGCGTTTGCCGGCAGCGTACGGCAGTCCAGCAACGTATACGGGCGGAAGATCCCGTTCCTTGGAGTCGGAAACGCGTCGGTCAGAAGGGCACGGCGCTGGAGACGCGTAAGGGCATATTAAGGAGACCTAAAAACATCCGCGTACCGCCTCAATTTCGTCCAAAAACGCCCTCTCGATGAGTCCCTGGTGGAGCAGGAGCGTGTAGTTGTCCACCACATCCACGAACTCGGGGCACGAGGGCGCGCGGGAGGTCCGAGCGAGCTTCTGCGTTGCGGTGGGATCCCAAAAAGCGACTTCGTATACACGGACCCCTTGACTGATCATCTTCTTCGCTACACCTCCCCCGGCAATAGGCGATTGCCCAGGGATAGGTCCGCCAGGAATCGGGCTGGTCGAAACGCCACCAATGTTACGCAGTACCTGTGGCGTAATGTTAGAAGTTATAGATGGAGACGAGGACAAGAGCGCACCTCGATGGTACGAGGCTGTATTCCGTCCGCCCGCCCAGCCGTGGTCGGGTGGGAGCGCTCATCGATATGAAGGATATTGAATCCGTATGTCGTAAGACACAGTGACGCCATTAGTCCGGCCGGACCTCCACTGTGTCTCGTCAGGAGAAAGGCGGCGCGACATGGTTCGAAGACATACCCAACAACGACAACATCGTACACCTTCTGCGGGAAGACTTCTGTCATGGTAGTTGGAGAGCCGGGTTTCTACCTTAGATCGGCTTAGTTCCGAAAATAAAACGGGCTTGTCGCGTTGGTCACGGGATCCTGAGTAGGAGGAGCGGTCGGTTGGGTCTCGTTCGAACGGGGGCGAATGTGAGCAATAGGCAACTGAGCGCAGAGCATTATATAGCGTCATACGCATCAGTGGGCGTCCGTTGGCGTCGGGCACGCGGGGCACGGGGACTTCGATCCGGATCATGGTTTTTCAGCCCCTTGTCCGCTTGTGCCTGCGAAACCAAGCACAGCACACGGAACTCAAATAGGGTGGGGCGGCCGCAGCCGTGCGCGGGAATAGGTGGGAAACGGTGTGAAGACGATGGAATATTCTTGAGAGGGAGCATTTACACGTCATTTGTCACTCGGAAGCAGAGATTTCTCCAGTATTTGCTGCTAAAGCGGCAAAGAAAAGGCAAAGAAAAGCCAAGGTCATTCATTGATCGTGCCATCCAGCTGTGAAAGATGCGGCATATGCCGCGGGTCCAGATAAGTACGATTTTGTGGGTCCAACGGCCGCCAGAGCGCAAGGGCGCCTCAGGATATTCCGAGTACCGCGAAGCAGATGGTGGTGAGAACGAAGAAACGAAGGTACTAGATCGCGGGATAACGTAACGCGTACCATCGCGCTTTCTCTCTTACTACCTCGGCCTCCGACATTCGGTTGCTGTTTGCCTGCCGGAGTTCTTGCTTGTACCACCGAACGCGTGAATTTTGCGGCGATTCTTCAGCGTCCCCACGGTTTCTTAACAGAATGGCACCAAAGATTCGTCGCGGTAAATGCCAGATATGCAATGTCAACGAATCGAAATACACTTGCTCTGGATGCGCGACTCTATAGTCCGTAAAAACGAATCATTATCCCGGAACTTGTTCTGAGCGTCGATTAAAACAATCCAGCTGCTCCGTACCTTGCTACAAAAAGCACAAAGGTACCAGGGAGACCCCCGACGAAAGGCCGTTTTAAACCGATTTAGAGGTGCCATGTACTCCGGAGAAGCCCGAGGAACCGACCACAATCGAAGGTAAAAACGAAATTCACAATTTGGCCTTGTGCGATTTACTAACAAGTACAAGATTCTCCTACAACCCTGCCTGAGCCGCCAACGGACGAGCCGCCCCTCACGGATGAACATGCGCCGCCCCTTCGCCCTCTGACCTCCCTAAAATGGCCTTATGTCCCTGAGGAATCCTGCCTACCCCGACCCCCTCAAGCGAGACGACCCCAAACCGCTCCAGACCCACCAATACGAGGCCATAGGTGACCTGCTTTTCTTATACATCTTATCCCCTCTCCTCTGATTCATTCATTTTGCGCCAGCAACCTCCTCCGCAATCCGCACTACCCTCGCGGCGCATCCAAACCTCCCCGTGCTGCTCACCTCGATCGACAAGCTGCGCGGGCCGGACCGCGAGCACGCGCTGCAGCGCGCGCTGGGCGTCACCGCGCCCGAGATTGCCATCGCGACGCATGCGGGTGGGGCCGAGCTGAGCGAGGACGTCCTGGCGCTGCGCGCAGCTGGCGGAGGCCGTGGAGGCCGCCGTGCGGGGCAAGAAGGAAGGCGCGCTGGGTCTGGATTGGGGTGAATAGAAATATTCACTTGTTCGTCGTAACGAGCGGTGTATTCTGCTTCGACTCGGAAACACATATTCGCAAGGATTTAATGGCAAGCTTTTCTACATTCAACAGACAGCGAAAGAAAAATATTAGATCATCACAATATGGCGAATCGAGCAGTAACTGCCTGTACATTCGGAATGGAATCGTGTCAGGTGGGGTGCCAGTAAGGGCTGTAGGGCAATATATAGGGGGCCCATCAGGCAATCCGATAAAGGGTGAAAACGACGGAGTCGAGGCGGGAATATATGTGATAGATGTCTTTAAACCATCGGCAAAACGGCTCAAGGCTCGGAAGTATATCGATCTGTCTCTCCCGGTCGAACTGGATGTCGACGAGCTTCAATGTGGGCACTCTGGATGTCACGAAGCGAAGAAGCGCTTCGTCAGAAACCGTGCGGCAGTGGCCTATAGCCACTTCTTCAAGTGCAGGGAAGAGAGAAGGGCTGATCTGGAGACACTTGAAGAGCCGGGAAGACGTCGTCCGGGTCCGGGGCACCTCCGAGGAATGGCGGTGATTCTGTGATGTCAAGACGCCGGACGGTGGGGTGGCAAGCTGCGGAGGAAGTTGATCAGGTTCGACTCCGGAAATGCAGCCCTGTCGACGCTCATGCTTTCTAAACGAGTCAAGCGGCGAGGGAAGACAGAAGCGAGTTCCGTAAACAGAAACGGGTCCGTGTCATCCACGCCGCCGCGCTGGTCGTCGAAACCACGGAGCTTGAAATCTTGTAAGGCAGGTAGCGAAAGGCCGTCCTCAATAATTGGCCAAACGTATGAAGAGGAGCTCCATGAGAAAGAAGCTCGAGAGTATGGAGAAATGGGCACTCGATGATGGTGTTCGCCATATTCCGTTCCGCAGAATTATGAATGAGCAGCTTGCAGACCTGCAACTTCGGGCACCTGGAGAGGATTTCAAAAAGGGACCTCGCACGTTTGTGCATTGTCTCCGGATGAGGACGGAAAGAGAGTTAGATCGGTGAGTTGGCTCCACCGAAGGGGCAAGTCCAGAGAATTCACAGTGCTTCCAACGAGGGAAATGATTGAAAGATCGGGGCCCCGAAGGACGCTATACTGCGTCAAGCAGTGATTACTGCTGTTGTTCGAGCGCTCGGGACCATGAGCTAGTTCCAAACGCCTCAACAGAGGCACATCATTCTCGGCCAAGTGAGACAAGATCGCGAGTGCCACCGTTGGGGCTACCAAGCGTATATGCTTCCATCGGGAGGTGAAGGGGAGGAGAACATTCAACCAAACGTCTGGGGCCGCGAGGGGAGCGATGGTTTGAACGGGCCTCAGACCACTGTCGAGGCTGCTTTGCAGAGAGATCGACAGAGGGCACGTCCCGGATCGTCGCAACCAGATATCGGCAACTTCGAGTCGTTGCGCGACTTTGGCTTGGTATAAGCTGGCATTCGAGTTGTATTGGTATACAGGCTCGACGATATGAAGGCTGGACCAAAGTCGCGGAAATGAATAGGATATCGTCCGCCACGAGCTGCATATCCTCCCTAAGATAACCGGCGCCTCCTGGGCGCTCATAACGCAATTACGGTGGGTAGGAAGGCAGGCCATGAAAATGGCCTCGATGATATCGCGGGGCAACCGTCGAAAGGGGGAGAGAAGCGCCTCGTGGGCCTCCACGTAGGCACTGAGGGTGTTGCGTTCCTCGGCGAGTTTATCGAGCGCCTTTCGCATCGCATCGATTTCATCGTCCAGATCCTTCAATTTCTGGCAAGGCTCCACTAAGAGAGCCTTGATCTCGTCTATTTCCTTGTCTTGGGCCGAGTAATTGGTCCCAAGCCGTGAGGCAAATGGGGAGGACATGATGGCGAAAGACAGGCGCCGATGCGGCAGTGCCGCCAATATAATCCTTTCTCTTGCCCTCAAAATACTCCTTCCTACAGATTTGATAGCCAACATCCAACTGCTACGAAGGAAAGAGCGAGAGCAGAAGGAAAATGGAATTTTTGCAATTATTATGGTATAAAACATGCATGTCGTTGTCGTTGGGACAGTGGCCGTCAAGCGCCCCACAATAATTTGGAACTTTGTGAGCATTGCGCGCTTTACAACAGCGTTGTAACGCCATGTAAAAATTCCCGAAATCACTGATGAGTGACATCTCTTCGCCTCATCCCTGAAGCCTTTCAATATCGACGGCAATTATTTGTTTCTGCCAAGTGAGGCCGTGAGGCCGGTGGAGGTGAGGTTAAGGCCTCGGTGGCAGGACCCAGTTATCGGGAATGGAGCCGTATTTCAGTCCAAGCCGAAGGGTGAAATCGTAGGAGGATCCGGTAATCCTGCCCAGGGCGAAAACCTCGGAGATGGAAAGGAATATATGAGATAGATGTCTTCAAACAGCCTCGACAAACGGCTGAAGGGGTTGGTAATATATCGAGCTTCCGCTCCCGGTCGAACTTGATGTCAACGAGCTTCAGTGTGGGCATTCTGGACATTATGAAGTGAAGGATCGCCTCGTCGGACACCTTTGGGCAGTAGTGTATGACCACTTCTTCAAGCGCGGGGCAGAGGCTATGAGCTGGGGATACAGTCAAAGCTTCCAAATCTCGTCGTCAAATGTGGTGTCCTCCAGGCGCGGGTTGCAAACGGGCCGCGCGATGTAATATGCCGGACGTCCTAGTGGCAAGCGGCGAAAAATGTCTATCAAATTGCCTTGGAAAACATTGCACCGTCGATATTGATGCTTTCTAGTCGAGTCGAGGCGGCGAAGAAAGACAGGAGCGAGTCCGCGCTGAAGGTATTCTCGGGGTCGGGGGCCTCCAAGCTAATTCCTTTAGTTGAAAATCCTGCAAGGCAGGGAGCGGAAAGGCGACTTAGCAGGCGGCCTGCCGTATGGAGGGATACCATCACATAAAGGCTGAGGTGTGGAGAAAAGGACATTCGACGACAAAATCCTGCAGTATCCGCCGTCCGGAGGCTCAAGAGCCATCACCGTACATGTCCGAGTTCAGGACATCTGGAGAGGATGTCCAGGAACGACTTGACATGTCTGTGGAGTTGTTGTGATTGTACCTGTGCTCCAACCGAGCCCAGCAGTGATAGAGCAGTTAAATTGCTCCAGCAAAGGGGCAAGTCCAAGGAATGGACGTTGCGGCCCTGACTAGAGAAAACCTAGGCAAGACCCGGGGCACCAAGAACACAGGCCTGTGGCAGGGTCCATGTAGTGCCGTCGTACGGGTTTTCTCGGCATTCCGGTTATCGTCAAGGACTTCAACAAGGGCACCTCATTCTCTGTGAGACGCAACAACGTCTGCACTGCGGATAGAGATATCGTCAAAGAAATGTTCTGCCATCGCGAGGCAATGGACAAGGATATGCAGGAAAGAATCGGCGTTTGGGGTGGACTCCGTGAATGGTGGGTCCATACCGAACCATGGTCGAGGTAGCTTTGCAGGGAGATTGACAGAGGGCACATCCCGGATCGTCGCAACCAAACATCAGCAACTTCGAGTCGTTGCGCGACCTTGGCTTGGTGCAGGCCAGGACTCGAGTGTAGTGGCGCACAGGCTCACGATATGAAGGCTGGACCAAAGTCGCGGAACGAATGCGATATCATGCGCCACGAGGCGCATATCCGCCCCAGGATGACGGGCGCCTCCTGGCGCTCATTAACGCAATTATGGTGGGTAGGAAGGCAGGCCATGAAAATGGCCTCGATGATATCGCGGGGCAGCCGTCGAAAGGGGGAATAGAGAAGCGCCTTGTGGGCCTCCACGTAGGCACTGAGGGTCCTCCGCGTTCCTCACGAGTTTGTCGAGCGCCTTTCGCATAACATCGATTCATCGTCCAGATCCTTCAATTTCTGGTAGGGCTCCACCAAGAGGAACCTTGATCCTCGTCTATTTCCTGGTCTTGGCAGAGTACTTGGTCCCAAGAACGTGAGGCAAATGTGGGAGGCCATGGTGGCGAACATGGAAGACAAGGATTGGCCGGCCCCGGGCACGATTTCTCATGAGACTCAGGCTCAAGCACTTAGAAATTGTTTGTGCAGGTAGTACCACCTTCAAAAAAAAGCTTTGTGAAGGATTACAAGTTAGGGAGAATTTGGGTTCTAAATCTAGCAGTTGTTACACATTTCTGTCGTACACGATGTTCATACAAGGCTCAAAAATCGATTCGCAGTCCACGGGCTCCACAGCTTCGCCTCCTCAGGATCTTCAAGGTCGGCGAAAGGTAATTCAGCACTCCCGCAAGCCGAATACCCGCCTGCGCAAGCAGCTTCTCAATGATCCACTGCTTGCTAATAACACCCGAATATTCCGGCGTGTCGAAGCTCGAGGTACGGCCCACCCACAGGGCCGGCGACGAACTGCCCGGCGCTGTCGTCTACCTGGGCAAGCTCGGCGGCAGGTGAGACGAACTCGTGGTGCGAGTGCTTGGACGGACACGCCATCGACCCGGGTGTTGTTGTACGGCGGCTCGTCGAGCGCTTTGGCCAAACGATCTCGCAGTTGAGCGCGTGGATCGGCTGGGCCCAGTGGTATGGGCAGATGAGGTCGTCGTCAGTGTCCATCGTGCCGCCCATGACACGGTTCCACACGAGCTGGGCTTGCTGCCAGAACGCGCCGAAGGACGAGGGGAAAGGCGAGGGAAAGGGAGCGAGTGCCAGTGGGAGCGGGGCAGGTAAGCCAGGTCGGGATGTCGTGCTCCCATTTGCCCAGCACGCCCTCCCACATGATCATGCGGACGTACGAGTCGTAGATCGTGCCCCGGAGAGCATATTCAATCTTGGGGGAGGGCAACGGCTGAGAGTACTTTCTGGGAACGGATCGAAGAGCTTTTGCGATAAGCAAGCCGTCCCATACAGAGTGAAGATCTGAAGACAGTAAGCTGATACCCCCAATTGAAAGGGTCGTTACTGACTGGTTTGTCGGTTGCTGAATCGGACCTTGTTGGAGTTGCCTCCTCGATCTCGGCCAGTCAGATGGAGGGGCATATGCAGGTCCCCCATGAAGTGGATGAGAAATTTGAGAGCCTCGTTTGCTGCATCGTATTGGGAGGCAGACGTCTTCCCCGTCTCCCTATAGTACACCGAGTCCTCGAGGATAGTGGTGACGTTTCGGATTGCACCGAGTACGTTTCCATTTTGCCTACCCGCCCAGCCACGAGAGCCGGGAAACGCGCACGTTTGTGACGGATGATCTCCGACAGCGCCAACATAGTGGAGTGGCGCAGACCACCGCATCTTGTAGCGCAATTTATCTGCCCACGCCGCGACGGGGGCGAGATGGCATTGCGGCTCGTTTGGATTTGTCGACGTGAAGTTGAGGACCGCACACATGTTTGGGAACACGCTCGGGTGGAGGTGGATTTGAGCAATGGTGGCCGCAATTTCGTGGCCTACACAATGAGGATAACGAGCCTTGCGTGGACAGTGACATACCTGCAGCACCCCAAGCAACAACGCTAGTGGTACATCCTGCGAGAAGGGCAGCTGTAGTGATGACCCTCATAGTGGGAGTCGTTGGACGAGGAAGTGGGTAGTGCGCAGACTCCTTGGTTGAGAAGGGGATACAAAGGACTTAGCAACCCAGATACAGCGGCGCAAGCTGATATATAGGCAAACGAACAAAAAGGGGACAAGGCACAAAGACTTGACGACCCAGATGTGGTGGCTCCGCCGATAAAGAACAAAAAGGCTGTTCGACGGGCGAACGCGGTCACGTGCAGTGGTTGTCGCGGCTCAGGCTTCCATTTGCGGCTGTGGATAACGGACGCGACCTAGAAATAGGAGAGGTACCAGAAGATAGGTAAATTACGTTCTGGCATGAACCGCGCGGTGGGTTCTAATCCGAGAGCCAAGTAATAAGCTAGGTGCTACCCTTCGAAGCAATTTGCAATAATCATTCTCGGTGAACCTACACGGTAGGCCCTTCTCTCAACTAGATACCAAGACAGATGATAAGATACCTAAATTTACACAACCCTGGATCCTCCGATGATTGGGGTGGACATGTCGGTAAACAAGATGCAACGGGCTAACACTGGCAACTTTCCGAAGTGTAAGACCCCCGGATTGCACAGCAGACCGACTTGGACTCGCAGCGTGGACTGACAGAGCTCAAAAATCAGCGCCGAACAAATCCCAGAAGGAAAAAACTCACGACAGGGAAACTACAAGGGGAAGAGGGGGAAAGTAACAGCAAACCAAACCCGTTCGCCTGCAGAGTGTTATCGCAGGTAAATAAGAGACAGTGCAGGACCAGATGCTCCTTACACGCTGGTAACTACGACAGGACAATTATCAGGGGGGTTAAAAGTCTTCAAAGATGATACATACGCCCGGACCGCCTTGTGTGCGGGATTTAGTGGGTTTCAATGCCGTGGATCAAAATAAACGTACAGGGATCTAGAGGTTCAGCTTCAAGTTTGTGAACTAAGAGAATGGTTACGCAGAGGGCAGTGGGCAGCAATTTTTTAAACATTTCCCGATATCGGCGTAATAAATCACGACGGCTTTATACAAGCCAGGTATTTATGCCAAAGCGCTATGCCCGGCAGGAAGATGCTATCGCCACATCGTTCAACGGTGGTCGTCTTTGACGCAACCTTGAGGTAGCTAAATGGGGAGAATTAAACCAGGAATGGGAAGCCTGACCTTGTTCGAAAACGGTTCTTGTTCGCGCAACCTTGGTGGCCCAGATTGTGAAAATTAACCTTGAACTAGACGTTATCAATGCGTTTCTATAATGAATGTTTTCTCGCGATTCTGATGGGGAGACGACAAAAGAGCAAAGGCTGCTCAGTGTTGAACGCGGTCACATGTAGCTACGTAGCCGAGGTTCCATCTGACATCTCGCGTGGGTACAATGGGTCGCGGACGCGACGTGGCGCGCCAGGCAGTGAACCTTTCCATTAAATTTGGATCGCCGCGCCCTCTATCAATATAAGAGTGCTTCCAGTCTAGTCCAGTGTCATGAAGAACGCGCATTGAACCGAGTCTTTTGACCAATTCGCCCTGCATTTTCAAGAACTCACCTATCCGTGCCACAGGATTCCGGATACGGTATGGTAAAAATCCAGATCACACAGAGGTAGGTCTCGGGAAGTATATATTCGTGGCGCAGGGGGGGTGTATGTATAGAACTACTCAACTAAGGCCGATAGCCCATACATCCTTCGTAGGGTGGGGGTGGGTCAGACTGCATGTCCGTGCTAATAGATTCCATGCGGCGGGAGTCTTCATCAAGGATGCACTGCAATCGAGCGATCAGTGCACCGAGCAAGCAAGCGGGGCACCAGTTGGCTGTAGTCCTTGAGAGCGACGTTGAAGGCTTCGAGACTATCCGCCACACGTCTGGGCTTACCCCATGAATAGTGCTCTGCAGCTAATGTTACGGAGCATGCGCTCATCCCGGCATTGAGATAGATTCGCTACGACCTATCTCCCGTCGAAATACGTGCCCAAGCACAGGCGCTTTCCGCCCATATCGTTTATCTCGCAATGGTCAAATCAGACGTCGAACGCCGCTGCGATTGCATGGTCTCGATGAGGTCTAGGCCTTCGCCTGGTTTGAATATCTGAGCTACGTCAGAGTCTTCCAAGTTCCAGTCTTTGTGATACACCCACCTCGTAATCATCTTTTAGGATTTTTGTCTCCGTAAGTATATCCTCTTCCCAATCCTTGAGCTGGTCATTCAAGTGACCGGTAACGGCGTTCCTGACGTCTGTGCATAAAAAGCCGATGTTCTCTAGAATCGAGTGCGGAAGTGATGTGCGGCGAGGCGACATGCTGAGATGGTTAAATCACAGTACGCAATCAACACTTTATGTAGCGTTCAAGAATCCTAATCAGGAGTCCTACTTGTTCAGTAAAAGACAAGAGAATAAGCGAGAACAGATTTATAACAATAAAGATACCCCTATATTCGAGTCTTTCGTGCTGATGAAAAAATGACATTGAAATGACCTATTGTTTCTGTGGCATGCTCCTGTTTTTTTTTGTCACCCATGCGATGCGATATCGCTCTTGTTTTCCGCTGGGAGCGATGCTTGGATGTTTTTCTGCCGAAGTCGCTTTACGGAGCAAGGCAATACAGTGGGTCCAAGATTGTCAATTTTTGAGCTTTGGCCAACCAATTTTCGCGTAGCCATGACCATCGAACAACATGGGAGGGTGGCCACAAGTTTGGATGAATTTCGTAACATCAGGTTTTGTTGGAATAGCATATTGACGTCGCAGAACAAGTATATCTAAAAAGGGGGAGTGGCCACAAGTTCAGATGGAATTTGTCACATCAGGCGGATCCCTTGTGCGAATTATATCCGAGCCCATGATACCAGTGCCTCAGAGCGCGACTAGGCAGGAGAAACGTGTCAGCCATCACAAGACGAGAGCGTAGTTTCTGGGAGCTCAAGCTTGGCGGAACACCGTCAAATTTTCGCGGGGTAGACTGCGGCTTCGCTCGACACCATTGCATCCGGCGCAAACGCGATGCCAAATCAATGGGCGGAGTCCTTCTGGCCCCGAGAACATGCCCCAGACGCATGCTATTGTTTGACAGACTTCAAGAGAATGTTTGTACCCCAGCGCGCGACCGCTTCGCTGATACTAGAACATGTGTTCAAAAGTCGCAAAGGTCGCGTGAAAGCCCCCGAGTGGATTGACAGCTGGGAGTGACGAAAGACCGTTGACTCAAACCCTTTACTGTAGTTTGCTTTCGGTCGAAACCCAGCTCTAGCTTCAGAGCAACTTCAGAAGCCACGTCGAAGTTCAAAAACGGTCAGACACCGGACCGTCAAAGGATTGCGGAATGTGTTCAGTGCCAGCAGTTCAAGGTTCCACGTCGTCCACCAGTTGGAGCTACCTAGTCTGATTCAAAAGAGCTGGAATCGAGCAAGATTCTGAAAGAGTCAGCCGGAGTTTGAACCTCGTGGTGGTTCGGGACAAGAGGTGATGACATCACGCGCCGCCAGTGACGTCACGCGCCAAAGCTGCTTTCTCTTCAAGTTCCTCCCACAGCGAATTCGCTCATCTGCATAGACCTATAGATTTTACAACAATGCCCCCGGTACGCCGATGATCCATCGATCTGGCGATCTCCTCACCTCGTCTGGCAGATCACCACCCTTCTTTTTGACTGCGACAACACTCTCGTCCTCTCAGAAACCCTCGCCTTCGAAGCCTGCGCTGAGCTCGCCAACGAGATTCTTGAATCCCAAGGCAAATCCGACCGCTACACCGGCCACGCCCTCTTCACCGAATTCGTCGGGCAGAACTTCCGCGGCATGATGACCTCCCTGCAGCAGAAATACTCCCTCGACCTCCCGCCAGCCGAGTTCGACAAGTACGTCACGCGTGAGGAGGATCAGGTCATCGGGAAGATCAAGGCGGCGCTGGAGCCGTGCGCGGGCGCAGACACCGAGCTCGAGCGCCTCGCGGCATCCGGGCGGTTCGAGATGGCGGTCGTGAGCTCGAGCGCGGGGCGCCGCGTCGAGGCGAGCGTGGATAAGGTCGGGATGGACAAGTATTTCCGAGGAGCAGGATATTCAGCGCGGCGACGAGTTTGGAGAAACCGACGAGTAAGCCCGACCCGGCGATCTATCTGCATGCGTGCAAGGTCATTGGAAAGCAGCCGGGGGAGTGTGTCGCGATCGAGGACAGCAAGAACGGCACGCTGAGCGCTGTGCGTGCGGGGATCCGTACAGTCGGCTATGTGGGAAGCTATGAACCGGAAAAGCAGGACGAGATGAAGAGTGTGTTGAAAGAAGCAGGTGCAGATCCTATTATGGTGGACTGGGCGGAATTTGCGGCGTGTTTAGACAAAATAGAGAAGTCCTAGAGTGTTGATAATATAGATCGTGTCGAGAGAAGAACTGTATTGGCTTTTAAATATCTCACACGGATCTCGCCTTTTATTTCTTGGATTCAATCCATCCCGGTAAGAGCCTTCAACACCTAGAACGGTGCCAGAAAAGTGAGAATTGCCATATATAGTAAGGAGATTCCCATTTCGGTCGATCGACGATCGACGGTCGTTTCGCGAGGGAGTGAGCTTGTCGAATAAATGTGAAGCCAGTGCGATGAACCTTTGGGAAAGATGCATTCATTTGGGAAGGAAATCTATCCCACCCTCGCTCAAATTATCCACACGAGGGATATTACCTCGATATGCGCCTGGGATGGGCCTCGATCGCCGATCAAACTGTGTTGTTCTCGATCAACAAAACAGCTTTCATCTTTCAACACGGCAAGGCTTCTCTAGCTTGTTGGTATTGTACCAGAGCCATGACCATGGGATATTTGAAAGGGCTGACGCTGTTTATGTTCCACGGTGCCGAAAGTTGACAATTCCAAAGGAACGATCGAAATGAGACCAATTCAGAGCGTTGAGCATAATAAATGCTGGAGTCAATGACCTGAAAGTTTGTATCTCAAGGGCATGCATCGCTCTTCAAGGAAGAAGTAAAAGATCCGCAAACAGGCCCACCCGCATTGCATTGACAAGAGACCTCAGAGGGCGTGATCGGCTGCCTCTGACATTGAACTGGGTGCTCAGGACGCAGGTCCCCGCGCTCGACTTAGTGAAAAAAGACAAAAAAGAATGGCATTACTGTGGATTGAACACAGGACCTTCAGATGTTGCTCCGACCGGCGGATTTCTGTTGCCGGAAACTCGCCAGTCTCTTCAGTCTGCTGCTCTCCCAGCTGAGCTACAACGCCGTGTTTAATGCCCTCAGGACTGTTTAGGCTATGTACGGGCGTACGAGAAGGAACATACCCGATTTTTTGATCGTTGCGCTTATCTTTAAGCGGCCAAAGATCAGCGGCGCTGTGTCGACTTCAAAAGTTAATTGAAGAAAGGCCAAGTAAAAACTCAAGCAACGTACGCCAATTTATAGCCTGATTTATGGACGCTTTCCCTAGGTTCCTTACCCTGTGCTTAAGGGAATATTGGACGGGATCACTGCATCAGTCGCAAAATTCCCTAATCTGAACGCGAGCGGTTGTTTGGTTTGGCTTGATTCAAGCCCACGTGACTGTTCTCCGTCCAATACTCCATCGTCTTGCCATCGTCCTCTTCGTCTCCAGCGCTGGAGGAACACAAACGTCGCAAAGATGTCGCAATCATCTCAATAGAGTCGATACCTCAATTCCGAAATTTCTTCAAGTTGCAAACTTTTGCGTGTCTCAATGAGCTTCCAACGTTAACAATATCACTCCCAGCCTCAGGGTCGTCTTGAGGGATTAGGTCCTGTGATGAGTCGGAACGACCCGACAGCCGTTTAGAACCTGTGGAAGTCGATGCTCGCCGGACCGGGCCCTGGTTACAGCCAACTAAAACCCGACAGCACATTTGGATCTGCCATCGCCGGCGCTGTGAAACGGAAATACCGCTGCCAATAACGGTTTACAAAGTCGAACCTCGTTAGCTCCTCGCTCCCTTCGCCTGAATAGCTCTTTGAATTTCAGATCTATACGAAGCCTCTGCAAATGGTTCGAAAGAAGAGAACCAACCTTCACGCATTTATATCCTTCTCATGCCCGGTAGAATTTCGGGTTCGGGGAACGAGGTTCTTCTCTCTACATAGCTGCCAAGGCAAGCGGGCGTCGCCCTCCTACTTGTATAAAGGTGTCTGATTCGCCAACTTGACCTGAAGCCCAACATGCTCCTGGTTGCTCTCGCTCTGCCGCTCTGCTTGTATGTTGTATCACCTGTGAAGGCTGCATTCCCCGACTGCGTCAACGGTCCGCTGGCCAGTAACCCTGTGTGTGACACTACCAAAGACCCGGTCACACGCGCAAAGGCACTCATCGGACGATTCAATACCACAGAGCTCATAGCGAACACTGTCAACGGGTCACCAGGTGTCGCGCGTCTTGGCCTTCCACCGTACGAATGGTGGAACGAAGCGTTGGTGTGTGATTCAAGTGACTTTTCTTCGATTATCGACTGGATCTCGTTGCATAGCACGGCTTGGTGAACAAACATGGTATCAGCTTTGCGGCGAGCGGTAATTTCAGCTTCGCAACCTCGTTCCCGCAACCTATCCTCCTCGGCGCAGCATTCAACGATCCCCTCGTCAAATCGGTAGCCAGCACGATCAGCACCGAGGCCCGAGCGTTCAACAACGTCGGACGTGCGGGCCTGGACTTTTGGACCCCAAACATCAATCCCTTTCGGGACCCGCGCTGGGGTCGTGGTCAGGAAACCCCCGGCGAAGACCCGTTCCACGTTTCGCAGTACGTTCTCAACCTCATCGACGGTCTTCAAGGAGGCATAGACCCGGAGCCGTACTTCAAGGTAATGGCGGACTGCAAACACCTGGGTGTGTATAACCCCTAAACGCAATAATAGCGTTTTTAATCTGTGTCTGCCAGCTGGATATGATCTTGAAGCAAGTGGTGGGCCCCGATTGCTCGTGACCGAAATGCGATGATTGACTGGGGATTAGGCGGCGTCTCCCGCCATGCTTTCAACGCGATTATTACAACCCAGGAGCTGAGCGAGTATTACTTGCCATCCTTCCAAAGCTGTGTCCGCGATGCCAAGTTAGTCTCTCCGAATCAGCCTTCCTTCTCCCCGCTAATCACTCGTCCCCTCACAGAGTCGCTTCAGGTTAGTCCTTCTTCATGCCGGTACCTTGAAAACTCATCGCAAAACTAGTTATGTGCAGCTACAACTCCCTGAATGGTCCCCCGGCGTGTGCGGACTCGTACCTTTTACAAACCATTCTCCGCGATTACTGGGGCTTCGGCGACGACCGCTGGGTCGTCTCCGACTGCGATGCGGTCTCGGACATTTTCGCGACCCACAACTTTACGAGCTCCATCGAGGCTGCGGCTGCGGCTGCTCTCAAGGCTGGCACCGATGTCAACTGCGGGTCCACCTTCAGCGCTCACCTCCTCGCAGCCCGTAATGAAAAATTTGATCACGGACAGCGATATTTCAAGCGCTCTTGTTCACCAGTATGCCGGACTCGTGCGGTGAGTATCGACGACGCTAGAGCAGCATGGATGCTCACGCTTGTCTTATCAGCGCCGGATACTTCGATCCAGCTGACGTGCAGCCGTATCGACAGCTTGGTTGGTCGGATGTCAGCACCTCCGCTGCGCAAACTCTTGCGTACACCGTTGCAGCAGAGGGCATGGTCCTTCTGAAGAACAGCGGCAACACCCTTCCGCTCAAACCCGGACTCAAGATCGCGCTCATTGGGCCTTCGGGCAACGCCACCGTAGCTATGCAAGGGAACTACTTTGGAACCCCTCCGTTTCTCATCAGTCCCTTGGCCGGCGCCGTCGCTGCTGGGTACAGTGTCACCTTTGTCCAGGGCACTACGATATCCGGCACCGATACGAGTGGCTTCGCAGGTGCTATGGCCGCTGCCGAGGCAGCAGACGTTATCGTCTACGCCGGTGGAATCGACAACACGGTCGAGGCCGAGTCGCTCGATCGGACAAGTATCGTGTGGCCCGGTGTGCAGTTAAACCTCGTTCAAAGCCTTGCTACCGTCGGAAAGCCGCTTGTTGTCGTGCAGTTTGGTGGCGGCCAAGTCGATAATACGGTTTTTAAAGTCAAACTCTGGGGTACGTTGCATGTTTGCCATGGTGCTATGTACATGCTCACTGAAATCGTTTTTAGGTCAATTCGATCATTTGGGCAGGCTACCCAGGACAGAGCGGTGGGACGGCGCTGTTTGACATTATCAGCGGGAAGGTAGCGCCCCGCTGGACGACTGCCGATTACGCAGTACCCGGCCACATATACGTCGCATGTCGCGATGACAGACATGAACCTTCGACCCAACACGACGACCGGAAATCCTGGGCGCACCTACAAGTGGTACAGTGGACAGACCGTTTATCCATTTGGCGCCGGTCTTCACTATACCACCTTATCCCTCGCATTCCAGACCACTCCCGCTGCCACGTACAGTATCGCGACGCTTGTCGCGAATGCTCAAAGCGCGCCTTTCCTAGATCTTGGCGTATTCGACGTCTTTAACCTCAACGTACACAACACAGGCACGGTGGCCTCGGATTTCGTATCCCTCCTGTTTGTCACGAGCACAGCGGGGCCTGCGCCGCACCCACTCAAGGAACTAATCTCGTACTCGCGGGTCCACGCCGTCGCTGCCGGCGCTACAGCCACCACCCAGCTGAAAGTCACTTTGGGGGTCTATCGCCCGGACGGATGCTAATGGAAGCGCGTGGCTCTTCCCGGGATCATATACACTGAGCCTCGATGTCCCGCAGCAACTTACGCACGCGTTTACTTTGACGGGGACTGCGACACAACTGACGAACTTCCCTCTGCCACCTTCATAATATGTATTTTGTTAAGCCTGCCTGCGAAACATGAAATGTTTACCATTGGGGTCAACGAGCTTTGTCTGACCTGATTGGTTTAAATGCCATGTTCTTGGCGAAACACTCGAAGCCACTGTGTTCCCAAATCCCTTCACCCGTAAAAACATCCCGCCTTCCTACCACGAATGGTGCCAACTAGCTCTCGGAGCGCCCCAAGTTCCGACACTAAATGACAGAGTCTATGGAATGAAAGAAGTCATCCTGTCACTCTTGTTACGTTCCCCGCCCTGATAGCAGATAATTAGCGGGCTTTTTTTGGCTTCCTCCGACTACCATCATGTTCCCCAAGATCCCAGTGCTACGTGCCCTCGCTGGACTCACGACAAGTGCTGTAGCTTGGGGTGCTGCAGGTTCGACCACGTCGGATATTCTTCCCCTGTCTGACGGTTTCGTGCCGATTTTGAACAGGCCATGAAATTGTCGCCACTCTCGCACCACCTAGTCTCTCGCAGCCAGACACTTCAATCTTACCTGATCTCGTACTGTACTATTTCGACCAAGTGTTCAGTCACATGTCACAGCACCCATCGAACTGAACACTTGGTAAAAGTAGTCACAGGTCACCGACGCGACTGAACAGTGGGCCGTTTAAATATTTCTGTAGCTAAAAAATCGAAAATTTCTCCCCGGAATCTCAATTTTATGAATTCAAACAGCACTTTCACAAATTTTCAAGCAGACAGATCCACAGTACATTAAACAGTGAGTCGAACAACTCTATCAACTACTGCACCCACATGTGTTCGCCGCCGTGAGGAACAGGAACCTTCGTATCCCGCTTTGGAATTCAGGAGGATGAGGCCCTAGAAAATGCGACAGAAAAATTGCTTGTATGGGATCGTCAGATTGATGATAATCTGATGCAATAATTTACGCATCGAAGCGCGATTCCCCGCCATCCATGATGCGCAATCTCAAATGAACATTTTGACAAATGAACACTTGAAAATAGGTGTCACAGGGCCCCGAGCCCGATGAACTGATGGCAAATGAACAGAGGTGGTCACAGGTCACAAGGCGTGAACACTTGGTCGAAATAGTACAGTACCTCGATAGATTGAAGTCTGTTATTAACCGCGGGGGTCCGATCAGGGTAAAAGCTTGTTACATAATCTACACAGCCAGATGGACGCTTTTCGATGTTTTGTGCCTACAGACTCAATATTAAGACTAGATTTTACGGCAATACACTCATGGAGATGCCTCCAACCTTCCTATCTGCTTAAAAAAAAATTATACACTGTGGAACGGGTGGTAGAAGTCCTCAAATATATCATGTGACTGCATGCTCTGCTGAAGAACTGAACCTTGAACAGTGCTCTAAAATGCTGAATAAAATCCAGAAGGCATGGAATGGTAATAAATTCCTTTTTAATGGTTGAAACTGGCAGAAAACTTCTTGTAGTGGTGCCGTGGTTGGAGGTTCAAAGGTGTTGTGGCTGTGCGCATTATGTAACAAGTGCTTACCCTGATCGGGACCCCGCGCTTAACAACAGACTACGCACCACCCCAGTGTCTTTCCGACGATGTGCGCAATCCTCAACTTCACGTCTCCGTGCCATCTGGCACCAATTGCAACATGGGCGGACACAGAGCGTCCCAAGATGCCGTGGTCCGGTCAGCTTCACTATGTTGGCGCGGTAGGAGTCGGGATATCGAGCCATGACCACGGCTTATACCCATGTTTTTAGGTGGACGACTATCCCTCGCAAACTTGCGTTTTTCCCGGGCTTCGTGGTTGGGCCGGCAAGGACGGTGCCAAATGTCCTTGGTGGGATCCGCAACGTAACCGACATCCTCACGGACTGGGTGTACTTCAATAAAGGCGGAGCAATATCGGGGTACCAGCACGACGTTGCGAACGAAGCTCTCAAATTCCTCGTGCACTTCCTGGGCGACATGCATATGCCGCTTCACCTAACCGGCCGCGATCGTGGGGGCAAACCTCATCCCGGTATTCTTTGACGGACGGAAAACGAGTGAGATACCGCGGTTCTTCTACTGCGAAAACTGATTTTTTGTTACAGACCTACACTCATTGTGGGACGACTTCCTCATCGCCAAAGCTCTGCGATCTGTCCCGAGCCAGTATTCTCGCCCTCTTCCATCGTCGAAGATCGAGCACGCGTTGCGTGGTACGATTTACGACTCCTACGTCCGCATGATTATGTGGGAAGGCGTCCTCGACGAGTGGGGAGCAGCAGATCCCCGACTGGCTCTCGTGCCCCGCCCCACTGCCATCCCAGCCCGCATGCGCCTTCAACTCCGACGCCGAAACCCTCGCCGCTTGTAATCGCATTGGGGCACGGACGACCGCGTTGTCTGCCCGTACCAATAGGCAAAGCCAATTCACGCTCTCAACTGCGAGATCGTCTGGCCGGCGGCACTCGATCAGCCTCCGTACAAACGACACGCGCCCCGCCAGGAGCGATGGAGGAGCAAGAGTTCTTCTCATTTGACGAGGACTCAGTACCGTTTGTGGAGCTCGACACGCCACAATACTCTGGCGTGATAAGTGAGCAACGGATTGTTGAGAAGCTTCTCGCGCAGGCTGGCCTCCGCCTCGCGGGTGTGCTGAACTACCTGTTTGCTGAGTTGGAGGGCGATGAAGAGCGCTTAAGCGTATAGAGTCGTGTTGTGGTGTTTTTCTTGAGAATTGGACAATGGAATCATAGAGTATGTATACGAGGCCCGTACGGGTTTTATCCTACAGAACCGAGGCTGCTATATTGAATACGATTTGAACAATAATATTTCAAGGAGATCCCCAAAGCGTAAGAGGTGCGTCAGGCAATCCCTGCCAAGGCGAAAACTGCGGAATTGAAAGAGGACTACTGTATGTGATGGATGTCTGCAAACCAGCCTCGGTAAACGGCTCAAGGCTTGGAAGTATATCGACTTTCCGTTCCCGGTCGAACTTGATGTCAACGAGCTTCAGCGTGGGCCTCGACATTATGAAGCGAAGGAGAGCCTCGTCGGACAACTTGGGACAGTAGTGTATGACCACTTCCTGGAGCGCGGGGATGTGGCTTGGGCGATCTGGTAATGTAGCCAAAGCCTCAAGGACCTCGTCGTTCGAATATGGCATCTTCGTGACCTGGTGGTCGCCACGTGGGATTCGTGATGGTAAGGTGCAGGACGGTCGGTGGCAGCGCGTGAAGGGAGTTTATCAGAATCGGCTTAGAAAATATAGCACTGTCGACGCTGATACTTTCTAACCGAGTCAAGGTAGTGAGAAATGACAGGACTGAGTCTGCGCTGAAGGCGCTCTGAGGGTCCTCGAGTTTGACTCCTCTAAGCTTGAAATCCCGCAACTCAGGTAGCGAAAGGCGGTTTAACAACCGGTCTGCTACCTGAAGGGGGATATCGTCACAAAAAAGGTCGAAGGTGTGGAGAAAAAGGACATTCAATGACAAAGTCCCGGAGGTGTACATCCAAAGGCGCATGAACCAGTAGTTTACAAGCCCTGAGTTCAGAGCACCTGGAGAGAATGTCCAGAATGACCTGGCATGTCTGTGGATTCACCGTGCCCCCACTGTGCCCCAACCCGAGCCCATGAGGGTTAGAGCAGTCAAATGGCTCCAGCGAAGGGGCAAGTCCGGGGAGTGGGCGTTGCGGCCCATTAAAGAAAACTCGGTAAGCCCTGGGGCGTGAAGAATACAGGCCTGTGGTAGGGTCCATTGAGGAATGTCCTGCGGATTGTCGCGGCGTTCGCTTATCATCAAGGACTTCAGCAAAGGCACCTCATTCTCTGTCAGGCGCAACAGCGTCTGCACCGCCAATAGAGATATCGCCAGAGAAATAGTCTGCCACCGCGAGGCAAACGGGATAAGGATGTCCAGAAAAGGTTCGGCGTTCGGTGTGGCCGGATGGGTGAATGGTGGACCCATACCATGGTCGTAGCTGCTTTCCAAAGAGATTGACAGAGGACACGATTTGGATCGTCGAAGCCAGGCATCGGTAACTTGTAACCGCTGCTCGACTTTCGACTGATACACGCCAGAAGGCGAGTTGTATGGGTAATTAGGTTCGACGATATGGAGTCGGGACCAAAGTCGCGGCGTTTTTGAGCGATATGGCTCTCCACGAGCTGCATATCCGGCCTAGAATGACGGGCGCCTCCTGGGCGCTCATAACGCAATTACGGTGGGTGGGAAGGCAGGCTATGAAAATGGCCTCGAGGATATCGAGGTGCAGTCGCCGGACGGGGGAAATAAGAGCTCGGTGGGCATCCACGTATGTGCTGAGGATGTCGCGTTCCTCGACGAGTTTGTCGAGCGCCTTTCGCATAACATCGATTTCATCGTTGAGACGCTTCAATTTCTGGGAAGGCTCCACTAAGAGAGCCTTGATTTCGTCGATTTCCTTGTCTTGGGCAGAGTAATTGGTCCCAAGGCGTGAGGCAAACGGGGAGGACATGATGGTGGAGGAAGGCAAGCCTAGGAAGTGCGAATGATCCCGGGCATCAATATCAGTTCGCGCCTGTCCGGTTTGTGTCCGGTCATAAAGCAATTGCTGTAGAGTGTACAGACGACAGAGTATGTAAGTACCTGTATATAATATAGTAATGCAGAGTAACATGACGATGGTACGAGTAAAGAAATGGATAAGATACTTGATGTGCGAGAGTGCTGTGGATTGGAGTGGACTGGGGATGATGGAGGAAGGATGAGGGGATGGGATAGAATGGATAGATAGAACCAGTGAGATGATGCTAACATATAAAATAAAGAAACATGAAGGAAGAGCGAGGACCACATCTAAGAACCGAAACACGGGCATCCTACCGCTCCTACCGCTTCCCGATCTTCGTGCACGTCAACCGCCGCGAGCCCGCCGGGGTTTGCTGCACCTGCTCCTCAGACCCCGAATCCACCTTTGCTTTCACCTTGCGTCGTCGTCGTCGTCGTCGTCGGGACGCGGCGAGCGGTTGTTTGGGTTTGGCTTGATTTAAGTTCACGTGACTGTTCCCCGGCCACAATACCACCTTGATACCACCTTAATTTCCATCGTCCTCTTCCTCTCCAGCGGAGAATGCAAACTTTCCCAAGGATGTCGCAATAATCATCGCAAGAGATACTTCTATTGCGAGAAGTACTTCTTCAAGTTGCAAAATTACCGTTGAATTACCTTGTCTCAATGAGTTCCAACGCTCCCACTCCCAGGGTGGTCCCACATCAAGAATGGGACCGTATGGAGAGGTTAGGCCCTGTGATGAGTCGGAACGACGCGGCCGTTCAGACCCTGTGGAATTCGGAACGACGCGGCGGCCGTCTAGAACCTGGGGAAGTCGATTGAGCCGCAGGCCGCCGTGGCGGCAGGCGAGCAATGCAGACCGCAGAAGACCACCGACCACGCGCCGATGAACCCGAAGGAAATTCCGGGCCGTATACGTCAGTGGTAGCAGCGACAACGTCACCTCTCCGCCTCGTCACCTTACCTTGTCCGTATCTACGCTGCCGCACAATTCTGGCGGCGCGCGCGGCTCCACATTCTAACACAGCACCGCGTCATCGCGACCACAACACCGTGCAGCCCGACGCTCGGCTATCTCTTGACCAGCGCGGATCCGACACCGTCTTTTGCTCCGCCACCCATGACGCCAACGCCGCCGCCGCCGCCGCGCAATATATGCACAACTCCATCCGTTTCTTGCTCAAACCACTCGCCTGCCGCGACTTCATTGACGAGTACGACGCCGTGCACCCCGAGTCGTAAGCGATCGATGGCGCGCGAACGCAGAGCCGCAGGCGACTGCAAAACACCACCCGCAAAAAGCGCAACAGCGCCTGCAGCCGACCACAGCACCTGTCACTCCGCCAATACTTACGCCACCAACGCGCCCCCGCTCCCGCTCGCGTGCAACCAATACCAAACAACGACCAGCTCACTCGCCTCGCGTCTCGCCGCAAAACCGCACTTGCGTCGAGATGTGCCTCCTTCCCTGCTCCTCCTCTCTCTGCTCCACTTTCCCCTTTAAATATACTGTGGCTAACGTCCCTTTTGCACAGGCTTTCAGCGATCCCCGGCGGCGACGATGAGGCGAGGAGGCACAACAGCCCATCCCCTGCACGCAGTTGACCACACGCCACGAGTTCACCGCACCCAGATGTGCGCACGACACTTCGACCAAGCACGCGAACTCGTAGGTCTGAGTGTTTACCCCGCCCGCTTTATCCCGGTCCATGCACCGCAGCCGCGTCGCTGATTTCTTTCGAAACTCGCGGACTCTCCGGTCTGCTGCTCTCTCAGCTGAGCGCGGAGAAACGTCAACTTTTTTTGCGGAAAGATGTCGCACACTCCCAACAGTCGGGCTTCAAGAGAGTGGGTACTTAAAAAAAGAGAATTGGGCCTTGGCTTGAATCACTTGACAAGCTTTTTCTTGTTTCGAAGATTCAACACCCGGGCCGGTAGAAGCCAGATTCGACGGCCATGAGCCGGCGGCCTGTGGATTCGAAACCCAGCGAGGTTGAATGTTATGTCGAGGCCTCTGTTGGATGAAAATGGTTCAAAAGAAGCAGATAATTAACCTTCGTCCATTGCGTCCTTCTCATGGCCGGTAGAAGTTCGGGTTCAACGCACAATACAGGAAACGACGTCCTTTTTTTGCATACTCGTCAACGCGAGCGGCGCCGCCCTCCTACTTGTATAAAGGTGTCTGATTCGCCAACTTGAACCTTCAAGCCCAGCATGCTCCTGGTCGCTCTCACCACTCTGTCGCTCTGCTTGTATGCCGCATCACCTGTGAAGGCTGCATTTCCCGATTGTGTCAACGGCCCTCTGGCTAGCAACCCCATCTGCGACACTCGCAAGACCCGATCACACGCGCAAAGGCACTCATTGCGCGATTCAACACTACAGAGCTCGTAGCAAACACGGTTAACTCGGTCGCCCGGTGTACCGCGGCTCGGTCTTCCACCGTACGAATGGTGGAACGAAGCGTTGGTGGGTAATTCAAATGACTTTGCTTCGATTATTGACTGGATCTCGTTGCTTAGCATGGCTTGGCGGCTAACCATGGGGTCAAGTTTACATCGAGCGGTAACTTCAGCTTCGCAACCCTCGTTCCCGCAAACCATCCTCCTCGGCGCAACATTCGACGACCCCCTCGTCAAATCGGTAGCCACCACGATCAGCAACCGAGGCCCGAGCGTTCAACAACGCCGGCCGTGCGGGCCTGGACTTTTGGACCCCAAACATTAATCCCTTTCGGGACCCGCGTTGGGGTCGCGGTCAGGAAAACCCCCGGTGAAGACCCGTTCCACGTTTCACAGTACGTTCTCAACCTCCCCCTCTTTCTCGACCTCATCCATTAGGTATGTTCTCAACCTCATCGATGGGCTGCAAGGAGGCATAGATCCTCAGCCGTACTTCAAGGTGATGGCGGACTGCAAACACCTGGGTGTGTATGGTCTCTGGACGCGATAAGAATGTTTATAAACGCGCGCCTCGCAGCTGGATATGACCTTGAATCAAGTGGTGGGTCTCTGTTTGTTTTTGGGCGAATTGCGACGATTGAATGGGATCTTAGGCGGCGTCTCCAGGCATTCCTTCAACGCAATTATCACAACACAGGAGCTGAGCGAGTATTATTTGCCATCGTTCCAAAGCTGTGTCCGCGATGCCAAGTTAGTCTTTCCTGAATTAACGAGAACCCTTCTTCCCGCTCATCCCCCATTCTCCTCGTCCAGAGTCGCTTCGGGTTAGTCCTTCTCACATCGGCCCTCTTCTTGCCGAGCTGAATGGAAAAACAGTCATGTGCAGCTACAACTCCCTGAATGGTCCCCCAGCGTGTGCGGACCCGTACCTCCTGCAAACGATCTTGCGCGACTATTGGGGCTTCGGTGAAGATCGCTGGGTCGTCTCTGACTGCGATGCCGTGTCGGACGTTTTCGCGACCCACCACTTTACAAGCTCGATCGAGGGGGCGGCTGCGGCTGCTCTAAAGGCTGGCACGGATGTCAACTGCGGGTCCACCTATAGCGCTAACCTCATCGCGGCCCGTAACGAGGACTTGATCACGAACACGGATATTTCGAACGCCCTCGTCCGCCAGTATGCTGGACTCGTGCGGTGAGTATAGATGGCACTAGAGCTGTCTATGTGCTCACTAGTGTCCTTTTCAGCGCGGGATACTTTGATCCAGCTGACGTGCAGCCGTACAGACAGCTGGGCTGGTCTGATGTCAGCACCTCTGCTGCGCAAACACTTTGCGTACACCGTCGCGGCGGAGGGCATGGTCCTTCTGAAGAACAGTGGCAACACCCTTCCACTCAAAGCCGGACTCAAGATCGCCCTCATTGGACCCCTGGTCAATGCGACCGTAGCTATGCAAGGGAACTACTTTGGAAAACCCTCCATTTCTCATCAGTCCCTTGGCCGGTGCCGTTGCGGCTGGGTACAGCGTCACGTCTGTACAGGGTGCTACGAACATCTGGTACAGACTCCAGCGGCTTCGCGGCCGCTTGTGGCCGCTGCCAAGGCAGCAGACGTTATCGTCTACGTCGGTGGACTCGATAACACCGTCGAGGCCGAGGGACTCGATCGGACAAGCCTTACGTGGCCAGGTGTGCAGTTGAACCTCATCCAAAGCCTTGCTGCCGTCGGAAAGCCGCTTGTTGTCGTGCAGTTTGGTGGCGGCCAAGTCGATAATACGGTTTTAAAGTCAAACTCTGGGGTACATTGCATGTTGCCATGGTGCTGTATACATGCTCACTGAAATCGTTTTCAGGTCAATTCGATCATTTGGGCAGGCTACCCAGGACAGAGTGGTGGGACGGCGCTGTTTGACATTATCCGCGGGAAAGTGGCGCCTGCTGGGCGACTGCCGATTACGCAGTACCCTTCTACATACACGTCGCATGTGGCGATGTCAGACATGAACCTTCGACCAAACACAGCACTGGAAATCCCGGACGCACCTACAAGTGGTACGGCGGAGAGACCGTTTATCCATTTGGCGCCGGTCTTCACTATACCACCTTCTCTCTCGCGTTCCAGACTACTCCGGCTGCCACGTACGTATTCGCAACGCTTGTCGCGAACGTTGGAAGCGCGCCTTTCCTCGATCTTGGCGTATTCGATGTCTTCAACCTCAACGTACACAACACAGGCACGGTGGCCTCGGATTTCGTATCCCTCCTGTTTGTCACGAGCACAGCAGGGCCTGCACCGCACCCACTCAAGGAACTAATCTCGTACTCGCGGGTCCACGCCGTCGCTGCCGGCGCTACAGCCACCACCCAGCTGAAAGTCACTCTGGGGTCTATCGCCCGGACGGATGCTAATGGAAGCGCGTGGCTCTTCCCGGGATCATATACACTGAGCCTCGATGTCCCGCAGCAACTTACGCACGCGTTTACTTTGACGGGGACTGCGACACAGCTGACGAACTTCCCTCTGCACCTTCATAATCTGTATTTTGCTATGTCTGCCCGGGAAACATGAAATATTTGGGGTCGACGCGTTTTGTCTGACCTGATTGCTTCGAATGTCATGTTCTTGGCGAAATACTCGAAGTCACTGTGTTCCCAAATCCCTTCGCCCTTAAAAAACATCCCGTCTTCCTACTACGAATGGTACTGTAACTCCCGGTGCGCTCCAAGTTCCGACACTAAATGACAGAGTCTATGGAATAAAAGAAGTCATCCTGTCACTCCTATTACGTTCCCCGCCCTATAGCAGATAATTATCCTCGCGGCCTTTTCGCTTCCTCCGACTACCACCATGTTCCCCAAGATCCCAGCGCTATGTACCCTCGCTGGACTCACGACAAGTGCTGTAGCTTGGGGTGCTGCAGGTTCGACGACGTCGGATATTTTTCCCTTGTCTGACGGTTTCGTACCGATTTTGAACAGGCCATGAAATTGTCGCCACTCTCGCCCAGATTCACCTCCACCCCAGTGTCTTTCCGACGATGTGCGCAATCCTCAACTTCACGTCTCCGTGCCATCTGGCACCAATTGCAACATGGGCGGACACAGCGCGTCCCAAGATGCCGTGGTCCGGTCCGCTTCACTATGTTGGCGCGGTAGGAGCCGGAATATTGAGCCATGACCACGGCTTATACCCGTGTTTTTAGGTAGACGACTATCCCTCGCAAACTTGCGTTTTTCCCGGGCCTCGTGGTTGGGCCGGCAAGGACGGTGCAAATGTTCTTGCTGGGATCCGCACGTAACCGACATCCTCACGGACTGGGTGTACTTCAATAAAGGCGGAGCAGTATTGGGGCACCAGTACGACGCTGCGAACGAAGCTCTCAAATTCCTCGTGCACTTCCTAGGCGACATGCATATGCCGCTTCACCTAACCGGCCGCGATCGTGGGGGCAACCTCATCCCGGTATTCTTTGACGGACGGAAAACGAGTGAGATACCGCGGTTCTTCAACTGCGAAAACTGATTTTTTGTTACAGACCTACACTCATTGTGGGACGACTTCCTCATCGCCAAAGCTCTGCGATCTGTCCCGAGCCAGTATTCTCGCCCTCTTCCATCGCCGAAGATTGAGCAGGCGTTGCGTGGTACAATTTACGACTCCTACGTCCGCATGATTATGTGGGAAGGCGTCCTCGACGAGGGGAGCAGCAGATCCCCGACTGGCTCTCGTGCCCCGTTCCATTCCCATCACAGTCCGTATGTGTCTCCAACTTCGACGCCGAAGCCCTCGCCGCTTGGAATCGCATTGGGGGCACGGACGACCGCGTTGTCCTGCCCGTACCAATGGGCAAAGCCATTCACGCTCTCAACTGCGAGATCGTCTGGCCGGCGGCACTGGATCAGCCTCCGTACAACGACACGCGCCCGCCGGGGGCGATGGAGGAGCAAGAGTTCTTCTCATTTGACGAGGACTCAATACCGTTTGTGGAACTCGACACGCCACAATACTCTGGCGTGATAAGTGAGCAACGGATTGTTGAGAAGCTTCTCGCGCAGGCTGGCCTCCGCCTCGCGGGGGTGATAAACTACCTGTTTGCTGAGTTGGAGGGCGATGAAGAGCGCTTAAGCGTATAGAGTCGTGTTAGTCGTGTTGTGGTGTTTTGCTTGAGAATTAGACAATGGAATCATACAGCATGTATACGAGGCCCGTACGGGTTTTATCCTACAGAACTGAGGCTGCTATATTGAATACGATTTGAACAATAATATTTCATGGAGACCCCCAAAGCGTAAGAGGTGCGTCAGGCAATCCTTGCCAAGGCGAAAACTCGGAAGGCGGAAAGGTTCTGTATAAGATAGATGTCTTCAAACCAGCCTCGGTAAACGGTTCAAGGCTTGGAAGTATATCGACCTTCCGTTCCCGGTCGAACTTGATGTCAACGAGCTTCAGTGTGGGCCTGGACATTATGAAGCGAAGGAGAGCCTCGTCGGACAGCTTGGGACAGTAGTGTACGACCACTTCCTGAAGCGCGGGGCAGTGGCTCGGGCGATCTGGAAAGGTAGTTAAAGCTTCCAGCACCTCGTCATCGAATATGGGATCTTCTTGGTCTAGTCGTCGCCAAATGGGTTCCGTGATGGCAAGACGCAGGACGGTCGGTGGCAGGGCGCGAAGGAAGTTTATCAGGATCGGCTTGGGAAACATAGCACTGTCGGCGCTGATGCTTTCTAACCGAGTCAAGGTGGTGAGAAAGGACAGGACCGAGTCCGCGCTGAAGGTGCTGTACAGCTCCTCGGTTGCACCAAGCTTGGCTCCTCTAAGTTTGAAATCCCGCAACTGAGGTAGCGACAGGCGGCCCAACAACCGGGCGGCCACATAAAGGGGGGTCTCGTCACACGAAAGGTCAAAGGTGTGGAGAAAAGGACATTCGACGACGAGGTCCTGTAGATGTTCATCCAGAGGCGCATGAACCAGCAACGTACAAGCTCTGAGTTCAGAGCACCTGGAGAGAATGTCCAGAACGACCCGGCATGTCTGTGGATTCATCGTGCTCCCACCCGGGCCCCAAGCCGAGCTCAAACCCGAGCCCATGAGGGTTAGAGCAGTCAAACGACCCCAGTGAAGCGGAAAGTCCAAGGAATGAACGTTGCGGCCCAATAAAGAAAAACTGCTAAGACCTGGGGCATGAAGAACACAAGCCTGTGGCACGGTCCATTCATGAGGAGTGTGGTGCGGGTTGTCGCGGCGTTCGTTTATCGTCAAGGACTTCAGCAAAGGTACCTCATTATCTCCCAGGCGTAATATCATCTCCACACCTGATGGAGATATCGCCAAAGAGATATTCTGCCACCGCGAGGCGAATGGGATAAAGGATGTCCAGGAAAGGTTGGGCGTTCGACGTCGACATGAGTGCTGGGCTGATATAGTAGTTGAAGCTGCTTTCCAAAGAGATTGACAGAGGACACGTTTTGGATCGTCGGAGCCAGGCATCGGCAACTTCTAACCGCTGCTCGACTTTCGACTGATACACGCCAAGAGGCGAGTCGTATGGGTAATTGGGCTCGACGATATGAAGTCGGGACCAAAGTCGCGGCGTTTTGAGCGATATGGCTCTCCACGAGCTGCATATCCGGCCTAGAATGACGGGCGCCTCCTGGGCGCTCATAACGCAATTACGGTGGGTGGGAAGGCAGGCCATGAAAATGGCCTCAAGGATATCGAGGTGCAGTCGCCGGACGGGGGAAATAAGAGCTTTGTGGGCATCCACGTAGGTGCTGAGGATGTCGCGTTCCTCGACGAGTTTGTCGAGCGCCTTTCGCATAACATCGATTTCATCGTTGAGACGCTTCAACTTCTGGCAAGGCTCCACTAAGAGAGCCTTGATCTCATCTATTTCCTTGTCTTGGGCAGAGTAATTGGTCCCAAGCCGTGAGGCAAACGGGGAGGACATGATGGTAAGACTTGGATGAGCGCGAATGATCGGCATCAATATCAGCTTGAGTTCAATGTTCGCAATAGTTCGCGCGCGCGTCCGGGACTCATAAAGCAATTGCTGTGGAGAGTGTACAGACGACAGAGTAGTAAGTACACCGTATATAATATAGTAATGCAGGGAGTAACATGATAGTACGAGTAGAGAAATGGATATGGTACTTGATGTATGGGATGTGCGGCCGCGGGAGCGGTGTGGATTGGAGTGGACTCGGGATGATGGAGGAAGGATGAGGGGATGGGATAGGATGAATAGATAGAACCAGTGAGATGATACCAACATATGGAATAAAGAAAACAGGGATGAAATGAAGGAAGAGCGAGGAACACATCTAAACGGGAGCCGAAACACAGGCAGCCTACCGCTTCCCGATCTTCGTGCGCGTCGACCGCCGTGTGCCCATCGGGGTTGGCTGCGCCTGGTCCTCAGACCCCGAATCCACCTTTGCTTTCACCTTGCGCGTCGTCGTTGTCGTCGCGCTCGTCCCCGCCTTCCCCGCCGTCCCGCGCTTGGCCCTTGTGGCCGGGGTCTTACTCGGCGTCCCCGCCCCCGGTGCGTCCTCCGCGCTCCGGCCCTTCTTGCGCAGCGGCCCACTGACAGGCGCGCGCGGCGAGTCGTCTGGGCTGCTCAGCGGGCTGCTGGCCTCCGACCTGGCCTGACCATCCATCTCCTCCGGCAGCGGCGTCAGCTCTGAGTGCACACGCTTGTTCAGGCCCTTCCCGTTCGCGTTTTTTCGTCGGCGTCGGCGTCACATTCCCGCTGCCGCTCGTCGAACTTCCACTGGCGTGCGCGTTCGTATTCGCGTTCGCGTTAGAAGCCTCGGGCTGCGACGCGGGTCGATACAAATCGTCAGACTCCTGGCTCTGGCCCTGACTCTGCGCAAAAGTTACCATCTCCCAGCTTGGCTCGATGGGCGGCTGGCCCGCCTCCTCCGCCTGCTGCAGCACGTCCGCGCGCCGCTGCAGCCCACCCTTCTTGTGCAGTGTGAGCCCCGGCGGCGTGCTCGACGGCGTCAGCCGGCCCTCGCCCTCCTCTTCCTCTTGGGCGACGGCGTCCACGTTGCCGTTAGCGGCCAGCGGCAGCGGGGATGCCCGGCGTGCTCCCATTAAGCTTCAGATGCTCAAACCCCTGGCTCACCGCCTCTGCTTCGCCCGTGAAGCTCAGCTGGTCCACCGTGCGCATCGACACGTCCTGCGAGAGCGACGACGTCGAGTTGGCGCTGCTCGCGCCGCGCGAGGGGTACTCGATCGGATGCGCGAAGACATAGTCCTTCAGCCACGGGTGCTCGAGCGCTTCGCTGAGCTTCATGCGGTAGCGCGGGTCGTATTCGAGGAGGGCGCCGCAAGAAGTCGAGGGCTGCAGGGAAAGAGGTCTCAACAGGCGGACGTAGATGGAGAGTGGGAAAGAAACGAACCGTCTTCAGACAGACTGAGCCGCTCGAGTTGGGTCCATTCGATTATGCGCTCGGCAATCCGAGTCCTGAGGTCCTCAACGGAGGACTCGATGAAGGGCGTGGTGTTGCTTAACCTACGTGCGCGTTAGAAAAAAGTCGAATCCGATGGTCGACGAAGAAAGAAAGAAGCCGCCGCGACGACGGGAGGGGATAGGAATAGGAAGAATGCAGGAAGACTAACATGGAGAACATAATAACGCCCACACTCCAGCTATCGACGAGCGAGTCGTAACCGCTGCTGTTCTGCTGCGTGACGACCTCCGGGGCGAGATACGACGGTGTGCCGCACATCGTCTGTGACGAATTCAGCATAAATATTCCGTATTCAAAGAAACACGGGCAGGCAAGTGAGAAGGAGGTACCTTGAGCATCGTCATACTATCCACGATCTTCGCGAGGCCAAAGTCCGCCACCTTCACGATGGGCGGGTCATCCAGCGTCAGCAGTACGTTCTATTCCGTGCGTCTCGATCAGATTCTATGACAAAGAAACAAAAGGAGGAAGGGGAAGCGCACCTCGGGCTTGAGATCACGGTGCGTGATGCCCTTTTCGTGTATGTACGCCAGCGCCTGGCACAGCTGGTAGACGATGTGCTTCGTGACGTCCTCACTCAGACCCTCGTTTCGCAGGATGTAGTCGAGGAGATCGCCGCCCTTGATAAGCTCGAGGACGAGGTCTACGCGTCGAATCAAATCAGCATTACGATCGGGAAGGAAGGAAGGGAGGGGGGGGAGGGAGGGAGCAACGAACCGATGCTGCCGTTGGCGTTCCAGAAGACCTCACGCAGCTGGCAGATATTGGGATGTCGGAGGTGCTCCATGACGTTAATCTCGCGGGACGAGGCTTGGGCGGCAGTCTGCCCTGCGCGTTTGGTCTAGTCATCCGGTAAGAAAATATGATGAGGCAGAGACACAAAGAGACACGCCTCATGGATGACCTTGACCGCGACCCACTCACCCGAGGCGCGGTGCAGCGCTTTGTACACAGTCGCGAACGAGCCCTTGCCCAGCTCGATGGAGAGATCGTAAGAGTTGAACAGCGCGCGTTTCTCGACGCTGGACACGAGATCGCGGAAGATGAAGCCTGGTGCGGGGTTTGGAGATGAATGGCAAAGAACAAACGCAACTCACGATAGTCATAGAGCCCGTTGTTCTCCGTGGATCTCACGCAGACGCCGAACGAAACCTCGTTCCCGTCTTTGAGCAGGCGCTGCTGGCCCTTGCCGATTTTTTCGCCGTTGATCTGCGGGGGCAGTCAATCATTGCGCTGTGTCGGTCCGCACGAACACGCACAAAGGTGCCATTGCTGGACTTATCTAGGATGGTGATTACCGAGGCAGCATTTTCGAGCCCGTTCCAGACTATAATTGCGTGAAAGTTGCCTGTGTGAAGACGCGTATCGTATAAAATCCACCGTTAGTTGCTCGCCACTCACTGATTTTGAAGCCGGGAAAAATGACCTCGTTGTCAGAGTTTCGCCCGAAGGTGACCTCTGGTTTCGTTTTGACGAGTGTGACGGGCGCGATAGTTTGGCTCAGACACGGGGTAAGCCTCCCCCACAGCTCTGATTCGTCTTCCACAGTTGACTGGCTGTCTGGCTGGGTCTGGATTACTGGGTCCTCCTGCGTCTGTTCCATCTCATCGAACGCGACATCCTCCTCCTGCATGGTGGAACGGGTGAAAGAAGGGAAGAAAGAAAGAACTGAGACAAAGACTATTTACAAGTCTACCCCGATGGAGAAGACAATGATTGGCGTTCACCGCGACTACGTAAGCGGGGATCCCTTGTTTTCCTTTATTACCCTGGGGAATCGGTAGATGATTTTTGGTTCTGAAGTCGAAGAATATTCGCGAGGGAACGGTCGTCTCGCGCCTCGACTTCGAAAACGATCCCAAAGACGGCTGGGAGCTTGGCAGCCTCCGAGTCAGTTTCCCGTTCATTACGGGCATTTCTTTGGCATTCTTATCTGGCCTTCTCAAGGAATCGGTGGAGACAACCGCATGGCGCGGGGACCAGGATGGTGGTTGGGCTTACGTGTGATTCAAAGCGCGACCCTGACTTGGCCCAACCGGCTATAATCGTCTCCGTACATAACCATCCAAAAACAATCCTCCACGACTCGGAGGATTCAAAAGTGGACGGCTATAGAGCTCACTGACTGTTCCCATCGGGCGACGGGGATCAACTGAACGCAAAGTAAACTCGACGGCGGCGCAGAAGGAATTGGGTAACGCCGAACAATTGAAATCATTGCTGAAGTGCTTCAACGGGGTTCACCGGGACACCAGCAGCTCTCGTCCCAATCTCTGGAGTCTCTTTCATTTCGTTGCATCCGAGTCTTCAATCTCTCATGTCATCCCTCGATGGCACAACGTTGATCTTGGACCCACGACAGCTCACCACGTTTCTTGTCTTGCCCCTTATGTCCCGAATATACTAGTTTTGAGGTCTTTGGAGCGTCAAGCAGGCAAACATGCGCGCAGCTTATCTCGGCGGTTGTTTCAAGACATTTGTAACCAACAGGTCCGACTGAAGTCGTCCCTTCGAGCCTTCTGCCGTGACCACCAGCCGCGGCTGCAGACCTGACTAGAGGCGTCTTTGCTTGAGACTGGGAACGCTCCGGACTCGAGAACATATCCACTCGTGAATGCAACAATCTCAAGTTAGCTAACTTGGAGCCCAACAATCCCCAACTCGGACGTTATGCATAACTGGGGCAACGTGGATATCCGAGTCTGCTTGAACAAAGTCGGTATCAGAGATAGGATAGGGATATATGCTCAAGTTCTTCCCTGGTTCTCGCGGTAATAACTGACCCTCAAAATCCGCGGTATCCCAATGCCGATCCTCGAAACGCTTCGAGACCCGGACAACGAGAAGCTACGTTACTTCGAACTCTATTCGACTGCATTTCCTGCAGGCGAACATCCATCCTATTCGCGCGCCCGTCTAATCGAAATATCATTGCCCCCTACAACAAGAGAAACGGAATACGGGTTCAAATTCATGGCAGACGAAGTGAAGTGTTCGTTTACGATCCTGCATTGGCCGTCGACGAGGTTTACGACCATTCCCCAAAGGCTTGAGTGACGTGTACCTGTTTAGCTTTCAGAACGAGGTTGCGAGTGGGAAACTAGTGAAAGAGACTATGTTTAACTTACAGGAGAACCCGATGTGCCAAATCCATCTCAACTTGTGGCCACTCTGCCAGGCAACAACTCAGCCGTCACGGCTGCGCGGAAATTAACGCCAATCTCGGACCGCACTCCAAAATCCGATGTCCCCAATCCCATCTGAACTTGTGGCCACTTGCCCATGTTGTTTCTGAAGTCAGAAAATCAGTTTGCTACACGCCAAAATAATGCCTATCTTGGACCCACTACGTATTTACCCAAATGGGTTACTTCTTAGAGCGAGTCTCAAGATGCCCTGGACAGAAAGACAATAAACCCTTTCTTGTGTGTGCTCGCTCGCCAATCTTGGACCCACCACCCACCCGCGTCGTTAGGCTCTTTTCCAGAGAAACAACACCGAAACATTATGATCGCGATCAGTGCTTTTCGAAAAAAGAACACACCACAAAAACAATAGCTCGTTTTATTTTTTCATCTTTATCAGTATGGAGGAGGTGCGTCTTTATTGTTCTAAATCCGTCCCTTTCTTGTTCTCCCGTACTTACTGAATAACTAGGACTCCGATCTGGGATTCCTGGACGCTGTATAAATTGTCGGATACTCGCTGTTGAAATTCACCAACTCAACCACCCGCAAATACTTAAACCGCCTCATCATGTCAGCTGCCTCCGCCGACCTCCTCCACAGAATGGACAAACTGGACTCCATCCGATCCTACGCCGGCTTTCTTGCGGCAGCCCTCCAGGAGGCCAGCGTGAACTGGGAGGCCATGAATGAAGTCGACCAGCTCACTGCGTGTCGGGCATATCTAATGTATGGTTCATTGTTTGAACTAGAATCCGACCTGACTCCAGGTGAAGGTTGTTAATCAAAGGCATCGACGTCGAGACAGCTAACGCGGAGCTTTTCGGAGACATCGGTGGCATGATCAAGGACTCTGACTCCGAGCCCGAAAAATCTTTCGAGAAGGTGAATTGTCTGTTCATCATCATAAGACTGGAAAGACCCTGATCTCAACTCAGAGGGTCAATAGAACTGTCATAAATATTCTCGCAGACAGCAACGTCGATATCAGAAAGATACAATTAGAGCTCGCGGAGGCCCAAGTAGTGTTCCGAAGACTCGGAAGCTACAAGTACAGGAACGCGGACTTCGACGAGAGCGACATCAATTTCCTCAACACCTTTCAATCTGAACTTGCCAGGAAGGCCGAGGCGGCGTCTGAGTTTATCTCCAATCTCAACGACCCTATACTCCGCCAAGCATATTTATCGTATGGTGCATTGCCGTTACTAGGATCAGAACTGACCTAAGCGTGAAGTGTATTGAATATGCCAGGTATCGACGTGAACACAGCCAACACAATCGTCACCGAATACATCGATTACACGCCCAAGGTCTCTGACTTTGCAGAAGCTGCAGCAGCTCTCCGAAAGGTGGGTACCTTCCACTGGCATGGGAAGACCGACACGACGGCTCTGACCACTGATATCAGGAGGCCGCACCTCATCCGAATCCCACCTGTATCAGGAAAGAGTTCCAGAGGTTCAACCTCGACGGACTGGACTGGTAGTTCGCAAAGAAGACGAATCTTGCGCAACCAGGCTACTGAAGGAATAGTCCATTCCGATCATGCTGGGGGTCGGATACAATACAAATACCCTACTATCTTCAGAGATGGCGACCTGTATACATTATATAAAGAATTCCAAATATCGGGATAAATCAGCCGCTAGTTAACCATGAGCAAACACGATCCGACCAGGTTGTTTCGTCTGCATATTCAAATGCGTTCTTTTGCCTTGAGCTCTTCGCCCCACCTTCGCCCTAGTTTTTGCGAGAGGGCTCGACAACATTGCCCGGCTCCTTTATCCAACGAGAAATAAGCTTGCTCGGAATTATGCGGAATCAGTGAACCACTGAAGCGCGAGTCGCAGCTTGATGCGTTGGGTAGCGCTTAGCTTGTTGTTATCGGGTTGGCCGTCATCGCATTCTTGACAATAGAGAGTTTGCGATGCAGCCATTCGAGCCATCTGACGTTGCGCAAATTAGGGGAAGTCAGAGTTGTTGATTCAGTGTCAATTCTGAGGCGATTCTGAAATCGATTCTGAACCGATTCTAATACCAGAATCAACCGAGAATCGAAACAGAATCGTTGTTCCTCCGGAGGAGGAGGAACAACATCAGAATCAACTCCAGAATCGACTGCGGCTCGATGCCGGACTCCGAAGTGGACCAGAATTGAAATCAGAATCGACAACAGAATCGACTCGGAATTCCGTACTCTGACTTCCCCTATTGATGGCTAATGGCTTGAATGGCTTCAATGCTTGCCCATATTTTTGGAGTCATTGAGTTGCCTCTGAGAGTTGTTCAGCTCATATATGGGTGATCAGTTCCACTCACGAGTCCAACAGCCAGATTGTAGGCCCAAAATTATTAATCTTGCTGAATTCCGAGGTCTCATGCAGTATAGGGGGCATTCCTCAAGGTCCAAGTGTCACACCAAATAAAGCAAAATTTCAGTCTGGACTGAAATGTGAATTTATTTGGTAAGAATCAATGCACGTATCAGCCACATCGGATTTGGCCTGTATCTGAGGCGGCTGATTCTCAGATTTATTTTGTAAGAATCAATACACATATCAGCCGCATCAAATACGGGCCGTATCTGATGCGGCTGATTCTCATAAAGAAACTCAAAGAATCAAAGCGAGTTTCTGTACCGCTGAAATCCCGGAGCTATTTATGCTATTGGCTACTATTTTTATCAATGAATAGCAAAATTTGCTCAAATATTTCAGCCGTAGAAACTCACACTGATTCTTTGAGTTTCTTTATGAGAATCAGCCACATCAGATATGGGCTGTATCTGATGCAGCTGATATGTGTACTGATTCTTACAAAATAACTATGAGAATCAGCCGCAGTAGATACAGGCCAAATCCGATGCGGCTGATATTGATTCTTACCAAATAAATTCATATTTCAGTCCAGACTGAAATTTTGCTTTATTTGGTGTGTGTGATAACACACCCATTGACACTCTTTCTAGCAGAAAGGAGCATACACTGACTTTTAGTTTATCAGCCATCTATTGTCCATTAGCCATCAGTTTGTGCAACACCAAACAGCCATCAGATGGCTCGAATGGCTGCATTGCAAACAGGCTAATACTTAAATCCATTTCATCACCAATTATTGAATTTCTTGGCCTCTGAATATTTCCATTGTGTCCGAAATTCACAACCAGCCCGGCCCAAGCCCAGCTGTAAAAGGAAAGCCAGTACACGTGACTGTGTTCTTTCTTGCACAGCAACACATGATTGCAAGAGGCCGGCAAGCGGCAGGGCACAAACAGCTGGAGAGTTCATGAACACATTTTGTAAATTACAAAGAGCAAAGTGGTCCGGAAGACACCACTTGTTGTCGACCTTTGGTCGACTCCTTGCGGCCTGAGATGTGGCTTGTAATTGCCTCTGACCACCAGCTGTGACACCACGTCAGCTTGATTTCAAATTGTGTCCCGTTTTGGCAGCATTCTTGGACGTCTGGTACACAACCAGCAAGCTGTTTGTGAATAAGTACTACTATCAAAGGGGTACTACCTTTGCAAATGTTGTACCTTTGCAACAAACTGATTTTCCGACATCAATACCTGCACAGTCCTTTAGATAAAATAGAGACACATTCGGGCATGCTATATGATTGTAAATCTGAAATATCTAAGTGCCGAGATGACTGCAATTTGCAAAAGAAAATTGAAAGTGTTAAAATCAGGCATAAAACAGCAACAAACTGTCAGGGGAACCCCTGCTCCGGCCGGTTTTCTGGCCGTGTTCACCCTTCCAGCCAGATCCGCTCCAGACACTTTTCTGTCCGATGCCCCGGACGGTTTTCCAGCCACTGCTCCGGATACTCCTGTGCCCATCCATTCATCTGTCCAACCATCTGGGACATCCGTCTGCTCTTGCTGGCACGTGCTATGCGATCAGCCCTGGGATCACTGTAGATACCTCCAGACATGTGCTACTGGGTAGTTACTAATTAGTATATAAGGTTTCCACCTAGCATGGGAATCCCGATCCTTCTCTTCGGATTCCCCTGCTAGGTGCATAGTATTTCCACTCCTGTATTCTAGTACATATATTTATACTTTGGATTCCCCCGCTAGTTTCCGTGCCCTGCACTGAGCTTAAGGTTGCCCTTACAACAGAAGAAAGGATCTAAGGGATCAACCGGTCAAGATTGGGAAGTTTGGTGCAGGTACAGATTCAGACCACTACTCCAGTGCTCCATCCTCCCCCACTTCAAATCTCGACCCCTCCTCCGTTCCGATGGACCAGCCGCCTGCCCCTGACACCACGCAACCCGAGATCCTGAGTGTTCACACTCTGGATCCAGCTTCTGGAGCCATGGCCCGGCTCGCTGCTGTCGAAGGTTCCCTTGGGGACATTCAGCTCATGCTCTGCAAGCTATTGCTGAGCAACCAAAATCCGCCGCCTGCCCCCGTCCCTGCTGTTCCGGCTCCGGCGCCGGGTCCAGATTTCTCGGCCCCCCACCCAGCTCCAAAAACGGTCCTTCGACCGAACCCTCTGGCTGTTTTCAACAGCGACTGGACGCAAGGACAGATGTTCCTTTACTCCATCCTCACCTACTACTGGCTGGTTCCGGAAGCCTTCCTAGCGGACAGAAACATCTCGTAGGAGAAACTTGTCCGGTTCACCATGTCATTCATGTCGAAGGACGCGGCCGCTTGGTAGGTGGAACGGCACTCGTCGGCCATCCTGTTCCCGTTCTCCACCTGGGCCCAATTCAAGGCCGAGTTCTGCCTCCGGTTCATAGAGGAGAATGAGCAGGACCAGGCCCTTGCCAAGCTTGAGTCCCAGTCGTACTTCCAGGGCTCCCATGACATCTACCAGTACATGGACAACTTCAAGGAACTGGCCGTAACGGCTGGTTACTTGGATGCTCTCATCTGGGTCACCAAGTATCGCTCTGGCCTCGACTCGTGGATCAACATTGCAATTACAATGTCTGGAACCACCCCCCAACCTCACTGACTACGACAGGTGGCGGGTACGCGCTTTCCGGCAGTACAAAGTGTTTGGCTGCGCCCGGACCAGAAACCCTCTAGCCCGGCTTCCGGCTGCTTTGCCTCGACTGCATGCAGCGGGCGTATTCCCCGCTCTGGCACCCGTGCATAGTCCAGTCTTGTTTGCCCCGGCTCTGGCACCCGCGCTTCTGGCAATCGTTCCAATGAATGTTGACCGGACCCGGTGAAACACCGTAACAAGAGCACGCGGCATCTAGTGCTATTTTGCGATTTCTTAGGACCAGTATTTATACAACGGGAAAGCACTAGCACTTCTGATGTGTTATTACTAGCACTCAGGACTCTAGCTAGGTGATATAAAGGAGAACTGGAGTGAGCCCAAGCTGCCGGTTGTAGCATCAGATACGACTAGTGTGACGTGCTAGTATGATCTGGAGGCACAAACCACGGGGGAATAACCATAAGCCTAAACAGTCAAGGTGCTAGCACCTAGGAAGCGAGACACAGGAGAGTGGTACTGCAGGTACACTAGCAAGAGGTGCAAGCGGCGAGTCTGAGATCTGAAGGGTAATAAACTATGCGCTAGCAGCCTTCTAACAAGGGCACTAGTATGCAGTAACCCACTAGTGATCGACCCGAGACATGAAACACAGATGCGAGCACGTGACCGTCGTGACACGGTTGCAAGTCACAAACAGAGACAAGTAGAACAGTAGAGGAATAGCTAGAAGGCTATTGGTGCGGATGCGCGGGTCACCACAAATGCAGTAACAGTTAAACGGACTGCTAGCTGGTGCTCTGACCTGTGCTAGATGACTCCAGGCGGCGGATTCAACTCCGTTTCATCAGGATAGAGGTTCCGGCAGCAGACAGCAGGCTGAGGAACCACTCACGATACCCATAAATGGATGCTAGCAGATCAGTGTGGCTGTTCTGCTTGGCATAGACTCATCATAAAACCAAATGGCAGTCGTTTCATCGGCTGTTGTATCCATCACATCATTTTCACTCATTTATATTATTCATTCTGTTTATCACATGTACCATGGACCTCAGTAGTATAAAGGGAGCACAGAGCAGGCTAGAACCTCAGATTATTACAGCCCGACTTTGTACAAAGTTGGTGCAGGTGGTCTCAGGTTGCTAGTGGAGATTGTAACACACTTCACAAGTAGTAGCTTTATTGGAATCAATACTGTTGACTCTGGACACGTCGAGATCTTAAGTTGAGGTTCTTGTTGTTGACTCGAGGAGTCTTCACATATAAAACAAAGGGTGTTCTCTTTGAGAACCAGCTAGCAGTTGTGCTAGCAGCTTTGCCTTCACCCCGATATTTTCGTAGTGGGTTGGATCGCCTGCTAGGTGATTGTGTGTTGACTCGAGCCCACTAAGAGGAAGACAGACTAGGTGCCCCCACCTTTAGACCGACTGTAACTTGTCAGTTACTTCACCTTCACCCCGATATTGACGGAAGCACTGTAGTAGTGTGTTGGGTCGCTAGCTGGACACTTATAGTGTCTATTGCCAATACAAAGTGGAAACATTCCTGTTCTTGGTTAAGGAATAGGTCAGCGGCTTAAGGACTGCCTTGTCGCTTGAGGATTGAAGTCCCTTGTTGTTAGCCTCAATAGTCTTTGGGTACCCCATTGTGAGGATTTTCACAAACCTACATACTCTGCCCTGGTGCCCTCGATCTAGCGATCCAGTCACCTTGTATCCAATCCATAAACCCCAGACCATCCCAGGTGCTAGCGGTGTTGTTGTTGGCAGCTGCGTAGTGCTAGCGTGTTGTTGAACGGCTTTGTTGAAGTCTAGCAGTCGAATTGTGTTTGTTCCAAACCCGCTGGTCGCATACTACGGCCTGGACTCAAACTCACAAAGAGAAGCACTTTGTCATGAATCACCCGGGTTCTACTTTTTTGTGTGACGCTTCCGTATGGATACAGACGCGTCTTAGTGGCACGGGACTCTCATGACACCACCATGTGACCTTCTCATGGTTGAAACCCGGCCCCGGATTCTAAAGCCGCAGACTTGGGGAGTCTGCGCCACGGGATACAGAAGACATTAGGGACTAGGAACCCATACAGACAGATCCTAGTCCCCAGAAGCACCACAGATGACACAGAAGCGTACATGAAGTACATGAGTGGTTGCAAACTGATCGGGGTTTGAACCACTGGATATGATGACACTCAGGATTAGGAAACCCGAACATCGGGTCTCCTAAGTCCTCCGACGCCACGGAAACCAACACAAAGGAGTCTAGGAGTATCAGCATTAACACTCCTTAATGCTGCGGTACAGGAACTAATCGCGATTGACCGCGATCACTTTAATTTATTAGAAACCTATATAAGCTCGATAGAATCTCCATGTACAGTAGATTCTACCTTGTCTAATCTCAGGCTTCTACCTTGACTTGACATAGGCATTGTCTCCACCCTGCCTCGCTTTCTCCACATTGTACTACAGATTGTATCCACGCCCCGGGTTGTATACCTGAGTGGATATCACACCCTCTTCGACTCGTTCCAGGTTCTGCCTCGCATCCCGACCTACGACATACGGCCTCCTAGGGAGGACGCCGTACGGTTGGTCTTACTGCTCGGGGAACACACAAGCTACTAGCATCTATCGGGTTTATCCTGGTTGGGGTTCTCATCGGGTTACTCGTTGTTTAGCCGACCCAGAGGCCATTGCTGACACACTTACATCTTTGGAGGAATAGATTGTTGTAGTGGTGGTTTTGTGGTTGTTTTGTGCAAGCCCGAATCTAAGCTATTTCTAGTTGTATATCAAGTGCACCGTTTCACCGGACCCATGCTTTCCCACGCACATGCTTCCAGTGCGGAGCTGCCGGACACCTTGCCTGTGAGTGCCCCACTTCGTCTGACATCTGGCACATGGACGTTCTCGATGAGGTTGTCTGCCAACTCGGCGACAACCTCGATGAGCTGTTTTCCCGTCTCGCCACTGCTGCCTCGCTTCCAGTGGAGTCGATCAACGAGGAAGCGGACCTGGCGGGTTTTCCTTCCCCGGCCGAGTGAGCGGTGTGCCCTCATTCATGTCCCCTAATTGTTACGCCCTCCTGTATTCAGATAATGCCAATACATTTGAGTCCGAGGTAGTAGCGAGAGGCGCACCCCCTGTCCCAGTCTCTTTCCGAGTGACTGAGACTCCCCCTTCTGTTCTGGAGACAGAAATCTGCACTGTCCCCAAGCTGGGAATGAGGACAGGCTCACTCTGGCACATTCATTGCCCGAAGTGGGAATGGCGACTTCTCCGGCAGTACGTCATCAACTCTGTTGAAGGCTGAAACTCCCTGCACATCCCGTTGGACTTGGAGTCTGTTGAGACCGCCACGCAGATGTCGGTGAAGGCTCTGGTCGACTGCAGAGCGACTGGAGACTTCATTGACTCGGAGTATATCCTCCTGCAACCTTTCCAGCGTCTCTCGCAGCCCATCCCGGTCCTCAACGTGGACAGCAGCCTGAACCAATCAGGCGGCATCACCAGTGTAGTCAATATGGTGGTCAACTACAAAGGGCATACCAAACACATCCAGCTTGCCGTTACTTGGCTCGGGAAGCAGCACATCATCCTCGGTTACTCCTGGCTCCAGAAAACACAATCCGGAGATCAACTGGGAAACCAAGGAGGTTCGCATGACGTGCTGCCCGACCGGATGCCACACCTGCCGGGATGAGCTGCAGGCTGTCTGAATGAATGAGAAGCTTGCCGCCTCGATCCTCCAGCAGCTGCACAAAGGTCCGACCCCATCCATCTGTGCCATTGACTTGGAGGAGTGGCATGGAGACGATGGGTACAATCCAGCCGATGATGACGACCTTCCAGACCTGTCCCCGGACTCGGACGATGATGATGACAATGAGGACGAGCTCAAGGAAGGCAGCCGTATTCTCTACACCGTGTTTGCCCCGGTTGAAGAGATTTGCGCCAGAAGCACCGTCTCACAACATCTTGCGGAGGCTTACGCACAGAACTCTGCACCGGCCGGAATTGAGGTTCCATCCTGGGCCGCGGACTTTTCGGATGTCTTCAACAAGGAATCTTTCGACTCTCTGCTGGAAAGGCAGACATGGGACCACGCCATTGAACTCGTCCCAGATGCGAAGCTGGCCAACTGCAAGGTCTACCCGATCTCTTCACTTGAGCAAAAGGAGCTTGATGCCTTCATCGCGGTGGGATTGAGTACCAACCACATCTGTCCGTCCAAGTCCCTGATGGCATCGCTGGTCTTCTCAGTCAAAAAGAAGGATGGTGCCCTCTGGTTTGTCCAGGACTACTGGGCGCTCAACGCAATGACCGTGAAAAATTGGTACCCACTCCCTTTAATCAACGATCTTATTAACTGTTTGAAGAGAGCCTGGTTCTTCACAAAACTCGACGTCCGGTGGGGTTTCAACAACGTCCGGATCCGGGAAGGTGACGAATAGAAGGCCGTGTTCCATACAAACCGGGGGCTCTTTGAGCCTCTGGTGATGTACTTCGGCCTTACCAACTCCCCAGCCACCTTCCAGACAATGATGAACAACATCTTCCAGGACCTCATTCTGTCCGGAGACGTCATGGTCTACCTCGACGACATCCTCATCGCGCATTCTGACCTCGCCCGTCACCGCAAAATTGTCTGGGAGATGCTCCGGCGGCTCCGAGAACATTGCCTCTTCCTCCGTCCGGAGAAGTGTGAGTTTGAGAAGTTGATGATTGAGTACCTTGGTGTCATCATCTCACACAATTACGTTGAGATGGACCCCGTCAAGGTCGCCGGTGTCGCCGCTTGGCCTGTGCCCGAGAACAAGAAGGATGTGCAGCAGTTCCTCGGCTTCACGAACTTCTACCAGAGGTTCATCTGGGGGTTCTCGGACGTTGCCCAGCTGCTTTTCGACCTGACGAAGAAGGGCGTGGCCTAGACCTGGACCGCTGCCTCAGCTGCCACATTCCAAGCCCTCAAGGACGTGGTGACTGCAGAGCCCGTCCTGGTCCTCCCGGACGAATCTCAGCTGTACTGGCTAGAGGTGGATAGTTCCAACCGGGCAACCGGAGCTGTTCTGTCGCAGCAGGGCATGGATGGAAAGTGGCGCCCAGTCACCTTCTACTCCAAGAGCTTGAACGACATCCAACGAAACTACGTGATCCACGACAAGGAGATGCTTGCAATCATCTGAGCCCTAGAGGAGTGGCGGCACTTCCTCAAAGGTGCACAGCACCCGGTCAAGATCTGGATGGACCACAAGAACTTGGAGTACTTCCAGAAGTTGCAGAAGCTGAACCAGTGGCAGCCCAGGTGGTCCCTGTACCTGTCCTAGTTTGACTTCGCCCTGTTCCACCAACTGGGCTGTCTCATGGGTTGTCCGGACATGCTCTCGCTTCGCCCGGACCACGGAACAGAGCCAGTTCTGAGAACTCGCACATTATGCTCCTTTGGCCGGAGCTCTTCCGGATCCGCACGATGGAGGGAATCACGGTCGACAGACCTGAGATTCCCCTCTTATGTGACATCCGAAAGGTGTTTGCGACCGAGCCAGAGCTTGAGGACCCCGTTGTGCTCATCGCCCGGGAGCTCCTCAAGAACCAGAAGGCCCCCTCCCCCCGCTCGGCTGAATGGCAAATCTCGGACGGACTCCTCCTGTTTCGTGGCAAGATCGTCGTGCCGTGGAATAAGGACCTCTGTCGCTGGATTATGGAGCAGCACCACGACACGCGGGTTGCTGGACACGCTGGCCACTTCAAGATGTCGGAGTTCATCTCCCGGAACTACTGGTGGCCCCAGTTGTCCCAACACGTCGGCCAGTACATCGGAACCTGCAACGTGTGCAACCGGACGAAGGCGCTCTGGCGACTTCCCCAGGGTGAGCTTCATCCGACCGAGATTCCAGACAAGCACTGGGACACTGTCTCGCTGGAATTCATCGTTGAGCTTCCGGAAGTGCAGCGGTTCAATGCGGTCATGGTCGTGGTTGACGTCCTCAGTAAGCGGGCCCACTTCAACGGGTGCCACACCAGCCTTGGTGCTGTTGGAGCCGCCCGGTTGTACTACCGGAACATTTGGAGGCACCACGGGACCCCCCGGAAGTACATTTCTGACTGTGGCCCACAGTTCATCGCTGAGTTCACTTGCTAACTGTGGCGTCTCATCGGTATTGAACCCGCTATGTCCACCACTTACCATCCGCAGACCAACGGCCAGACTGAACACGTCAACCAGGAGCTTGAACAGTTTGTCTGTATCTTCACAAGCTACAAACAGGACGACTGGGACGAGCTCCTGCTGGCAGCCGAGTTTGCATACAACAACCACATCCACTCCTCGACGCAGCAGGTGCCGTTTATGACAGACACCAGCCGCCTCCCTCGGATGGGTTTCGAGCTGAACAGCATGCGCTCCACTGACTAGTCCGTTAATGAATTCCGCGACCAGATTGCTGCCGGAGTGTCTGAAGCCAAAGCCGCCCTCGTCAAAGCCAAGGACAAGCTCAAGCTGTACTACGATTGCTGACGTGTGCCTGCACTGGAGATCAAGGTAGGTGACTGAGTCTGGGTGGATGCGTCCGACATCAAAACGACGTGTCTGTCACCCAAGTTCTCGGACAAGCGGCTTGGACCCTTCAAGGTTGTGCAGGTTGTGGGAAAGGGTGCATACAAGCTCGAGCTCCCGCCGCGCTACTCCCAGCTCCACCCAGTCTTTCCAGTTGTGAAGCTCGAGCTTGCGAAGCCGGACCCATTCCCAGACGCCCTCTGAACGATGAGCCTCCACCTGTCCTTCAGACAGACAGAGACAAGAGGTGGGAGGTTGCCGAGATCCTTGAAGCATGGGTCCGCTACGGCAGCCTCTGGTACATGGTGCGATGGAAGGGTTACGGTCCGGAACACAATAAGTGGGTAAAGCACTCCAATGTCTTCGCCAAGGACACCATCAATGCCTACTACCGCTGCTACCCTAACACTCCCCACCGGATTGCCTCGGCCGCCTTTAACTCACTGTCCTTCCGGAGGCGCGACAAGACCATCTGCTTCATATGTCGGGACACCGTATTCCAAGGGGGGGTGATGTCAGGGGAACCCCCGCTCCAGCCGCTTTTGCCCTTCCAGCCGGATCCACTCCAGACACTTTTCTGTCCGATGCCCCGGACAGTTTTCCAGCCACCGCTCCAGATACTCCTGTACCCATCCATTCATCCATCCAACCATCCAGGACATCTGTCCGCTCTTGCTGGCACGTGCTATGCGATCAGCCCCAGGATCACTGTAGATACCTCTGGACACGTGCTACTGGGTAGTTACTAATTAGTATATAAGGTTTCTACCTAGCATGGGAATCCCCATCCTTTCTTCTCTTTGGATTCCCCTGCTAGATGTGTAGTATTTCCGCTCCTGTATTCTAGTACATATATTTATACTTCGGATTCCCCTGCTAGTTTCCATGCCCTGTGCCGAGCTTAAGGTTGCCCTTACACAAACATTTTCTTCTCTCAAGATCTCACTTTGTACTCAATGTAAGGACTAGAAAAAAACTGAAGGGTGTTCAAATGTATCTGGCCATATTTTATTTTGAATTAAAAGCCCATTCCTTCCCGTTTTCAAGCTTCACCTTCAAGGTGTGACAAATGAGATGTGAAATTCAAACTCCGCTCAGCTCACACTTCGCATTCTCCAAAGCAGTTGTGGTCAACCTCTACATCGCCGCAGTCCACACTGTGTCACATTCATGGGTGCCAGCACTTTACCACTACCCATAACCCCTCCTCTAATGACACCACATCTCTTATAATCCACTTTAATTTCATGAATCATGACAGATGCCATGTGGGGTACAGGGAGGGAAGGCAAAGCGGGAGTACTTGAAGCTGCAGAAGGAGGAAGACAAGGTACACCAGGCAGTCCTTGGGCTCCAGGACAGCACATACAAGAACCCAGTGCAGGCTGCACAGGCTCTTGGTATCCCCAAGAAGACTACAACCATCTGCTGGTGAGCGAAGGGCATTTCCAAGCCAAGGCTCAAGTCACAGATCGACCTACAGCTCCTCACTCCCATCTAGGAAGACATATTGGCTAAGTGGATCAAGTTCTATGGCTTTGCTAGACTACCACTGTCCAGAAAGACAACACCCATGAAGGTAAAAGCCTTGTGTGGACATGCCCCTGGCAAGGACTGGCTCTTTCACTTTTTGTGCCATCATCCGGACTACATGGGAGGTCGTCCCTCTGGACTTGATCCTAAACGGGCGACAGGTTTCAATCGCACCAACATGAAGGCACACTTTGAGTTGCTCCAGAAGGTCTTCGAGATCAATGGACAACCCATCCCTGCACAGAACATCTACAATATGGATGAGATTGGCATCCAGTGTGGCAGTGGTTGCAGAAAATTCCAGCATGCTCTATCTCTTCTCATCCACTGACAAGGCACGATACAGGATCAAAAATGATGACCTCAAGCTCACAACAGTACTTGAATGTGTCTGCCTAGACGGAAGCTCAACAATCTCTCCTTGTTTTGTCTTCACTGGCTCGTTAATGTGTCCCGATTAGTTCAATGTGAGGCCCGAGATTGTGTGGGTACTCATCTTCATCTGTTTGTCCAACTTCTCATAGAGCTGCTATAGCATTGCAACCAGTGAAATGGGGTGGACCAATGAACCCATTTTCCACATATGGCTCAAAGATGGCTTTATCTCTGCTGCCACACTGCACAGTGACCCAGAGGTGAATGGGTGGTATAATGTGATGAGGTTCTGGATGAGACTGGTGATACGATACCTGTCGCCAACATTGTCAAAGAGTGGATGTATGTCTGGGAAAAATCTTTCAAGGAGGAGGCCATCAAGCAGGCCTGGTTTAAATCTGGGATCAATCTCAATGTGAGTGGTCTCTTCCCCCAACTGACACCCAACATCTTCACTGACACCGACTTTGCACCCAGCATCTCCACCTCCACCCAGCTTCACCTCCCCATGGGATTTCCTTCAGTCCCATTGGACAGACAATGAGGACAACAGTGACAGCAACAGTAATGAGGACAAGGATCTCCTGCCTCCCAATGAAGCCGCTGGCCCCTCTTTATCCTCCTCATTATCATCCACCGACCTTTCCTCATCTTCCTCGTCTTCATCTATGCCTCCAGATTGTAACGGTTTATTTCTATATTACTCATCACGATCACACCTGTAACTCATTACTTTATTCTTTTACCTATACATGTTTCAAACGGACTCCTATTCTATTTTACTATATATACTGTCATGTAACACATGGATCTTCGGTCAATTCTACTGTTACGCCACTTGCTCTGCTGGTTCAACCACCCAGCAACTTGCTTGAACACCAACCTACCTTGTGCCGAGACTGCTCGCCGACTTGATCTCATCTAGCCCACTTCCTCTCATCACATCTTTTTAAGTGCTCGACTTCTTGTCTGCTTCACTGGTACCCCCTGGTCCGATCAACCGGGACCACCTCTCTGCCGACAACACTACAACGACCGAAGAACTATGGCTGTTAATATTGACGGTCAACACCACACCCACTTGGCTACCCGTGCGGGAGTATACCCTCCTCCCCCTCCTATTTTCCCTGGACTATCCTTTGGGGACATCCCTGCCAGTGAGTTGACTCCCCTTTATGATGGAGGTGAGGAGAGACCCACTGTTGCTTTGGCGACGAGACCCATTGGCGCTCCGGCGCTTGCCGACACTTCTGTGTCGAGATACCCACCCAGTGCCCCGCGCGCTGGAGAATTTTCGATGAGTCTGCCTTCACTGAAAGGCGAGGTGGATTTTGGGACGCCTGAGAAAGGCTCGGCGTCCGCTGGGAATGACTACGAAGACGGCGGCTGGACTACCATCACTCGTAAGACCTCCCGATCTCATCGTGAGCATAGCTGCTCGTCCAGGGGTAGCCGTGACAGCGGTCATTCTGAGTCTGGCGATTCCGACACCGAGTCTACCATTGCCCAAGCTACGAATGAATTGAGCGCTGAGGATGCCATTAAGGAGCTCACCCTGTAGTACCATTATAATATGGCCTGGCCCTGCCAGCAGTGCACATTAGAATGCGGCCGCTGTCTTCCATACCTGGTATGTATTATATAATGTGCACCCTGTTATAATAGGGAAATAAAAGAAAGGCGGTAGCAAGGCTTGAACTCAAAAGCCTCTAGATGATCTTACATAATAAGACCACCGGCACTCTAACCATTACACCAAAGCAGTGGTATAAGGCAGCAGGCATTGATCTCCATATATCTTGCTTCTCACCTCCCAATATTTATTGTTTCTATTTATTCTGTCATACCTTATTCCTCTAGCTGCCTATGTCCCAAGCCTATGGCATGCAAGGGACATAAAAGGGCATCAGACAGCCTTGGAAAGCATCAGATTTCCAGGAGAATTGTTTGACACTAACCACTACAATTTTTTAGGTAGTTCAGCACCAATCAATAAATATTGGGACAAGAGAAGCAAGATATATTGAAATCAATGCCTGCTACCTTATACCACTGTGTTGGTGTAATGGTTAGAGTGCCGGTGGTCTTATTATGTAAGATCACCTAGAGGCTTTGAGTTCAAGCCTTGCTACCGCCTTTCTTTTATTTCCCTATTATAACAGGGTGCACATTATAATACATACCAGGTATGGAAGACAGCGGCCGCATTCTAACGTGCACCGCTGGCAGGACCAGGCCACATTATAATGGTACCCCACGCAGTGTTGTCCAGTGATTTGTCTGAAAATCATGATAGCTGTCGCTTCCTAGTACCCGAGTATGGTTTCTTAGTCAATTGGTTGATCGACCAAGTCCAGCCTCCTCTTGGTGGTTCTGAAGACGTCAGATGATGCCCAACGATGATCCCCCTAGTTCAGAAAGATAATCCCTCGTAATACACCTTTAGTCAGGGATGTGCAGTAGCCCCAATCCGTTTCCAGGATGGTAAGGCACTTTCCGTGATTGCTCCATTAGCAACTTCCCACTTCAACCCTTTACCAGGATTGTTGTCCAGCGCCTTTCTAATAGTTCGAGACACATTATATCCCTTTTAGCTAACTGCTCAGGCCAGCAATAGCCCTCGTGAGATGACGTCGTAATGTAATGAAGTACATTATAGCATGTTGCAACTCGAGCAGATTTGAATAAATGCCCGGGTGCCCCAATACCAGGTCTGTCATCTCCCCTTTTCATAAATATTGAGTGTCCCCACTCAACCGGTCGTTGTGTGACCTTATCTGAACATGACAAATATTATTTTGTCATGGAGTGATCCGTCCATGTCAACACCCATCATTCGATCTTTCGAACCCCGAGGATCGTGGATCATATCCCTTTTTAGGTTACGAGTCCGAAATCCTCGTTAAATTGTACAGAACAGCCCAATTTTCAGTTAATACAATCGTAGTTGATGTTTTCCCCCTATTTCCAAGTCCCCGCCATAGTCTGCCTCATAGAATGGATTTAATATCCCTTCTTTGAGCAACCGCGGTTGATTTTCCTTAGAAGCAAAACATCTCCCATCATATTCGACCCCGCTCGTGCCAGTGGAAGTCAAGTTCTGCTGTACTATCCACGCCTCGCACGCGATGTCATAACACAGCATGTGCTCGATGTTGATATTCACAACACTTCGTTTATTCCATCATGTCTGACGCCGATGCATCCCGATCTTTCCTTGATGGCTCCCCGTTTGCCACCTTCAATACTCTGGGCGATACCAGGTCCGGAATAGACCTGTTCTTCAGTTCCCTGGACCTCTTCTCTTTTCTGCCCCCGCCCTACAATCTCACCGATGCTGATGTCTTGCCAACACCTGGTCGTCCATTCCTGACTGTTCACCCCGAGGAAATTGGTTTCTCGACGGTCCAAGTGTCCGAAGATTCCTGGAAGGCGCTCTACTTCCTCGTGCACCCCGCCATCTACCGACTGTTGCTTTTCGCCTGGGTCCCAGAACGCATTCGCCGCATGGACCCTGGGTACTTGGCGACAATTCTTGATCGTGCCGTGCCTGTTTTCGTGTGTTTCATATTGAAACTTACTCAAACAGGCAGTGTTAACTAATCGCGATTGCTCAGGAAACCCTCCACCGCGCCTACCCACTCGTCCCGCATACGAGGACGTTCATGACCCTTCTCGTGGCACTGGTCCACTTGGTCCTCGTGGTGAGGGAGTTGATTCCCACCTGTGCGCGAGATGATTGGCTCGCCTTCCTTCCAGAAGGCGAATCTGCCCATTCTGAGCTTTGGGATATGGTATGTGGTTTACCACCTCCTCCTACTCGTCCCCTCACTTTTTCAGTATCCTCCTCTTTCGTTCGGGTGGGTATTCCCGTGTACTCAGGAGTTCCCTGAAGATCAACCTCTCTGCGATACTTTCCTCCTCGCCGACCATGTGACTTTGCAACGCATTGCCCGTCCCTCGTTTCATGCGCTGGCGGCTTTCCTTGCCAAGGGCAGGGTTTATGACGCCACCGACCTCAACAGAGTCGTCCAACTTCTTGACGACGCCATCGCCCCAGAAAACGCGACTTTCGTGAGTCGTATTCGCAACCGCGATTGCTATTTCGGCTTATGGACTCTTCTATAGCAAACAATTGCCGACGAGTTCCGTGCCGGGCGACTCTCCGCACATATCATGCACGCCGTTTTCAACACTGTCCGGGACCTCATCGATTACTTGCCCGCCGACTGACAAAATGCGGCCTGGACGGTCGACTTCATCCCCGAGGACCCAGCTTCTGTGAGTTTTATCCGTTGTGACTCTTTTCAACATCTTCTTAACAGAATTTTTCTTTTTCCCAGGCTTCTATGTTGCTCCCGTGCTGGTTCACAATTCCCTGTGGTCCGCATGAAGACTCGTTGGAGGAGCCATACCCTGTGCAGAGTATGTCTGCCTTCGACTCCGTGTGGCACTGGTGGAGAAGGATCCAGGCGGGGTATTCGCAGCCGGGCAAAACTTCTTCCCCACGTCGTTCCGGTTCCCCAGGTTCACGTGCGGGGACATATTCACCGCATTACGAGCCATCCACTCTGCCTGAATGTTCCGCCACGCCCTTACTCGGTCCTGTGACCCCTCCACCGCAGACGGGACCTTCCGCGGTTGGTTCTGCGAGTTTCGACATCTGCTCGCTTCTCAGCAGTGCGAGGAAGGATCCTCCCACTCCTCGCAAGGCATCCGCGATTGCTGCATCGCTGTCCAATTCCGCCGAGATGCAGGTGGATCCGCCCGAGATGTCTTCCGCCGATGCTCTAGCAATTGTGGAGGCTATGGACGACCTCCCACCCCACGTACATTCTAACATCTTATTTATTTTTCTTCTGTTCAGACTTCTTCTTGTAGCGTGGCCCACCCCGTACTGCTGCCCGAGGCAAGCAAGTCCCTCACTGAGGTGCACCTCCCGTGCATCCTGCCCCTGCTGGTGTATGTTCTTCTTTGCCTCTTTCCTTTCTTGTTCTCATTTTCCACAGCTCCGTGATAAAAAGGGACGACCCATGATCCGAATCAAGTCGTCCCAGAAATCGATCACGCCGCCCGCCTCCGAAGCGTACAACGAGGAAGGCGAGGAGGAGAAGGAAGACGGGGAGGATGAGGAGGAGGAGGAAGAGGAGCCGCCGCGCCCTGTGAAATACCAGCGGACGGCTCCTGCGTCGTCCAAAAGCAAGAGTTCGGGCAAGGGTAAGGGTAAGGGTAAGGTGCGAGCCAATACACCCGCGCCCTTGGATACCTCTGCTCGCTTCCCCATCACTGTGCGCAAGACCCGCAGGAAGAACAAGAAGGGCGAGGTGCCCTCTTATGTTCCTCCTCAACCTGTTCCTTCAATGGACGTGGTGACCTTGGCTGCTGAGACGCTCGCCAACGGACAGCGCGAGCCCACAGTGGTGAGTTTAGGCAATCGCGATTGCTGATTTTTCTAACTTTTCCTTCCTCAGTTTGATGCGGGATGCTCCAACTGCATCCTCCGTGACCGCGAGTGCGATCATGGTGCCCCATGCTCCCTCTGCGAGCACTGCGACAAAGGGTGCTTGTCCCATTGCAGCCACACCTTCGCTGTTGCCAACCATGCTCGTGCTGCCAACCACCTCGAGCCGTATACTCGTCTTTCGAACAAACGTACACCTCATTTCTTTTATTATTTTGGGTGCTTGTTTATAGTCCTTCTGCAGGCGGTAATGAGCTGATTACCGACTTGTCCGCTGCCCGCGCCAGCTACAAGCTCACCCGTGAGCAACTCTTCCGCACCAGCGCTTGTCTCGCAGTCGCAAGTAATTGTGCCAGCGCATGAATTCGCCGAGTGGTCGCAGATCTGGGACCTTACGGCCTGCCTCGTATGCTAGATATCCCAGAGGCCCTTCGTCCCCTCTGGGGACAACTCCTGATCGATGCTGAGGCGGAGTTGTCTGTTGATTACCGGGCAGCAATCATGCGCTACCCGTTCATCAGCGATCCTCGCCGGACCGACCTTCCCACCGACGAAGACCTCCCAACTCTGCTCGAGTTCCTCACACGCCGCGCTGCACACGCTCATCAACCAACTCCTCCACCCGAGGACAGTTCGAATTGGCCGGACGAGGGTGAAGCGGGTCCGTCAGGGTCGAAGTAGCGCGCTGAATTTTGGAATACACAAGTGAACGAGCAACTGCGATTGCCAAAAGCTGGCAATAATTTTTACTGTACAAATTTCCTATACAAGTTTTGTAACCTGCCGAAGAATTCGAGTAATTTTCTTACTTCCCCCTGTTGAGAAATCTCCTAAGTTCTCAATGAACCCTTCAATCTGCCCAACAAGGCGCTTTTGACTATCCGTATCCATCTCGTATCCCTGATATATCCCATCATCCCACGCCAGGACTCCACTCCTTTGGGTCCGGATCGCCCCAGTACTCGAATATGCATAAAAGGAGGGCAATCGCGACTGCTTTCTTTCTAAACATGGAGATGTCCCACTTTGTTCCTGACTACAATCCTCTCCGGTATTCTCTCTGCGAGGATTCTTGGTCTACTTTGCCACCCCGTTCAACCTTTTACAATGCCCTGGCACCCAATGTGGACATACTGTTCCAGCTGCACCCGGTGTGTTGACTACTAAACTAGTAACCACTAGAGAATACCACGAATACCAGATATCGCGAATATTCACAAGTATATATTCGCGAATAACAAATACTCATATTCGTGAATGGCTGTGGCTGTGCTATTCGCGCGAATGCGAATATCAGTTTTCAGGAAAGTTGATATTCACGAATATTTGCAGCTGTAATACACAGCCAAAGTTTCAATCAAGCATGGTAAATTTGGGTCTGTTTAACACATCTCCTCTCTGGAACCAGAACATACTTCATTTACACCAACTAGATCTGTAATTCATATGCAAACCAACCACTTTAGAGGCATCTTTACTTTGACAACTGCTTGACAGGTTGAACACGGCAAGTGTGATGGTCAATCAAATGGTTGAACATGCAAGACAAGGGCTTATATGAGTCTTTGACAATGTTTAAGCTGGCAAGATAGCATAAAAGTGCTCTCAGCAACTCATTGGTGGCTGCTAAACCCCCAAATTCTCAATGTATTTGCTGAGTATTCATATTCATGAATATTCGCGAATATTGCTGACTAAGCAACGAATATTTGCCATCAATATTTGTACAAATGCGAATATCAGTTTTGAGGTTTTAGTGAATATTCATATTCGCGAATATATATTCGTGGTATTCTCTAGTAACTGCGGATAGACCTGACCCCATGTCTTTTAGGATAGTCCCTGCAGTTCTTGTCTCGACGGTTCAACTTCCTGCACCTTTGTTCGCTGGAACATCCCATGTTTCACCTGCATTGTTCATTTGAACCACGAGCACTGCACTCTTTGCAGTCGCAAAGCCTTCTGCTTGCGCTTGGCTTGTTATCATGATATTAGAACTGCTCTTCTTCCTGATAAAGGTGAGCAGCCCCTTATTTTCTCCTTCGCTTATTTCCCATCTTCCGCGATAGATCGTGATGCTTGGATTAATCAGTTCTATTCTGATTGCACCGCCGCTTTCTATCTTTGGGACCACACTCCCATTCTAGTTAGATCCTTCTTCACAAAAGGGGTTGTGGAATTCATCCGACCTCTTTCCTTGACGCGTGCCTTAACCAGCATCGACTTGCTGAAGGAGATCTTTAGCATTCCACCTCTTTTGATCGAAAAGCTCCATTATCTGGTTTACAAGCGCGCGCTAGAGTAGATTTTCTAGTAATTGTACTCCTTTTGTCGCTGTCATGTGTAGAGTTCATAACACTGATGTATTGACCCAAAATTATAACATCTTTCGAAGTTATGATCACCGATCCTAGCATCCGCGGAAGCTCTTGTCATCATGGTTCCCATCGGATAATCATGTTTCTAAGGTCCGGCCCGTATGCCTACGTGGTCTGAACCGCTTAGCGCGCCTTTTATTGCTTAGATGGATGCTAGCCGAGCCGGCTATTTCGCTAATGATGTGTTCTTTTAGCCGATGACCAACTGAGCTTATTTTGATCTACCGCTTCGCTTCACCTATTTCGGCTAACAATTCAAGTAGTCATCGTCAGAGTCCAAAATTTTTAAATTTTGTCATCGTCTAAGTCCCATCTCCCCTTTTCATAAATTGTAACTGTCCCCAGTTACATCATTACTCAGAGCGCAAATATTATCCAAATGGACAGCATCCGCGATTTGTATAAAGCCGCTTGCGCTTTCACTCCTTATACCAGCATCTTCGCCGAATACCCTTGTTTATTAAACATGGTCTCCACTTCCGTTCCCACTATGCCCAAGGCCATGGTTGACAGCCTCCTTGCTATCAGTGAATCTGTCGCCGCTACTCGGTACCCAGACCGTGTAAAACAGCGTGCTTTTCTCGATGAAAAGACTGTTGCGCTGGTACGACGACATTTTTCAAGTTCTAATAACCATACTGAGACTGTCTTTTCATAGGAGGGCTTTAGCACCATGATTCCTGCTATTGCCCATGACAAATCCCTTTACGATGTATTTTTCAACATGAAGAACTCGTATCACCAGACGGCCACGGGTCCCGGTGGAATTATCAGTGGTCATTACCCCATTATTCTCGACCTTTGTTCCCGTATCAAGACTAAACGCGAGTTGAATCGCATTGGTCTGTCCACCGCAACCATTGCTGCTCAGCAGGCTCATCGTACTGAGCTCGAGGATGCTTGCGTTGCTGCGGAGGAGCAAGCGGCCGCTGAGGCTGCTGCCACCGCTAAGCCCAAGAAGTCCAAAGGGAAGGTAAGTTGAAATTTTCAGCAATCGCAATTGCTCAAAATCGAACATATTTCGTCCTTTTCTCTAGAAAGCCAAGAAGTCCAAGGCTATCGTTGAAGATATTGACGACGATGTCTCTGTCTTCGACGATTCCGAGTTCCCCATGACTGGTTCTGGTGAGGTCGACGACCCTATGCAAATCGACGCTGAACGGGTATGTCTCTTATTTTAGAGGCACTGGCCCAGTGTATCCTCACGATTGACAGACTCCGTGCCTCTTTTTCCAATATGCAGGTCGAGGAAGGCACCCCCTCGACTAGCCATCGTACTACCCAACCCAGTTGCTCGATGCTCACGCCTCCGTAAGCCCACCCGACTATGAGGGGTTTTTCAGGAAGTTTGCCCAATTACTCAATAACGTGAGTAGGCATTCCCCGTTACTCCTACTCCCAGTACGCGTCCCTCTTCAGTACGCCTGTCATTTCTTCGTATGAAGGGCTTTGACCGATCAGCGCCATCTTATATCAAGGCCATGGCTATTTTATCACGCACTGACCCCGAATCAGCGTCCGGACCAGTCACAGCTGAATTCCCAGTCCCCCCCGCCAAAAAAGCGTAACCGTACACATTCCTATGCCCATGAGGACTCTGCGGATCAATACACCGGTTCGTCTTTAAGCAATCGCGATTGCTCAATTCTGACCCAACCATCAATTTTTAGCTGCAGAGCTTGCTACTAATGGACCTGCAGTCCAAAAGACCATTGCAGAAGTACACCAGATTCTCAGTACCGACCAGTCAGACACCGATTCCATTGGTTCACTCTGGCTCCAAGAATCCGAAATACGGAGCAGGATCGGGTTCAGCAATGCCCAACTCCGGTACCTCCTCGAACATCGCGAGTACCTCCTCAAGGACCTATCACGGTGTGATAAGGACCGCGGTGTCGGTATCGAAAGATATATGATTCGAATTTGACTATGTTCGTCCTCTAGAGGGGAAGGTATAGTCAAATGATAGAGCGGAAGGTCAGTGCGCGAATCGGCCTTGTATGAGCAGTGGGTGTGTGTGGTGTGTGTGTGTGAGAACGGTTAATCGTGGAGGCCGTTCGTCTCCTAGGTGTGGACGTGTGTGGTGGACCTGCTGTCAGTGAAAACGGTAGAGAAGATGTAAATCCCTAGACCTGGTTCCCCGTACGAGAGTACTGGAACCCTAAATGTGTTGCCCTGTCTGCTTTTCCTTCATGTGCTCTTCCCCTTAGAACCAGCGCTGGAGATGCGATGAGTGTCGCACAGACGATGACACCGACATTGTTCGGTCAACGGCGAGACGGTCGGTCTCGTTGGCTACGGATGGCGATTTGTATGTGATGGCTTCTCTCCAGGCCTGTTTTCTACAGAGCAAAGCTCGTGAGAACGGTGATCCTAATCGAGGAAGCCTGGGATTGTGACACCGGGTCCAGTGAGGAGGGACCCTGCTGATGGAGGTGTGAGAGGTGAGACGCCGAGGAACGAGCGAATGTAAGATGTGTGGCCTGCCTCTGGCAGTGGGCGAGGAGGGTGCACGGGAGGTATGAGGTCGGGGAAGGCTGGGAGTACCCCTTTAGATTGAGCTTGAGAACGGTACAGAAAGTGGGGAAAATGCCCCGAAAGCTATTTCTGCAGGCCGGAAGGTACTGACTACTCCTACTAAACGCGCTCCCTTTTATACCTCCTCGACGACTTCCCATGTTTCCAGAGGTGCCATGCGGGTCGCAGGTGTTTCCAGGGGGCAGGGGACGTCATGAGGTGTTTCGGGGTGCATATATGGCAGGAGAACGGGCGCCTCTGCTGAGGAGACCAATCATCTCTGGGTGCGCGCGAGGCACAGTGAGGCCAAACGACCTCGGAATACGTCTGGAGCTCCAAGCATGGCCTGGTAGTTGTGTCGGCGGGTGCTCGAGTGCTCAGGAAGGGGGAGAGACAGATGGTCTCCCCTCGGCTAGTTGATGTGTTGTGTGAAGTGGGGGACGGCTGTGTCGGGATATCCTCTGCCTCGTCCGATGGGTCGGTGTCAGGCACACGGTAGGTCCGTCCGGCGCGAGGGATTGTCCGGGAACGGAAAAGTGGGGAGGTCGTCCACGCACCACGGGAGGGGACCGGTCGTATCCTATTGCTGGACGCCAATAGTGACGAACGCAATCCGTGTGGTAGGGAGACCGCCATTCGCTGGAGGTGTGTATGCGGAGGGTTGCATTGTGGGAAGGCGTCGAGAGTCCCGGATCTTGGGGTACGGGTCGCATCCGTGTGACGATGGTACAGGAGCGAGCTCGAATGGTGGGGGAGATGATGCAGATGTGGGGAGAGCATTGGTCTCGCTCGGAAGCTGCTTCCGGTAACGTAGAATCCCATTTAGGAAGATCCGTCGCGTACGTCCGAGCTCGTCCCGTCAGTCGTGCAGATGGTTCGCAGGGGCCATGAGGCAACGAGCGGTGCGCAGCACGCTCAGAGACCTCACAACGGATCAGAGCGAGACATCAAAATGCTGCTGCCGGCACGTCGTCTACAATCTGCCAGACTTTGCGGCAGCCAAGTCACTTCTGGAAGCGGAATGCGAACACGAGGGAGTGGGGATCTTATTTCTGCCGAAATTTCACTGCGAGCTCAACCCCATCGAGATGGTATGGGGCTATGCCAAGAGGTTGTATCGGCTGAAGCCTGAGTCCTCCCAGGAAGATCATCTAGAAAAGAACACAATGGACTCTTTGGATGCAGTCCCTCTGCTATTCATGAGGTAAACTGTTTTCTGACTTTGTTCTTGAGTTGGTCTGAATTCTCCACAGATACTGTACTATTTCGTTCAATTCGTAAATGCACGTGACTTTTAATTTTTCCGACAAATCTCCAAAATCCGCTAAAATCGAGAAAAAATTATTGCAGGGGTTTTCAGAAATCGGGTGTGACGCATGACATACGAATTGAACGAAATAGTACAGTATGTCAATCGTTGTCATCGGTTCGGGGATGCATACCTCAACCATAAACTTACCAGACCACAGGCAGCATGGGCTGCAAAGAGGTACCCTGGCCACAGAACTTACCCCGAGTCCATTTTGGAAGAGCTCGACGTGGCGGGCATTCACTAATCATTGATATCTTAGGATGGAGTATAATTTGCTTAATTCACTAATACAGAAAAGTCGAGTAGCTCTAATTTTTTTCTACAATTCATTTGTATGTATATACATAATCTGGTCGGAGGGATTTACTTCAGACTCAACCGTTCTGCCAATACTAATTCACCACCGAAGGCCAAAAGAGGAAGTGTGACCGTCACGTCATGTGATGTTCGTCGAGGGTGGATGGGGGCGGACATCGGGCCGACACAGGAACCTTCCTTTTTGGGAAGGCCTGGGAATCACGGCGAACAGCAGTGGAATGATCTCCGATGATCTTCTAACCCAATACGGCACACAATGACAACCACAGAATTTCGAGAAGAATTCCAAGGCGTAGTGTGTCAAGACAAGGGAGAGAGAGGCTAAGGCGCAAACACTTGAAACTTTAAAACACATTTCACTGGAATAAAATGGCATATCGTCTAAGAAGGGGGCAGGGATGAACGGGCGCGAATGTAAGAGTATTAATGGCAAAATTAACGACGTGGGGAAGGGGCGGACGAGACAGATGAATGAGGGATCCGGTGGCAATGGTGGCATCCGATGAAGGAGATGCAAAGGTATGGCCACAGCTTTTCCCCTCGAACGCGACGGCGCTCGGAAAGGAACGCGTTGTCTCGATCAAGTAGTATGGTGCGGCTTATCTGCCTAGCCGCCCAGAGGGGGGAGGGGGGCGGCGCGTGGTGCATACGCAACACGTGGGTCTCTTGAATTCAAAGCAGCGCACCTTGCGCCGTCTAGGTGACTGGAATATAGGTACACTGGCGGAAATAGGCGCGTTGAGAAAGTGGGTGTGGAAAGCATAGGATGTTGAGCTGGTCGTGGTAAAGGTAAAAGAGCGTATGATGCGCTTCCATTGTTCGATCACAGTTTACGGGGGGTGTTGGCCGCGTGATGGCCGATGTTCTCAAAAAGGCAGGTCCCTGGGTTGGCCCAAATTCCGATGGGGGCTACCTTAGAAGACCAAGTGCCGCGCCTTTGGTACACGGAATCCAGTATTAATACTTACAGGTAAGAATCACAGCTTGAACTTGTTCTATTGTGAGTTCCAGAAAGCCACGCTTGCTTACAAACGCAATAAGTAAACAGAGACGACCGAACAGCGGGCTGAGTGTTTTTTTCCGGAATCAGAGTTCAATAACAACAATGATAGCTAGTATAATGTCGGTGTGTACAGGCAGAAAAGCCGGAGAGGAGTGCGAGAAATTTGATAATACAGTAGCAAGCAAGAATGATAGCAGTCGATAGCAAATGGGAAGTGGGCCAGAGGTACATGGCGAGAAATTTGATAATACAGTAGCAAGCAAGAATAATAGCAGTCGATAGCAAGTGGGAAGTGGGCCAGAGGTACATAGCAATAGTTGATCCAAAGGGGAAGCTGGGACAAATAGGCAAACCAACTGCGGGGTCAGGCGGAAGGTGCTGGGGGCGTTGCGAAAATGCTTTCCAACGCGATGGCAATTTCGTTGGTTCTGGGTCGGGCATGGGACTCCAGGGCCCATGTTGCGGTCACCAGCCGCCAAAGTGGGACGACATGGCCGGAGGCTGCTTGGGCCGCTTGCCTGCAATAACGGAGAATATCGCACCAACATCCGGTAGGTGAAACAGACGCTCAAGGAACCAGCTTCGTTTCGGGGTCAAAAGACCGCCGACCGGGCGCTCGAGTAACCACATTCGCCGTCGGCTCCTCTGACAGGAGGGAATCGCAGCCGGCGCGGCGGCGGCCAGCTCCTAGTGAATAGTTCGGTGCGACGCCCGTGTTTTGAATGGAGCGTAGGAACCGACATCGTATCAGGCGGGAGATGCTGGGACCGTTTCGGGAAATGCAGCGGCTATTTTGTGGATGCTGGGGCGGGCATGCGACTCCGGGACCCATGCGGCGGTAACAAGCTGCCATAGTGCAGCTGAAACGGCCGGGGGCTGCTCTGGTCGCTCTCCCGCAATAACCCGAAGCATTGCCGTGACATCCGGTAGATGCGCGAAAGGCGGGCGACCTGTATATAGCTAGGATTCATCAGGAAAATATTCACAAGAGAATTTGGTATTGAAGGCACCTCGAGGCAGACACATGCGTAAGCGTAGACGTCGCTTGCTGTTGTCCGTACGAATCTTTCACAGCCAAAAGACTTCGGCTCGATCAGTTCTGGTGCAAACCACCGAGCACTCCCAGCGCGATTGGAGCTTGAGGTCATCGCTGCGGTTGAATCTGCTTCGGAAAAAGTAGTAGCGAGGCCGAAGTCTGAAAGACACGCGTGCCCGTCGTCGGAAATCAGGATATTCGTGCCGCGCAGGTCGCCGTGAATGATATTCAGAGAGTGAAGATAACTGAGGCCCTGTGTGATTTCAAGCAACTGTCGTGTATTATGAGGAGAGCCAGCAGAGACATGCAAACTCGCTAACCAATCGATTCACGCCCCCACGACCGCGATCTTGTAAATACCTGAGCACAGTCCCGTACTTCATCCAGGGTGAAACCATGCAAAATGACGGTGCGAACGTTGAACGATCGATACCGAGCAGAGGAAGAATGAAACGATGGCGGAGACCTTGCCAGACCAGTGCCTCCTTGTAAAATTGCTGTTATGGATGAGCTCCCAGAGTTATGCCGAATGGGAACGGACTCACCAAGCGGTTACGATGCGTTGTGGAATCCGCCGTGAACGTTCTGATACGCTTCAGTGCAACTCTCTTCCCATCGTAGGAAGCCTGATAAACGTCGCCAAATCCTCCGCCAAATGTGGGATGCTCGTCACGATCAGTGACACCGGTGATGAAAAGCGAAGAGGGAAGTTGTTCCCCAGACTCAGCAACCTGCTGCATCAATTTCCGAGCTTTTGCACGGGAGTTTGCGTCTGGAAGGATCCCCCAATCGAGTACCTATGTATCGAGGTTAGAGAAATAGGAAATGAAGAGAAGAAAAGCAAACATTTTGAATGGCATCTACGAACGATTGAGCACTGCTCTCTTCCAGCTCCTGGGCCACACGCCTGGCAGCCCGAGAATCAAGAATGTGGGTGAGAAATGTCGTGATCTGCGCCTCTGCAGCTTTCAAAAGTCTTTGGTGATCCTCTTCTGGCATCACGACCGTCAAGAGTAGGCATCGGCATTCCCAGCTCACTAACAAGTTCTCAACATATTCTAGGCTCGCCATGTCTTGATCCTCCGGGCGAATTGGTTCCTCAGGTGGCGAAGATGGGTTGCTCAGCATAGCTGAATCATCGGTAAGTCGGGCGGGAATTTGAACGGTAGATGGTGCATCGCGCATGCTATCAGGCCCGTGAGGAGCATACATGCTGTCCTCACTGCTGTTATCGCTTTGCTCCTGGCTCTGGCCCTGACTCTGCGCAAAAGTTACCATCTCCCAGCTCGGCTCGATGGGCGCCTGGCCCGCCTCCGCCGCCTGCTGCGGCACGTCCGCGCGCCACGGCAGCCCACCCTTCTTGTGCAGCGTCAGCCCTGGCAGCGTGCTCGATGGCATCGGTCAGCCCTCGCCCGCCTCTTCCTCTTGGGCGACGGTGTCCGCGTTGCCGTTAGCGGCAGCGGGCACGCCCAGCGTGCTCCCATTAAGCTTCAGATGCTCAGACCCCTGGCTCACCGCCTCTGCTTCGCCCGTGAAGTTCAGCTGATCCGCCGTGCGCATCGACACGTCCTGCGAGAGCGACGACGTCAAGTTGGCGCTGCTCGCGCCGCGCGAGGGGTACTCGATCGGATGCGCGAAGACATAGTCCTTCAGCCACGGGTGCTCGAGCGCTTCGCTGAGCTTCATGCGGTAGCGCGGGTCGTATTCGAGGAGGCGCCGCAGGAAGTCGAGGGCTGCAGGGAAAGAAGTCTCAACAAGAGGACATAGATGGAGTGACAAAGAAACGAACCGTCTTCAGACAGACGGAGCCGCTCGAGTTGGGTCCATTCGATGATGCGCTCGGCAATCCGAGTCCTGAGGTCCTCAACGGAGGAATCGATGAAGGGCGTGGAGTTGCTTAACCTACATACGCGTTAGCAAAAAGTCGAATCCGATAGTCGACGAAGAAAGAAAGCCGTCGCGACGACGGGAGGGGATAGGAATAGGAAGAAGGCAAGAATTCTAACATGGAGAACATAATAACGCCCACACTCCAGCTATTGACGAGCGAGTCGTAACCGCTGCTGTTCTGCTGCGTGACAACCTCCGGGGCGAGATAGGACGGTGTGCCGCACATCGCCTGTGAACGAATTCAGCATAAATATTTCGTATTCAAAGAAACACGGGCAGGCAAGTGAGAAGGAGGTAGGTACCTTGAGCATCGTCATACTATCCACGATCTTCGTGAGGCCAAAGTCCGCCACCTTCACGATGGGCGGGTCATCCAGTGTCAGCAGTACGTTCTATTCCGTGCGTCTCGATCAGATTCTATGACAGGGAAACGGGGGGGGGGGGGGGGGGGGGGGGGGGGGGTGGGGGGCGCACCTTGGGCTTGAGACCATGGTGCGTGATGCCCTTTTCGTGTATGTACGCCAGCGCCTGGCACAGCTGGTAGACGATGTGCTTCGTGACGTCCTCACTCAGACCCTCGTTTCGCAGGATGTAGTCGAGGAGATCGCCGCCCTTGATGAGCTCGAGGACGAGGTCTACGCGTCGAATCTAATCAGCATTACGATCAGGAAGGAAGGAAGGGAGGGAGGGAAGTGGCAACGAACCGATGCTGCCGTTGGCGTTCCAGATGACCTCACGCAGCTGGCAGATATTGGGATGTCGGAGGTGCTCCATGACGTTAATCTCGCGGGACGAGGCTTGGGCGGCGGTCAGCCCTGCGCGCTTGGTCTAATCATTCGGTCAGCAAATATGTCTGAGGCACAAACACAAAGAGACACGCCTCATGGAATACCTTGACCGCGACCCACTCACCCGAGGCGCAGTGCAGCGCTTTGTACACGGTCGCGAACGAGCCCTTGCCCAGCTCGACGGAGAGGTCGTACGAGCTGAACAGCGCGCGTTTCTCGACGCTGGACACGAGATCGCGGAAGATGAAGCCTGGTGCGGGGTTTGGAGATGAATGGCAAAGAACAAACACAACCCACGATAGTCATAGAGCCCGTTGTTCTCCGTGGATCTCACGCGGATGCCGAACGAAACCTCGTTCCCGTCTTTGAGCAGGCGCTGCTGGCCCTTGCCGATTTTTTCGCCGTTGATCTGGGTCGGGCAGTCAATCGATTGCGCTGTATGGGTCCGTACGAACACGCACAAAGGTGCCATTGCTGGACTTATCTAGGATGGTGATTACCGAGGCAGCATTTTCGAGCCCGTTCCAGAGTATAGTTGCGTGAAAGTTGCCTGTGTGAAGACGCGTATCGTATAAAATCCACCGTTAGTATTCGCTCGCCACTCACTGATTTTGGAGCCGGGAAAAAATGACCTCATTGGCAGAGTTTCGCCCGAAGCTGACCTCTGGTTTCATTTTGAAGAGTGGGACGGGCGCAATAGTTTGGCTCAGACACGGGGTAAGCCTCCCCCAGAACTCTGATTCGTCTTCCACAGTTGACTGGGTGTCTGTCAGTGGCTCGGTCTGGATTACTGGGTCCTCCTGCATCTGCTCCATATCATCGAACGCGACATCCTCCTCCTGCATGGTGGAACGGGTGAAAGAGGGAACAAAGAAAGAAACTGAGACAGAAAGACTGTACTACAGTGATCCACCGGTCATTGATACACCACAGATCAATGATAGGCTCGTTTCAGCCTCTATAGTATGGACTGCGCGATTTCCTGAAGATAGTCGTTCAGGATCACGTATACTATAGAGGCTGGAGTTTACGAGTACAGGCGAATACGAACCGCCTCGGAGTTTGAAAATTTGAGTCAGATGATACACCGAAATATCAGCGATCTGTCACTCCATCAATTTTTGCCCGAAAACAGCCAGAAAGAAATGCCCATAGCTCACTCATTCCCTGTCGTAAATTGCACAAGAAAATTTCCAACGCCTCATATTGGTCCTGACATGGCGCCTGCAAAGAAACGGCGCCGATGGATGTATCGAAAGGCGCTGACGAATGTCCATCATTCTTTTCAAACTCCGAGGCGGTTCGTATTTGCCTGTACTCGTTAACTCCAGCCTAGATCAATGATACAGCCGAACAATTTCACTCTTACCAAGGACATTTGTTCTTGTAGAGCCTCAAAATAAAACATGCATGGTCTTTGTACTATTATACATCCCCTAGCAAAGTCTTCACTCGTATCAGTGGGTAGGTCTTGCCCAGGAAAATCATCTTTCTGGGAGATCGGTGGAAATTCCGTGGAGATCAAATTTTGAAAAGCGGTAAAGTCACAGAAGGAGATTTACAATGTACAGACTTGTTTTTAACCACTCGCGAGGGTGCTTGGAGCGTAAATCGTCAAGAGGAACTGGATTCCGGTCAGCCGTCCCTTTTTGAAATGATGTCCGATCACCCACCGAAAATGGCAATCCCCATCAAAGTCTATAACTTTCCCCCGCGACGCGTCGAATATGGTCGGGCGTGCGAAATCCGACACCAAGAAGGCCCAGATAGCTCGCGAAGTATACAATGAGTGGATGACCTGTGCTGTAGCCCAGTATCACGCGGAACAAGCCCGTGTTTTGGCCCCAAAGGAACACCGCAAAGGCTTGCGACAAATCTGTGAAGAGTTTGAAACACAGTTCCAAGACGCGATGGGGCGGCAAATTGAACTCGCCCATGTGACCCTGGGGAGATTAGTGAAGGGTGGATGAACCAAAGCCGAGTTGAATGCAGTGAAGGGTTGGCTACTAGAACAGGAGGAAAAATTGTGATCCACTATGCTCTTGAGCTTGCGTCGCGTGGATTTCCGCTTGATCACTGCAGGCTCAAAGAGTGGATTGCATATGCCAGGGTCGACTTGGGGACGACTTCCCTGCAGATGGAGTAGGGGTTAATTGGACACAGCACTTCGTCGAGAAGCATTCAGATTGTCTGCAGACCTGCTGGGGCAAGTCAATGGACAACAAATGCAGGAGGGCGGTGAATCCGCACACCAATAAGGCCTACTTCAATCTGGTGGAAGAGGTGCTGGTGGGGAAGCGGGAATACAAGTTCAACCAGGCCCTCGATGATGATTCCGGTGCACCACCAGATCTTGTTCCAATGCCGATCAGGCCTGAAAACATCTATGTGGCTGATGAAAGCAGTTTTTTTCCGGCGGGTGGGGTCCGGAAACGTGCTATTGGACCCTGTGGCGTGCAAACCCAGCACCAGCAGTCGGACGGAGGGTGTGAAAACACCACAGTCATTGTGACAATCTGCACTGTAGGAACTTCCTTCCGTCCAGTCGTCATTTTCAAGGGGAAGGGATACCAAGTGAAATGGTTACAGGATAACCCATTGGAAGCCTTGTGCATAAAAGAATCCGAAATTGGCACTCACTCTGACAAGATGGCTTTGCAGTATTGCTTATCAGGCCAAGGGATGGACAGACAACGAAATTGGGGTTGAGTTTCTCTGCGACTTTGATGCACAGACAAAAGAGAAGGCTGCTGGTGCGACGCGAGCACTCAGTGTGGATGGACACATCTCATACTACAGCTACGAGTTCATCCTACTCGCATTGTGATAAGGACCGCGGTGTCGGTATCAAAAGATATGTGATTCGAATTCAACTATGTTCGTCCTCTAAAGGGGAAGGTACAGTCAAATGATAGAGCGGAAGGTTGGTGCGCGAATTGGCCTTGTATGAGCGGTGGGTGTGTGTGGTGTGTGTGTGTGTGAGAACGGTTATTCGTTGGAGACTGTTCGTCTCCTAGGTGTGGACGTGTGTGGCAGACCTGCTGTCAGGAAAACGGTAGAGAAGATGTAAACCTCTAGACCTGGTTCCCCGTACGAGTGTACTGGAACCCTAAATGTGTTGCCCTGTCTGCCTTCCTTCGTGCGCTCTTCTCTTCCCCTTAGAACCAGTGCTGGAGATGCAATGTGTGTCGCACAGACAATGACACCGACGTCGTTCGGTCGACTGTGAGACAGTTGGTCTCGTTGGCTATGGACGGCGATTTGTATGTGATGGCTTCTCTCCGGGCCTGTTTTCTACAGAGCGAGGCTCACGAGAACGGTGATCCTAATCGAGGAAGCCTGGGATTGTGACACCAGGTCCGGTGAGGAGGGACCCTGCTGATGGAGGTGTGAGAGGTGAGACGCCGAGGAACGAGCAAATGTAAGATGTGTGGCCTGCCTCTGGCAGTGGGCGAGGAGGGTGCACGGGAGGTACGAGGTCGGGGAAGGCTAGGAGTACCCCTTTAGATTGAGTTGTGAACAGTACAGGAAGTGGGGAAAACACCCCGAAAGCTACTTCTGCCGGCTGGAAGGTACTGACTACTCCTACTAAATGTGCTCCCTTTTATACCTCCTCAACAACTTCCCACGTTTCCAGAGGTGCCATGCGGGGTCGCAGGTGTTTCCAGGGGGCAGGGGACGTCATGAGGCGTTTCGGGGTGCATATACAGCAGGAGAACGGGCGCCTCTGCTGAGGAGACCGATCGTCCCTGGGTGCGCGCGAGGCGCAGTGAGGCCAAACGACCTCGGAATACATCTGGAGCTCCAGGCACGGCCTGGTAGTTGTGTCGGCGGGTGCTCGAGTGCTCAGGAAGGGGGAGAGACAGATGGTCTCCCCTCGGCTAGTCAATGCGTCGTGTGAAGTGGGGGAAGGGCTGTGTCGGGATATCCTCTGCCTCGTCCGAGGGGTCGGCGTCAGGCACACGGTAGGTCCATCCAGTGTGGGAGAGCGTCCAGGAATGGAAACAAGGGAAGGTCGTCCACACGCCAGGGGACCGGTCGTATCCTGTTGGTGGACGCCGAGTAGCGACGAACACAGTCCGTGTGGTATGGGGAGCGCCGGGTTCTTGGAGATGTTGTGTTGCAGGAAGGCGTCGAGAGTCCCGGATCGTGGGGAACGGTCGTATCCCGGTGACGATGGTACAGGAGCGAGGTCAAATGGCGGGGGAGACGATGCGGATGGTGAGGAGAGCGTTGGTCTCGCTCGGAAGCTGCTTCCGGTAACGTGGAATCCCGTTTAGGAAGATCCATCGCGTACGTCTGAGCTTGTCCCGTTACTCGTGCAGATGGTTTGCAGAGGCCATGAGGCGACGAGCGGTGCGTAGCACGCTCGGAGACCTCACAGCACGCTCTTGTTACGGTGTGCGATGGATTTTAAGTTCCTCTTAAACACTCAAGAAATGTATTTATTTCTTAAAATCCTCAAGTGTCCTTAATGCCTCAACAAATCTCCTTATTAAAGGAAAACGGTGCGTGAATTTAATTAACTAACAGGTGGCTTACGTAATCGGAAGCGAACGTAAGCGTCTCCGTAACGGCAACTGCGGCTTGTTTTGCAGTCAGGTCAGGTGGTCGGAACAGATCAATTGACAGACTTCGAAATAGGCTCAAGAACTCAAGAATTCGGACAAAAGCAGCAAGGAAGTCAATAGTGATCTACCTAGTACAGAGTGTGAGTGGTAAAACTACTTCCATTCTGCAGATTCGCTCCTCCTTATATAGCTTCCTGGTGTTTCCTTATATAGAATCTAGTTCCCTCAAGAAGCGCGCACTTCTTTTGACTCATTCTGACTCACTCTGACTCATTCTGATTGAATCACTTTCCTTATGACTCATTCGTGATCCCGTGATCATTAGTCATAACCGATTACTAATGAGCCTTGAATATTTATTTCTTGAATTTCTTTGCCACTCTTTATTGGGCTTGCGCGCATGTTCTTGTCAAACATATTTCATATGGCACAACGGTGTTTCATCACTTTTAGGTTGTGCAAAAAGCGGCATGCTGCTTTTTTCTTTTTTCCCTCTAAAGGGCATTAACAAGGTGCAATAGCATCAGGGTGTGTGAATTTGAGGTGCACACAAAAGTTGTAAAAAAAGCGGCATGCTGCTTTATGCACAACCTAAAAGCAGCATGCCGCTTGGGCTCAAGCTCTCTATTACCATTCTTGTCTTGCCTTCTCATGGCTTATCAATCCTTCCCTCACTCAAACAATTGTAGTGGTTGGTTTCCTTCATTGATCAGACCAGTCTTCAATTTGCAGTTTAACCCACCCCATTCATGGTCAAAAATGGTATGGGTTGGTTGGACACCAAGATAGCCTCCTCTTTTTTCTCCCATAAAATCACATCTGCTTGGCAGGGGTTTGAAACCCCAAGACCCATGACCAAACCCATTTGAATATCTTCTTTTTCTTTTGTGTTTTCAATGTATTTGGACTTTAATTCCAAGTGCCTGGTGTGTGGCAGCCAAATTTGCCATGGCTCTCAGTGTGTCTGGATGGTCTGCCCCAAGGAGCTGCTTCCGCTTCTCAAGCACAAGACTTTGAAGGGGCTCTGCCTCTGGGTACCTTCCAAGTTTCCGATATGTGGCAGCCAAATGTGCCATGGCCCTCAGTGTGTCTGGATGGTCTGCCCCAAGGAGCTGCTTCCGCTTCTCAAGCACAAGACTTTCAAGGGGCTCTGCCTCTGGGTACCTTCCAAGTTTCTGATATGTGGCAGCCAAATGTGCCATGGCCCTCAGTGTGTCTGGATGGTCTGCCCCAAGGAGCTGCTTCCGCTTCTCAAGCACAAGACTTTCAAGGGGCTCTGCCTCTGGGTACCTTCCAAGTTCCTGATATGTGGCAGCCAAATGTGCCATGGCCCTCAGTGTGTCTGGATGGTCTGCCCCAAGGAGCTGCTTCCGCTTCTCAAGCACAAGACTTTCAAGGGGCTCTGCCTCTGGGTACCTTCCAAGTTTCCGATATGTGGCAGCCAAATGTGCTATGGCCCACAGTGTGTCTGGATGGTCTGCCCCAAGGAGCTGCTTCCGCTTCTCAAGCACAAGACTTTGAAGGGGCTCTGCCTCTGGGTACCTTCCAAGTTCCTGATATGTGGCAGCCAAATGTGCCATGGCCCTCAGTGTGTCTGGATGGTCTGCCCCAAGGAGCTGCTTCCGCTTCTCAAGCACAAGACTTTGAAGGGGCTCTGCCTCTGGGTACCTTCCAAGTTTCCGATATGTGGCAGCCAAATGTGCCATGGCCCTCAGTGTGTCTGGATGGTCTGCCCCAAGGAGCTGCTTCCGCTTCTCAAGCACAAGACTTTGAAGGGGCTCTGCCTCTGGGTACCTTCCAAGTTTCCAATATGTGGCAGCCAAATGTGCCATGGCCCTCAGTGTGTCTGGATGGTCTGCCCCAAGGAGCTGCTTCCGCTTCTCAAGCACAAGACTTTCAAGGGGCTCTGCCTCTGGGTACCTTCCAAGTTCCTGATATGTGGCAGCCAAATGTGCCATGGCCCTCAGTGTGTCTGGATGGTCTGCCCCAAGGAGCTGCTTCCGCTTCTCAAGCACAAGACTTTGAAGGGGCTCTGCCTCTGGGTACCTTCCAAGTTCCCAATATGTGGCAGCCAAATTTGCCATGGCCCACAGTGTGTCTGGATGGTCTGCCCCAAGGAGCTGCTTCTGCTTCTCAAGCACAAAACTTTGAAGGGGCTCTGCCTCTGGGTACCTTCCAAGTTTCTGATATGTGATACCCAAATGTGCCATGGCCTTCAGTGTGTCTGGATGGTCTGCCCCAAGGAGCTGCTTCCGCTTCTCAAGCACAAGACTTTCAAGGGGCTCTGCCTCTGGGTACCTTCCAAGTTCCCGGTATGTGGCAGCCAAATTTGCAATGGCCCTCAGTGTCTCTGGATGGTCTGCCCCAAGGAACTGCTTCCGCTTCTCAAGTACAATTTCTTCAAGGAGTGCTGCTTCTCTGAATCTACCGGAATCAAAGTATATCTGGGCATATCCTTTCTGGAACACTGGTTTTATAGTTCCTGGGTCCTGAATGAGTGTGTCAACATGAGAGATCAACCCAATTCTAAACAGATATGCATCAGAGGCAACCCTGATTGACATTCCCATGATATCTGTCATACATTCCCGTGCTACTGGCTCATTGTCCAGAGTATTTTTGCACCATGACTGCACAAGCGGATGAATAGATAGTGTATCCACAGCATGTCTCTCAATAAGAGAATATGCTTCAATTTCAGAAACAATATCCAAGAAATGTTGTATGTCCCAGGTACCTGAAGTTGACAAGAAGTTGTCTAGGAACCTTTGAGCTTCCTGGAGCATCTGAGCTTCTTCACCACTATTGCTGGTTGTCCATGTGGTTGCCTGTTCAAAGATTGCTTTTGGAATCCTATCATGATGCAGTAACGAGCACAGTTGCAGAAACCATGCTGCAGCCTTGCTCAACTTGGCAAAGCTAATTTGCCAAGTTGTATACACAGTCCATTCATAATTATCATGAGACTGTGCAGGATGTAGGCTCAATAGTTTGGCACGATTCTGTTTGTAAATAGAAAGATACAGATGGAGACATTTGAACTTGCAGATATAAGCACCAGCCTGGATGACTGCAAGGGGCAGACAGGACAGTTCCTGGGTGGGCCAAATCAATACCAATTGGAAGAGAAGGGCCTTGTAAATGAAATACCTTGACAATTTCTGAGGCCCTTTCAGTGGTTTCTGTGGTTGGCTCTTGGACTGCCCTCAGTAGCAGAAGATCAATTGCACTGGTTTCATCCATGTCCCCAACTTTGGAATGTGACCTAGGTGCATGAGCAGCAAGTTGTGGGTTACGTGAGGTGATGATGATGTTTCCATGTGTGCATTTGGGGAAAAAGTGGAAGAGATCAATGTTTGGATCATCTGCATTATCAAAGAGCAGTATCCACTCCTCCATCTGGGAAGCTAGCCATAGTGATGCTTCTTCAAAGGTTGTCCCAATTTCAAGAGAAATAGCTATATTCTTGAAGGCTGTATTGAGAGTTTGGAGAGAGCTGGCATTGATGAAAAACTGTTTTGTGAACCTAAGTAAAATCATCAGTAGTAATAAATTGGACATTACACAACAATGTATACCAAGGGTTCGGTTTGTTGGTCATGTCAAGAAATTTCAGAGCTATTTGTGTTTTTCCAGAGCCACCAAGACCATGGAGGACATATATATGTCTTTCTCCGGTATCATTTGAAAAATATTCCTTCATTTTCTGAAGAATATCTTGCCTGCCCTGGAATATCTGGGAGGGAGGGGGACATCGGACAAGAGCCTTGGATTGTTTGATTTCTGATGCTAAAAGAATCTCTATAATTGACCTGATTTATCTCTTTCGGCACTCACAATTCATTTGTTGTTGTTGCTCCGGTCCTGGGCCACGAATCTGGATGCTATGTTTGGTGAGAAACAGCATTTGGGAGGTAAGGGATGAGACCACATACTGATTGTTCATGGTGAAGTTCTCAGCCTCAACAGCATAATAGATCCTGGCACCTTCCCCAGCACCCCCGCCTCCACCCTGTTGGCCACCTACTCCGCCGCTGCCGCCTACACCACCTAGGAAAGATACAGAACAGTGTTGGTATTCTTCTCAACTCGCAAGTCACTACTCACCATAGATGTGATTGGTAACTGTGTTGGATTCGCTAGCCCGGGGAGGCATCGTCCGGCCAGAGTCAATCGGTAAGGACTTGGAGTGTGCAACGTGGATGCTGTGTTGCGGTTGCAGTACACGTGGACTCACACGGCCGCACTGCCGACGTACTGACACTAACAGACACCGTGAGCCGCATCCTGCATCAGTTTCCTAATTGAGCGGAATTGCCTCAAACCTCAAAACATGATGCCTTTCAGAATGAGCCGTGCGAGGTGAAAGCTGTATTTGAGCGGATACAGCAAATCTTGAAATGAATGGCGCCTGGAGGCCCTGGAGGGTGAATTCGGAAGGTATCTGAATCGTATCTAATCGCAACGCTACATACAGCTCGACTAGGGTATCCAAAAATGTACATTAAGATATGTCCACTTCTTCTCTGTCCAGATGACCGCATACAGCGGAAATATTTATCAGTAATTCGTCCTCCCCTCCGCATCAACTCTCTGCCCCGGTCACCAAAGTCCAAGCACACGCAGCACACTCACCGCAGAACGAGTGCCCTCTCTACCATCACCAGCGCACTCCCCGTAAAGAGCAGCGTCGCCGCAGGGCGCAGCCCCACCGCGCCGTTCTTGGTGATCCTGCGGCTCGTGCTCTCCAGCTCCAAGTTCACCTTGAGCGGGGCGTCCACCCGCTCCACCGTGTCCATTGGAGGTCGCAAGCGCCGCCGCCGCGATCGTGGCTCCATGCTCGTTAATATTGATATTCAAACGAGGAGTGATGATGGAAAGGGAGATGAAAGAAAAGGCACTCACCCATATTCTGGGTCTTCTTCAGCGCCGTCGTCGCGAACGTCGTGCTCAGGGTGCCGTCTGCGCCGCATCGCTCAAAAACACCAGCGCAAATCCGGGCGCGGGAACTTTCACCGAGCGTGTCTTGGCGGTCGATTAGTTGGTGGGCGGGGAGGTGAAGGGCTGGAGGGGGAAGCGTCAGATGAAGGGGAGCGGAAGAATGAGAAAGAGGGATGAAGAACGCCGTATGCTGCCGTATGTGGACCCTGTTTCCCTCAACGTCGACGCAAGTCGAGGCACATCCCTAGGTGGACGTAAGATAATGTCGAACGTGAAGGCACGCAAGACTTGGAGCGGCGAATCCGACATAAACTGGGAGTATCTAGCATGCGAGCGCACCAAGCGATGAGGACCACACCACCTGCGGCCCAACGCACGTAGCGTTCGCAGAGCAGAAAGTACGCCATATACCACCCATCCACTCCTCCTTCTAACGTTGCCCAATAAATCCAGACTCGGAATCTCTGACCGGATGCTCGCACGACGGGGACCTCCCTCCGCTCTCGAGGGTAGCGCCCCTGCTGCGTCACGTCGATGGGAAGCACACGACACCACGGTACGGTTCCCGCTCCACTCCCTCCTCCCAGCGCAGTCTGATCGTATGCTGAACGAATAGTGGTCGCTCCTCGGCCACTACTCTGCACGAAAACACGCATTGTATCGTATCGCACTCTGTCCCATCTGTGCTTCCCAGCCAACAGAACAAAGACAGGAAACGTCGTCCGCCTACTGTCGCGCGTCGCCCTGCACACGGAAAGGAACAGAACGGCAGAGAGCTCCACCCACCTTCACCCCGCCGCCGATCTCCTGCGAACACGCCACGCCGCGTAGGCTGGTCTATCCAAGCGCCGCCAGGCACATACACATCCGCAAGGAAGTATGTAGGTACGTTGCTGTCGCATTCGTCCGTCATACGTCCACTGAAATGGAAGCCTCGTAGAACGCAGACGGCTTCCTGGCCCGCGTACGTCACTCAGCGCAACGACCCCGCACGATGATCGAACATGCCTCGATGTGGCCCACTCGGACGCCCGAATGTACATACGTTCATCGCTGGCCATCTTATCCGCTTTCCCCTCGCCGAGCCGGACTGATATTCGTACGCCAGCTTGCACGCCCCCCTGCTGCCCAGCCGATGCGCCACCATGGGAGCTTGTCCACGTCCCTCCGGCGCCCTCTCCTCGTCGCTCGTGCGCACCCATACGATATAACCGGCATCATTAACCTTGGAGAACCAGAGGTGGGATACGCCTCCCACTCCGCCCCCGACTGTACGCTAACCGATTCCTAGCGCCGCACTCCGTCCCACCGCCTGGACAAGACGCAACGCAACGCAACGCACAGCGCTCCATAGGCGTCGATACCGGCGCCGCATAGACCACCGTCTTGGAAACATGCACTCCCGCGAGCACGCGCCACCCCTCGCTCATCTAAGAGCAAGAATGGAAGGAGGACAGTACGTCGCCCGCCCACCCACTCCTCTTTTGTACTACCACTGACCACGAAGCCCCGTAGAACGCAGACGGCTCCTGTGTACCGCGCCCGCCCTCCGCGCACGTCTGCTCCGCACCTCCTTCCCCGCGCCGCCTCCTCCGCTCACGCTGCCAGGGCCGTCGGGAGCACCGTACGTGCCTTGTACACCACAGCCGGCCCGCGCGCTCCTCGTGCGACATGCCCACATCCTGCGCTGACAAGACTACGCAGTGCTCTCTCCGCGTCTACAAAGCTTGGCTCCTCGCGAACCCCGCGCGCGCCTTCCTCGTCTTCCATCTCGCCGACACATCCGCGGCATCCGTCTCTGCGCCGCCACTCCGAGTCGCCAGTGCGCGAATAGAAAGAAGAAGCACGAAAGACTCACTTGTCCACACTCAATCACGCCAAAGTCGCGCTGTACGCGTCGACGTCCCACACCATCTCGGGCGTCCAGGTCGCATTGGCGATGGAGGGGCCTAAGGGCGGGCGTCAGCACGTGTGAAACAGTATTAGAAGGCAAAGAGAGGGAGAAGGACGAGGATGAGGACGGGGGGGAGGGGAGGATGGGGATGAAGAGGAAGAGGAGGGATGGGAGGGGGGAGGGAGGGGAAAGGGGGAGCGGCTGAGCCAGTACGGGCCTGCTTCGCAGCTTAACACGCGCGCCTCGCCTGCAGGACACGCAGCCATCGTCGGCGTTGTCACCCGCTGCAGCGTCAGTGTGCCGTCGAAGATAGAACATCCCCTGAGATAGACACAAGATATACAATCTCGGTCGCCCGCCAATTACGCGGCAGGGCCCGCTATCCAGGTTTTGAGCTGTAAAGAGGTAAAAGACACGCAGAACTCCCCCTTCCAGTTAAAGTGAATACCCATTCCTTGTCCTCTTCCGCACCTTCCTCATCAGAGGGCGCATTGGAACGTTGATTCTCTGTTTCTGTCAGTCTCCAGAATTTCTCTGTGCTCGTACTATTACAATTCAGCAAATAATACAAAAACGAAAACATAAAAAGCGTTGTACAATGTAGCCATGTCACGACATCTCGTCGTCGGTGTCCGAAAGCATCTCTTTGCTCTTGCTATGTATGAATTTGTGAGCGGGGAATACGGGCGAAAGCAAGAGGGCGAAACGCACAACTGTTTTTTCCGCGGACCTCCTACGACCTCCTCATCCTCATCGTCCCGAATTACTCTCTTTTTCGTAACCCGCTGCAATAACAGTAAGCTTCGAGAGACAAGTAGAGAGCACGAACGACAAACCTTCTTTGGCCGCTCCACCTCCTCATCATCGCTGAAGACGGCCGCCGGCTCCTCTCCGCCGTCCTCTTGCTCTCCTCCGCCGCGCTTGAGCTTACCCCGCCTCTTTTTCTTCGGCTCTGCCTCATCCCCGCTCCCTGGCCCGTCAGCCTTCTGCTTGCGCGGCTTCTTGGGCTTCCGCTCCTTCTCGTCGTCGCTATCCATGCGCACCTCCCTCGTCCACTCCAGCGCCTGCTCCCGCGCCACCCTCCGCTCCTCCGCAAGCTTCTCTGCGTCCCTCCGCAACTCCTCCAACCGTTCGCGCTGTGCCGCAGGTTAGTCCAACGACTTATCGCATGGTATCAAGGTCAAAGACAAACGTACCTCCAACGCCCCCAAGCGCTCCTTCTCCTCCTCCCGTTTCTGGCGCGCCGCATCGCGCTTCGCTTGCTGCTCATTCTCGTGCTGCCTCTGCGCCGTCAGGTGCTCCTCGCTCTTCCGCAGCATGTTGTCTCCGTACTTCCGTCGCTGGTCGGCAATCTCGCGGCTGTACGGGACCATAGGCGCTTTATCGGACGCCAGCGACGCGAAGAGTCTGCGAACGTCAGCGTCGTCATACGAGAAAGAGCCCGCCGTGCACTCACTTCTGCGCGTTATGTGCGAGGGTCGATGGACCGCTGCAGATCCTTGAGCGTGCGCTTCGTCGTCGGTAGCGCAAACAGCATCTCCGCCGACTTTTGCTGGATCATGGCAATATTGTACACTACCGCCTTGTCGTTCGGCTGAAGGTGCAGGGCCTGGCGCGATAGTTAGAACGAAGGTACAGATGAGATGGGGTCAAGTATCATACCAGCTGGGCATACCGCAGCGCCGTGCTCATGGCCGTGAACGACTGGTCCTTGGTGGCTTTCGCGTACCACGATCGACAGAGACACAGTAAAACAGGGACGTTATGACCCGCATAGAACCGCGTCGACGCCGTCTCGTACTGCAACGCAAAGGCATCAGCTTAACGGAAGAAAATTGAAGAACCAGACGACGCACGCTCTCGATTGCCCTATCAAACTCGTCCCGCGCGTAATAGCAGTGCCCCATATTAAAGTACACGCTCCCATCACTCATCGACTCCCTCACCTTCGCAAACACCTCCAACGCGTCCCTCGCGTCCTTCATCCTCCGCTGCCCCTCGTCCGCACTCGGGGCCCCTCCGCTCAGTGTCCCGAGTGCGTCCTCCGCCGTGATAATCGCCAGCCCCTGCGCCGCAAACGCACACATCGCGTCGAGCTGCAGAGCCTTCTCGTAGAACTCCGCCGCGCGCTGGAACCCCCGCCGCCGCTCGTCCATGCCCTTCGTGCTCGTGTCGCGGCTCTCGCGCGCCTGGTGGTACATGATCCACCCCGCGGCGCACAGCGCATACACGTCGTGCTTGTCGTGGTCCTTGAGCGTGGCGAAGACAAAGTCCTTCGCAGGCTTCGGCAGATTCGCCTGGATGAGGAAGTAGGTGTAATACGCACGGACGTTGAGGTTCGCGTTTTTGCGCGGCGAGCGCCTGCTTGATGAGCTCGTGTGCCTCGTTGTGCCGGTTGAGAGTCACGAACATCTGCGCTTGCCGGATCTTCGCTGCGGGTTTCGGTTAGCAAAATGGACGGCGACGAGGAAGACGAGCATACCATCGACATACTCCGGATGCCGTAGTAGCAGCTTCTCATACGCGTCCCTCGCCATCTCCTCCCTCCCCTCCTCCTCATACACCCTCGCAAGGTTATATAAAATCGACGTCGACATCCCCTCCGCCCCGCCTCCCCTTGCTCTCCCGCCGTAACCTGCACCATCGCCGACTCATACATCTCCCGCGCCTCTCCCAGCTTCCCCTCCAAATGCTTCAGCGCCCCCAGATTATTCAGCAGCCGCGGGTCCGCCTGCCCCGCCGCCTCACTCAGGGCCAGCGCCTCCCCGAGCGACTTCCCCACCCGGTCAAGGTTCTCGCCCTGCCACAGACGCGCGATCTCCGCGTGCATGTCCACGTCCGCCCCGATGCTGCGCGCCACCCGATTCACACTCGTGTGGCCGTTCGCACCATTCGCCCCATTGGCGCCGTTGGCACGCGCCTCTTCGGCCTCAAGCACCTTCGTGACGCGGTCAAACAGCTCGCGCGCCTTGGTGCGTTCTTGCGCGACGTCCGAGCTCGAGACGCCCGGGCGGGGGTACGCGCGCAGCGACGCGAGCATCACCGTCGCTTCCAGCGAGGATTGAGGATTCGGCGGCTGCAGGAGCGTGTCGAGCGTGTGGATGGCCGCGGCCATTTCGTCTGGAGTACTCCGAGTCAGTATGACTCTGCTGCCAACAACACCGGATAGTGGGAAGTGGGAAGGAATCCGAATGAGACGCACCATTCAGCATCTGCATCTGCGCCAGCCCCATCGCGCCGACAACATGCTTCGGCAGGCCCTCCGTCGCGGCCGAATAGTACCGCGTCGCCTGCGCCAGCGCGCCCCTCCGCATGGCACACCCGCCCCGCGCGGATGTACCCCTCCGTCAGCACCGTGAGTGTGTCCGCGAACTGAACTGTGCGTTCCGCGAGTTTCAGGGCCTATGCATATGTCAAATTAGTCCGAGCTGACGGAGCACAAAACACAAAACAACGACGCACCCGCTCCCAACTCCCCTTGCGCAAAAACAGCTCGCACAGCGCATTTGCAGCGGTTGCGTTTCGCTGGTTCGCCTTGAACGCCCGCTCGACCATCCGCGTGCCCAGCGTATACGAGTGCGTCCGCTCCACCTCCGGGCTGTCGGGGGTTCTTGCTCGCGTTGAGAGCCTCGAGCCCGAGGAGGAGCTGCGCCGGCCAGGAGGTTGGGTTCTGCGTCTCGCTCAGTACATTCCGAGCTCTGTTAAAGGGGTGGAACGCAACGCACGACGTCGAGACTCCGCTGCCACGCAGCCTTTGCTTTTGCCTTGTGCCCCAGCGCCCAGAAACACAGCCCGATGCCGATGCGGGGGTCGGGGATACACCGCGGGTTGAGCTCAAGGACGCGTCGGAAGGTCTTGAGCGCCTCGGGGAAGTTCCGCTGGGCGTACAGAATGCGGCCCTGCACGGACGTTTGAATTTGCGGCGGCGCATTAGACATCGACTACGCACCTTCCCGATAAGGGCTATTAGATTGGTCGGTTTCTCCTCCAGGACACCATTGAACGAGGTCATGGCGTCGGACATGGCGCGTGTGGCCAGTTGGTGGATGCCTAGCGCTAGCATTAGAAAGGTAGCTAGTTGTGAATCAGACCGACCTCGCGTCAAGAACACCAAATGCCCTCCATTGAATCCTACTTCAACGCCGGAATTCAAGAATACCGCGGCCTCCTTGTAGTAGTCCGTCTTGGTTTTCTGGTCGGTCATGATATCCTGCCCTGTTCTCGATTGAATTCATACACGCGACGAACTATCCAGGAAAAGTACACACGAGCGTCGGATAGGATGACTTTCGGCGCCTTGCTCGCGGCGGTCATTTTGATATTCGCCAGCAGCGCGTATATCGGCCCCAGAACCTGAACAGAGTGGTTATCCGTGAACACTGACGACCGAGGTGAGTATACACCGCAGAAGGAATAGGTGCAGTACCCCGAACCGCGGCCGTAGCGACCTTCTCCGCAGCCTCGAGAGAGCCCCGTCTCCAGAACTCCGTGGCCACCGCCGCCCAGACCCATGCTTTCGCCCGGCATTGCGGATCGGAGAGTAAGTCGAGGATTTCGTCGACGGTGTCGAGGACGTCAAGGTCGATGGTGATGACCTCCTGGCCGCCGAGCTCGATGTCGATTGTCCGCCCGGCGGTGTGTGCGCCGCCGTCCATGGCGGTATTCGTTGAGGCCGCGTATGCGGGAAAGAGCAAAAATGGTTGGCACGTGTGGGTGTAGCGAGTCCCACGGCCCAAAAATGGGAAAAAAAAAATCGGAGGGGTCGATTGAAGCTTGAAGACAGCTGAGAGCTTTTATTCAATTGTGCAAGAATGGTTTTTGGAATACGACGGAATTAAATACAGAACAGTAATTGAGAGGCAAAAATAAACACACAAGCGAGAGTATGCATTCCACGGCAAAAGGCAATACGGGCAACCAGAAACCACCCGAGGATCGTCGAAGATCAGGTCAAGAGCGACTGAACGGCGGCAAAAATGCGTCACAGGAAGGACTTGAAGTTCCGAAACGGTCGACTGCAATGCAGACACAACGGTACGGATGTTCCAGCTCCTTAAGACACGGATAACCAACGCGGCAGGGTGCAGTCGTCTGGGCACGTTCGCATTTCCTTCGTTTGCGAACCATCGACTCGGAGATGAACTTCGAAGACAGCAGAGGCCGTGGAATGCCATCATGATGGAGCTCAGCGTAGGTAGAAAAAGCAATGTCAGTAAAGAATTCGACACGGAACCTAAGTTATAGTACGCGCACCCCACGCACCCCAGAGCCGCAAGGAATCTTGGAACGGTTGTTCACCCCGCCGCTCTCCGTTTCAGCCTTCCAGCCATCGATATGGCGTCGTGGGCGCAGATATAACAATGGCAAGAAATAGGAATTGCTTGCAGGACCGTCGGATTTTGGTTCAGATAAAGACAGATAACAGTTCAGTTCGTTTTGTATAACGCTAGTTACCGTAGTTTTCGAAGGACCCGCGCTACTAGAATCACGCCAGAATATTGCTGCCAGTACTATTTCCGGCGGACGACAGATCTGATGACGTCTGGGGCGAAGCGCAGGTACTTCGTGCATTTCTTGCGCAAAATGACCAGTTGAGTTGCGCAGGAAAAGATTCAAAATTGAAGCCAGATATCATCACAACAACACTAACCAACCTCGAGTCCGAAAAAGGAAAGTCGGTTGAAAAACATGTTGAATGTTTTGCAGTCACGATTTTAGGCAAGAAATATCTAGTACTACAGCGAGGGGATTCTGGCCTAATATTTGCGTGCACCCTCGATAATGACCACATCCGATCGACGCTTCCCCATGCAGAAGAGCTGCGAATCCCCAACACAGCGAAACCCAACCTGCACCAACAGCTCCTCCGCCGCCCTCCCCCGAGGCGCCGGCGTATGCAGCACGTCCGGCCGCGCGAACACGAACCGTACCCCACGCAGGGACTCGAAGTGAAACAGGTTGGAGAGCAGCCACAAGCCCAGCCCACTTTCGCGCCAGGGCGTCTCGATCAAGAATTCGTCGATGTATGCTATGTGCCGCTCCGTATTGAAATCCTCCAGGTAACAGCGTCTCCCAGGGAGGATTCCGCCGGTGTACGGGTCGAAGTGAGCCGCCAAGTTAGAGAGGTCCTTTAAAGTAAATTGACACTTATCAAGCCCGATAGCACGAAAAAGATAAAATCGGAAGTGGGGACGCACCGCCGACAGTTTCTCCATACACTCCCGGAACCCATACGCCCGCGCCCTCCGAACATCCAGCAGGTCAATCTTCACAATCCCAACCTTCACATACGCACACTTAGACTCCGATTCCGAGTCGCCACCCTCAAGCTTATGTTCAACCAAACCGTGACAATCTGCATTCACAATGGGTTGGTTGGCGGCTTCGTTGAGCACTATGATGGGAATCGAAACGAAGGCTTACCTCGCGCACAGGAACCTCCACACCCTCCCGCGGGTCTCTCTCGGACACGGCGCGAACGCGGATCTGTGCGAGGCACGGCGGGTGGTAGAATAGACACGTTTGGTTCGGTTTTGGGGATGTCGACCTCGCTGAGCTGAGCGGAGGTTCAGGACGCAGGAGTGGATTATTGGACCGACACGCACAATTGTACAACCGAGCACCCCGAACACACGCGCATCTGTTGGGCCGGCGCAGTCATAGCTAGGTCGCGTTTTGAATCCATAGTTGAGCTGACGAGCTGACAAGCGGGTGCGTGCGTGGATTAGATCAAGTGCGGGAAAAGAAATCGACCAAAACCAGGACCCCTTAGTATAGGGCGGACGAAACTTTGGTTTCTGGGCTTTGAACATAGGGTCAGCACGGACAAAAATGGGTCCTGGCGACCAAAATCTTACGGAACCGAAAAGTGGCATCCGCATTGATCGGAGTTCTACAGCACTGGCAAGAATACTTGTACTTAACTTAAAGTGGGGGGGCGGTAGGTGGGTTGTACATCTCAACTTTCGGCGTCCGAGTTCTACACGACTCAGTACCGACATGTTTCAAACCACAAACTTCGAATTAGCTCTCTCACCGGTAGAAAATCAACCTGTTCAATTGGAGACGGGTCAATATCGGCTCGACTGCAAAACAGGACACGCACGGCAGTGGCGCCATCAACGTCGCCAGCCCTGCCAGGAGCGCCGTTAGGGCTCCAACCATTTAGTTTCCGTTTGAAATTTGGGACAAATCAAACGGAACCAGTTGGCAAATCAAACTGAAACGGTTGGTAAACCGTTTTAAAACCGTTTGAAACGGGTTTCAGACGGTTTTTTGGCAGGGAAAATGCACAAAAGACTTGAACGAACCTGACCTCACTTGCAAATTCTCACAGCTCTTTCTCTAGAGTGGTATGTTTCAATTCTATAGATTCAAAAGTGCAAGAGAGCCTTGTTTTCCTTGCACAGAGGCGCGCTCCCGCCATCAATCGCGGCGATCATTCCCAATTGGGATACCAGGTTGAAAAACATGTTGACTTTTTAGTAGTCATGATTTTGGGCAAGAAATATCTACAGCAAGGTGATTTTGGCCTATTATTTGCGTGCACCATCTATCATGATCGCATCCGACGGACGCAACGACCTTTTCCCCATGCAAAAGAACTGCGAATCCCCAACACGGCGAAATCCAACCTGAAACATCAAATAAAATGAATACCCCCTCATACCCAGTGAGCTGTCACCCACCCTCTCATAAAACTTCACCACCCTTGCAAACAGCCCCTCCGCCCTCCCCCCAGGCGGCGGCGTATACCTCAATCCGCTGTCCGTATACTGTAGCACGTCCGGCCGTGCGAACACGAACCGTACCTCGCGCAGGCACTCGAAGTGAAACAAGTTGGGAAGCAGCCACGAGCCCAGCCCGCCTCCGCGCCAGGGCGTCTCGAGTACGAATTCGTCGATATACGCGATATATTTTTCGGTCTTGAAATCATGGGGAATCCACCCCCTGCCGGGGCAGACTCTTTCGGTGTCTGGGTCGAGGTGATCTGTTAAGTTGAGGAGGTCCTTTGAAGTTGACACTTATCAACCCGATACGAAAAAGCAAAAAAAAAAAAAAAGGCGGAATCACGAACGCACCGCCGACAGCGCCTCCATACACTCCCGGAACCCATACGCCCGCGCCCTCCCAACATCCACCAGGTCAATCTTTACTATCCCAACCTTCACATATCCACTGTAAGATTCTGAATCCGATTCCGAATCGCCGTCCTCAGGCTCAGGCTTATGTTCAATCAACACCGTCACAATCTGTGGACCGTCCGATGCGTCGGCTTCGCTGAGTATCAGGGAATTGAAACGAAATTAGCTCACCTCGCGCGCAGAACCCTCCACACCCTCTCGGGGGTCCCTCTCGGACACTGCGCGAACGCGTATCTGCGCGAGGCACGGCGGGTGGCGGAATAGACACGTTTGGTTCGAATTTGGTTTGGGGGATGTCGACGTCGACGAGCTGAACGGAGGTTACCCAGATGTCCGGTTTGGCCGTCAGGATGCAGAAGTGGATCATTGAGACGCACAATTGTACAACCGAGCACCATGAACACACGCGCATTTGTTGGGCAGTTGAACCGGCGCGTTTTGGATCCATAGATTCGTTCAGCTTGACTTCCACAGCCGCCACTTGAACTGAAGAGCAAGAGGGATAGTGTGGGTGGATCAAGTGCGGACAAAAAAAGCACATATCGAACCAAAACCGTGGGTTGAAAAACGCGGGTTTCTTCCCTGATTACATACGACGTAACCATCTGTCCGGGTTCGAGCTTAATCGTCGTCTGTCTGATTTTTCAGCCCACGCTTTCTACCACTATATATACAGGCACACCACGTCTCTAAATAATATGGTAGCATCCTAGTCTCTTGCAAGTCCCTTGCAGCGTAACGTAGGGCCAAATTTTCAAACAGCAAACTTCGAGTTAGCTCTTAACCTCGGGCCTATCCGGTGGAAAATGAACCTGTTCAAGTAGAGACGCGTCGTCAATATCAACTCAAATGCAGGACCTGGAGAAGGGACGGATACGCACGGCAGTGGCGCCATCAGCGTCGCTAGCCCCGCCAGGAGCGCCGTCGCCCCGACCGTCCCGAGTCTCGTGTACATCGCGCCCGCAAACAGCGGGAAGGCGGCCGCGAACGCGGAGCGCATGAAGCTGTTCGCCGCCATCGCGCTCGCGGCGATGGGGCGGTAGGCCTACATACATCATGTGTCAGAGTCAGCAAAATTCATGGTTGTCGAAGGCGGGGGAGAGGGGAGGACACGCACCGTAACGAGATACGTGAACGTCGTCGTGAACACGAAAAACACACCCGTGCCAAACGGGACGGACGCTAATATGGGCACGATCCAGTGCACACTGGGGTACGTCGTGAACGCGAACCAATAAGCGCTGCAACACCCATGTTAGTGAGAGACGCGTTTGAAGTGGAAATTAATCCAACTGAGGGCGAGTGGCACGCACATATCGGCACCAATATCCCGCCGACCTGGCCCATAACGAGCAGCGTCTCGGGAGGCGCCTTTCCTCCGTGGCTCGCTGCTGCTCTCGCGGAAAGTCTGTGCACTCTCGCATCAATGTCACATTTCTGGTTGAACTTGAAAGGGGGTGGCGGCCAACCTATTCCAGTACGGCTGCGTCGCGAGCCCTGCTCCCATCCCAACCCCGATGCCCACAAATGAGAGGCCAGTCGACTGAACGTTGAAATGGTGCCCGTTCTCGAATATCAGCGGGAAGGCCTGGAACATCAGATACAGGATCCCGAGCAGGAGCGCGGTCCTAATTCAATGATTGATGTCAGCGTTGAAGGTCACAGATTCCATTCTACAGCAGCGCATACGTACCATATGTCGAGAAGTAATGCCATTCGGTCGAACAGGAGCAGTTCTTTAGCGGGTTTACTGTAAGTGAGTGGGAAACGATTAAAGCTGGAACGTACTGAAAGGCACGTAGCAACTGAGCATTAGCGATCTTGCGAGAGAGGTATCGCGACGATCAAGCGGCGCCCAATATGTCTGGTCCCCGGTTTCTTTGCGCAGTCTGACACAAAAGCTTAGAATACAAATACACAGAGAACAAAAAACGCTTCTCACCTTGCGGCTTTCCGTTTGAGCAACACCGGAGCGTAGGATTCCGGGACGAACTTGAAGAATATCAGAAGCTGCCAACCAACCCGACTCGTCTCAAGCGCACCAAGAATATCGCGAGCATTTCAGCACCGGTCCAAATCAGCATGATCCGATACGTCCATCGCCAATAGAGGTTCTGTGGGGAGCTCAGTTCTCGGGCTCATCGCGGGATGATGGGAAGGAAAAAAACCTGGTTGATAAAACCGCCTATCACTGGGCCTAGCACTGTTTATTACGCCGCCGTGAGTCTCAGCTTGAGAGGACTATACGAGATTGTATGTACCTGGACCGAGAAAACTATGTAAACAATTAGAGAAGAAAGGATTAAAGATAACGGAAAGGTCGTACCGGAGATATCGTATATATGGCCATTGGCCTGTAAGATGGATGAGACTATGATGATGACCCGCGGAAGATGAGAATTAGTGCCTACGTCGCCACCTTAGACCCAGAAAACATGTCGGCTACACTTCCACCGGCGACGCTGAGGAACGAGGCCCCGGCGGCGCCTAAGAGGAAACGAAATACAAGCATAACAGCTTAATCCAAAAATGAGGCTTGACGTCAGAATTTTTGTGAAGCGAACGAACCTATGTTCGGTGCGAACACCACAGGAAACGAGAGTACGATCAATAACAGGTACGAGACCCGGTATATTATAGCCCGTCCGTACACCTAATGATAGTCAGATATACGAAAAGAAAAAAGGTCGGACTGACTTCTGAGAATGGGCCGGTGACTAGCGGTCCCAATCCTAATCCTATTTTTGAAGTGAGAATCTTTCAGATACACCTGAGAGGAAGAGGGCGGACCTAGAACAAACAAGCTAATGGTGAGGATAGTAGGCTCTCGGGACACATGGAATTCATCCGCCATCCCCAGCTCTGTAAATGCCGCCTGCAAGGGGAAGACTGAGCGAGACCCAATTGGCCAGGCAGACCTGGACGTCGACGGAGTTGAACGCACCACAGACGAAGCACAGGTGACGCAGAATGCGCCAGCACATATCACCATCACAGCCAGCCATTTTCTGAACGTAGAGAAACAAAGAGGATCCTCTGCGGGGTCCAGCGAGACGAGGCGATCGTCTGACTTTTTCCGGAGACTGTCCATTCACCGGTGTACCGGGGTCACCTTCTTGAGGGGTCCGCATTGTTGAGAACGAGTTCGAGTGCGCAGACATGGAAGACAAGAAAGAGTTCCGTTTGGTGGCCTTCTGAGCGTTGTCCGAGCGCTGACTGAAAGTTTTGAGCGAAGGTATGACATGTGTGTTGGCGGAATCCCAACGGAATCCACTCGGATTGTCCGCGGATCACAACCGGAATTCCGCCCCATTTAGCAAACGCCTTGTTGACAAAAAAGATAATTGAATACTGCCAGTGAACTGAAAGTCGGCCGGTGTTCGAAATTGTAGCGTTCATCTGAGACACTGTGGTGGTGGTTGAGTGGGAATTATAGGGCACGTGATCATACGTGGGGGGTCAACCAGAACGCTTTAGCCTTACTGTCGACTATCGGCCACTACGAGGCAATTTTCCATATCCAACGAATCTAAACCTCTCGCTGGACTGCCAAAAACCTGTCTCCGTGACGAGCATTCCCTGGATAATATTCCATAGTGCGTTCTTCAACTTGAACTCCAAGTTGAACATGAGACTGAGTCCTGGTCCGATTTCTGATCTTTACTTCGCAACATACTGTTGCGTTTCGACCAAAGGTTCACGGGGTATCACCGTCACCTCAGTTGTTCACTGGTTACGTTGTTCAGAAGTTGACCGAAGCCGTCACTAGTTCGGCAATTGTTCATTTTGCCAAGTGATTTCCTAGACTGCGCCAATGCAGGTCCATGCTCGTCTGAGAATATTGGAGTTCGCCAAAGGCGATCCGCGCACGCATGGGGTTCAAGAAGGCTCTGAAAATCATTAACGAAAGGGTGAACCGGTTCTGATCTGTTGCATCTGGGTACTCGAGGCGTGGTTAATGGTCTAACTGTCTCTCAATACCGGACAGGGCAGAGGGAAGAGCAGGTGATAATTAGTCTGTTGTTAAGCGCGGGGTCCCGATTGGGTAAGCGCTTGTTATATAATCAGCACAGCCACACTGTTCTTTGGAAGACGACCGCGAAACTAGCATCAATATTTTCGAGAAATTCTTGCATACAGAATGTTTTATTCACCACTTACAGCTCTTTGCATAATTGATGACAGTCAGCAGTTTTTTTAAAACAAAACCAATTTTGAGAGCCCTCTTTGTTTTGCTCATTTCTACCTTAGTTCTGAACCAAATTTCATGAGTTTGGATGCATTATAAAGCGGTTAAGCGGGGCTTTCAGATGATACCCAAGTTGAAGCGGGAACCAGCCATTCGGAACACCCGGAAAATCGTGCCATCTGATCCGAACCTACTGCTTCGATCCATCGATCTCGGTCATCTCCGAGCAGATTTAGGAGTTTGCGGGCGATTTTCTGCAGCTGGGAGGGGCGGTAACCCGGCAGCGGTTAAAAGATGTGTGGCACACCTGTCGCACACTTGGTGGAATGAAATTATTGCCCCATACTTGATTTCATTATTGCGAGAGCACTTTGGGATGTATTCATTTTGCGAAGCATTCCCGGCCTGTGTCTCAATGTTCGCTTTCCAGATAGTGCTGGCCCATCGAAATCCGCCAAGAATTGACTGAATGACATCGAAGTGAAGTTGTAGTCAAATCCGAATATCCGAAATGGCCGGTACCTGAGTTTCAGCATTTACATATTGAGTCCGGTACTATCCGAAAGCGCTGCTTATTCGCGTTCTAATGCACCTAGAATCACAAAAATCCGTCCAGAAATGGCCCAGAGTCGAGCCAAACAAGTAGGAAGCTTAAGATTGTTTTGGTTTTAAAAAAACCGCTGACTGTCATCAATTATGCAAAGAGCTGTAAAAGCTCCTCTAATTTAATTGAACTTTTAGAGTGCTGTTTGAGGTTCAAAGTGCAACACAATTGATAGTCACATGTCATGCTTCGGCGCTTCATCCATCTGGATTCTGAGCTCTAGATAAAAAATCTGAGCAGGCAGGAACATTTAGTGCACTAATATAGATTCATCTGCACCAAAAACCAGTTTAATTATCTATTCTGTAGGCACAAAACATCGAAAACCGGGGGCGTGGCTGTGCAAATTATGTAACAAGGTTTTACCCACCCCCGCGCTTACCAACAGACTTCAATATATCGAGGTACGAGATCAGGTAATATTGAAGCATCTGTCTGCGAGAGACTAGGTGATAATTGGAACCGATTAAAGTTGTTCGCTTTACATTTTTTGGGGTAACCTTGCACTGTACTTAGTCTTCATGTACGGAAAGGAAAAGTAATTTCGTTTCCTCCGTCGTCTACCAATGAACTCCGACAACAGCTTCAAAAAATCAGACTGGATTGGACAACAAAAGGCGTGGGCCTCTGCTCTGCCAGCGCTCAGAAAGATTGCGGCACAGTACTTCTTGATTCCGCGGACGCTAGAACACAACCGGATCCCATCGCCTTACCTCCCAATCGCAAAACTGCTCGAATTCACCCTTCCCCTCCAAAATACGGCTGCCACAGCCCTCCACCCCACACAGTTCTTCAGCTCGGACGTTCCGGATATCGGTGACCGGGCCTTGATGCTTCGTAGTGATGATCCGTATCAGGGTGCAGATGTTTACGATGACTGTGATGTCCCTCTGGACGTCGTTTCTTCGCACCTTTTTTTTTTGTCAAATTTAGAGTGCCTCAAAAATCGTTTTCGTGCTCTTTGAAGACTTCAAAAAAATCATCGTTCATTCCCTCGGCGTCACCGTCACATCTACCAAAATCGTTCAGTTCAGGGTCCCCGTCACCCTGAACCTGAACCTTTGGTCGAAACGCAACAGTAGTTCCTGCAGGAACGAAAAGTCGGACGTTTTCTACCGTTGATCCGTGGCTTGCAAGTCATCTATACCGGGAATCGAACGGGGTTCAATTTGCTAGCGTCGATACGATGCGAGTAGATTATCTAAATGGTTGTCACTCAAGGCAAGGCTAATGGCTGGTTGTACCAGGAATTCCAGTTCAAGATATACATCAAGGGCTCAAGCATTGGGTTTTCTTCACCTTGAGGCCGTATCTATAGAGCAGATCAGAAAAACGAGCATGGGAAGAGTTCACAAAGGTCCCAGTGCTGGGCGGCATGGTGAGCATATTGGTTCTTTCCCAGAATGCCTGTTGACAATACTTTAGTATGAAAGAAACAGCCCTCTTATTTGACAATGCACGCCTTGTTACCCCCCGGCTGCTGGTCGAACACCGATTTCGAAGACTAAAATGTGATTCAGCAGTTCGAAATCAATTTAATCATATGACAGACGCTGACACTAGATTATTATTAATCTTCTTACCGCCATATACTGCTTAGAGGGAATTCGGCCAGGCAAACATCGTCGTCAACTCCCTATATAACTGTAAAAACTGATGGTTGAATGACAAGCAAAAGGTCACAGCACAATATGCTCGCCATCAGTTTCAGCCACTGGTTTTCGCCGAAAGAATAACTAAGGTCTTCTCATAAAGCGCCTGCCGCTCCGGCGTAACTGTTGTGAAAATGCAGTTGGTGATGTACTCCTCCCAGCCCGCCAGCGTCGCCAGTCGGAGTCCGTCCACCATCCCCGGGGTCGCTGTACACCCCGTCTTCGAGTCTCCGCTCTTCGTGTAAAACCACATGGCGCTCGCGAAGCTGAGGTGATCTGGAAGGACCAAGGCGCGGATGGCGTTCTGTGTGTCTGACGGTATGTCATTGACGTCGTTAGTCCCCGCGAGGGCTTGAGCCTGGAGAGCGACGCTGGGCGTGTCCAACGCGTACTGGAAAATGAAAGGGAACATCATCATGTTGCGCGTGCCTTGTCCAGGCCTGCCGGGAGCGGGAAAGCTACGACGACACAATTAGTCCCAATTATCCGTGAGACAATATACAGATACTCACTGATTCATATTGTACTCGAATCCGCCAGACTCAAAGAGGATAAGACTGAGAAGAGCGGCCCTCTCGCCATTGCTGGAGATGTTGTAATCACAGAATGCTTGGTTGATGAAGGGAGCAGCTTGTTTGGCGGTGCGGCACTCGTCTGGGAATTGTGTTGCCGTTGAACAGTTGGGGAGCGCTCCCATTTGAATCAGTTCAGCAGGGGTAACGTCTCCGGTGGACAGTCGCGATGCAGCCTGCGAGAAGGAGGCAGCGTTCGCCATTTTCGACGCCAAAAGGATGAACACGGCGAATACGATGGAGGAGAACATGGGGAGAAGAGTACTTCAAACTCCAACCGCGCGGGGAGTCGGGGACGAGACCTTTTCAAGAAGAAGAGGGAATGCAGATAGAAGCCTTATATATTGGCCGCTTGAACAAAAGAACACATGATGATCCCCGGCGGCCAGCACGAATTCGAATCGGTCATTTGTGGGCCGGTTGAGCGAAAAGCGGCTGCAGTGGCGAGGACCGAGATATTATTTACCTGAGCTAATTACTTTTACTTGGCGAAGTCGTATCATATCTTCAGACTTCTTGTCCTATTGGATCCATAGATCGAAGGCCCGATTTGATATTCGCGAGCAGAAGCGGGAGGGGCTCCCCGTGAAAAGGCGCATGCATAGAGGTGCGGTTGATCAGCCGGGTCGCAAAGACGACGTTGCGTAGATGCGGAGCGGTCACAGCGAGCTCATGACAGTAGGAGAAACGATGTCAACGCTCGGCCGAAAGCTCCGGTTTCAGGCTTCCTTCGGAAACCGCCACAATTTGAACCAGACTTTCATACGTTTACGAAAACGCTGTGGATGATATGGAGAATGGATTTTATGCATTCAAAGTTACTTATAGTACAATCTCTTGCAAATCCGAGCTGTTCAGAATACATGTGCTGGATGAGATTACGTAGTATGCTTCTTCAGTTCCGTCCATCATGATTTTCCAACTCAAACTTTCATCCATCCACGAACATCTCCTCGTCGTCGAGTATCACGGGTACCATACCGTTGAGAACCAGTCGGCGAGGAAATCGAAGGTGCCGGCCTGCCCTGCAGCCCACGTTTCGCCGGGCACCACAGCATCCGGCGCAAACGCGTTCAAATCCAAATCCAAAGGCAACACACTATGCTGGAACTCGAATGGGCCCGCGACTTCGGGGCACGCACTGGTGGACGAACCCCCGCTTTCGGCCGTTCGCATGAGGTGCGCAGCGAGTGCGCCGCGCGATGACAACAACAGGTGGCGCGGCTGCGGTGCATAGACTGGGGGAAGGAGCGGGCGGGGGTGAACACTCAGAGCTCCGGGTTCGCCCGCGCTTGGTCAAACGTGGTGCACGTGTTGAAGTGCGACATGTACTGGTAACAAAGGTGGTCGACGGGGATTCGCAGACATCCGTGCGGTTGCGCGGGTTCGCGCCAGTGGCCTTCTTGCGAATGCGTGCGCGCGCGCCGCCGAACTTGTTTAATGCTTCTGTGAGTGGCGTCGCATCTGTTGGATCGTCAGCGCGTCAGCATTCCTGTCAAAGTTGAAAAGGGTTCGAGCCGTGGGTACAGGAGGATGATGAACTAACTGTGTACTCCTCCATAACTCGATGATGTCACAACCTTGAACGGATCTGAATAGACGGCCATTTGCGTACTGCACCCGGCGCTGGAAGTCAAGTTATACATTGCGTTGGCAAAACGGAATGAACGCCGCTCACGAGCTGAAGAGCGAAAGGCTGAAACGAAACTTGAATTCACCCGTCGCGCGCACGCCCAGCTCCGGAAAGGCAAAGAAAAATCTGGGACGCTTGTCCTCGTCCGGAATCCGAAAGAGCGACGACATGGCCAGGCCACAAAGCGCCTCAGTCTTCCCGTCCTGCGCGTAGGTTTAGCGCGTAAAAGGAACTGCAAAGGAACAGAGATTCAGGAAAGCGTCAACGCACCGGCAAATACTCGATTTTGGCATTGCTGTCGGCGTCGACGAGCTCCGCAAATAACGCGTGGCCAGTTAGCTGATCTAACGGAACCTCGACTCTACACCGACTGTCAGCCCTACCAATAAAAACATACGACGACGGTAGCTCACATCTTCTCCGCTCCATCGCCCTCAGCGGGCTCGTAGAACTTGAGTTCGACTGCGGGGAGTGGGTCGAGCGTGCGCCGCTCTATAGAGAAAACACAGATGGAACGTAAGCCAAGCGTATCCTTTGTTGCAAAGGGACGGTGCGCGATGATCATCGACGTACCGTGAGCACCTTTCGCCGACGGCACGCGCCTCGACAGGCATCTGTCGAATAAGTAACTCATGTCGGCTGTGAAGAAATGTAAAGAAATGTCATGAGCAAGGGTTGGACAAGATAAAGGACGACGCACAGATTCGCGGGGCTGCGACGGGGCTCAGATAGTCTATCAACGAATCCCATGTGTCGATATCGTTGTTTCCTGTGGCGGATCTAGGCGGAAGCGGAATGTCGCGGAAAGAGAATCGAATTCGGGGGGAAGTTCGAAACAACGCCCCATTCGTGTCAACTTAAACGGGCCTCCGTTTGACTTACGGCTAATCGGTGGACGATAATCGCGTGCAGGCCGCTCGCGTCATGTGGCGCACAGCGCGGTGGCAAGCTTTCCCGCAATTCAATATAAAGGCTGTCTTCGAGACATGTAAGGTTTCTTCAATCCAGGGCTGGCGCCTCGTGGGGAAACCAGAAACGATTGTGGGCGCCCTGAAGGCTATCCCTAATGGAACAAAAATGCGATTCAGAACTCGGAGTTTCCAGGGTGCTGTTGAAAATACCCGATATGTAACAAGGAAGAGCAGCCAGCGCGGGTCCAATTGAGCACTCTAAGCATGTCGTTTCAGAACAGACACTGCAACTGCATGTATCAGGCAGTCGTCGTGAATTGGTTGAAAGAATCCCAGTTACTGTAGATTGACAACATAGACGCCCGCCAACTTAATTTATCAGGGAATGTCGAGTCGGCCGTAATGATGCAAGACGGCCAGAAAGAAATCGCTCCAACTTCCGAACGGTTGTCGTATCGCGTCCAAGTTGGCCTTACCCCGCCGGCGCCACATCCTGAGGTTTGAAAACGAGTACAGAAGAAAACGTGCAAAAACGTATGCAATTACATTCCGGTTCAATAAATCGCGCAGCGCACTTTGACTCCAGACGCGCCAAGAAACAGCCTAGATCCGGCCCGAGTTAGACCGTCTGTGCTGTGCGGCATGCAAAAAACATGCGGCGCAGATCTAGCAGGCAGCACGCGCTCCAGCGGGAACGTGCGTATGCATTGTCAACGCGTCTGGCGGATCCAAATCACAGTTGGTCTTGTGCTCGCAGAGGCTGGTCTGCCTCGCGGCGCACCGATATGACATGACCAGGATGAGGACGGCTCAGATTCGCCCGTAAAATGAAAGACTTGCGCGTCTGAGTCGGGGAAATGAAATTCGGACTACGGTTTCGCTGTTTCGCTATGAAAAGACACCGGGCCAACGGCGCGGCAAGCTTGGGAAGCCATAACGCTGATGGCCTGAGCAGTGAATAATGTGGGGTTGGCAATACTGCAGCAGTACCGTAAGTGATATTGGCAAGGTGTTGAAGGGCGCGTACATACCACAGCGAAGGTTTGGCACGGATAAGAGTGAGGGTGCTGCTTAGCTGAACCGTTGGGTTCCTGGGGCAGGCATGAGTGGTCGAGGCAACAATAGGCGAGGCCCCATACAGTCACATTCGCAGGGACTGAGCACGCGTTCGATCTAAATACACTGGTTCTAAACTTAGCTCGGAGACGCCGTAGATTACAGAGAAGCGTACCGAACCCCTGCACGGTTGTTTTAAGTTCATGACTAGAACAGGTTGTTTACCATATACGCGTAGTTGTACCTAAAGTTTGGCGCCACGGACCAAGCACCTTAGACTCGCCGAATGTATCGCAGGTCGGTAGAGTGGCGAAGGCGTTTGCTTTGAAGTTGGGTTGGTTCAGACAGTAGCAGTGTCTGAGATTCGGCGCCGGTCCGCGGCCTGTGTGACTAGTTTGATTCACCGACGACGAGGCTGCGTACCATAAGAACATTACACGTACTCGTGGGAGGCGATAGATAGCAGCGCCAATCTAGCGCCTATAGACACCTTGAAGCCGACTGGATAATGGATTGAGGTCCGTAGAGTGGCAAAAGAACGTCTGATAGAATGCAAGCACTGGCATTCTATCGACATGCATTGAGAGAATGGCGAATTCCGCAGGATAGTACATGAGTCCCGGAAATCGCCTGTAAGGCTTTAACCTGAGTGCTGACAGTGAGCCGCTGCGAGCAAGGCAGTCCGTAGAGTGGCGAAAGAACGTCTGATATATGCATATCGAATGCATTGAGAGAATGGCGAATTCCGCAGACAGTACATGAGCCCCCGAATCGCCTGTAAGGCTGTTAGCATGAGTGCTGACAGTGAGCCGCTGCGAGCAAGCAGCAAGACAGGAAACGAAGGTTGATTGCACTGCCATAACGCAAGTCTAATCAGCGGAGCACCGGACCGAGGACTGTACAGCTGCCTCCATCCACCCGATTCAGAAAAATCCTCAAAGCTCCAAGGCTCAGAATCGAATAGCAAGGTGAGGAAAGGCTCCACTATGAGAGAGAGAGCAAGAAACCCGTATGACGCCCATAGACCATGAAATATCATAATTTTTTTGGTGGTGGTGCATGCAGAAGAGATAATTGTACGCGAGAAACTGTACTCCCACTCGAGGTGACGCGGGCTTCGTACATACTCGCACTACACTCGCATATGTGCTCGCTGCCGCTCGCACTCTACTCCCATCCACCGGTGCCGGTGGGAGCCGCGTCCCAGCCAGAGGTGGCGGTGGCGGCGGGCTCGGCGGCCCAGTCGGTGGAAGCACCGCCGGGGGTCGGGTCTGCGGCCCAGTCGAGGGCACCTGTAATGCGATTTTAACGAGTGATACGAGGGGACAAGACGGATAGCACCCACCACCATCGCTAACGAGCCCGGGGTTGATCGCGCCCGCCTGGGGCCCACCTCCGACGTCCCACTCGGCCGCCTGCGCGGGCTCCTCCGTGCCGGCGAGCGCCAAAGCCTTGGCCTCGGCCTCCTCCTTCTGCTGCTTCTCGACCTCTTCGGGGTCGCGGTAGAAGAACATGTCGACCATGACGTTCCACCCGTCGCTCGTGCGGGGAATGGTGCCGCGCAGCCGCAGGACCTCGCGGGCGAGGAGCCACCAAATGAGACCAATGGAATGGCGGGTCTTGTTGTTGGTGGGGATGGCGACGTCGACGAACTTGAGCGGGGCGTCGGTGTCGGCGAGGGCGATGACGGGGATGTTGACGTAGGACGCCTCGCGGATGGCCTGGTGGTCGACGCGCGGGTCGGTGACGATGATGAGGCGCGGCTCCTTGAACGAGCGGGTGATGTAGTTGGTGAAGGAACCGGGGGTGAAGCGGCCCGCGATCGCCTGGGCGCCGGTGTTGGCGGCGTACTTGAGGACGGCGCGGTGCCCGTACGGCCGTGCGGAGATGACACAGACGTCGTTGGGGTTCTCGACGGCCGCGATGATGCGCGCGGCGAAGACGAGCTTCTCCCAGGTCTTTCCGATGTTCAGGATGTGGATTCCTGCCAGCGAATCAGTTTTTTTGCGCCCCAAAACGACGACGGATGGCCGCACCGTCAGAGCGTCTCTTCCAGACATACGGCTCCATCTGCTTGTCGCAGTTTTTGGTGCCAATGTGGCATTGGGCAGCGAGAAGGAGCTGGATTTCCTCCTCAGTTGCGCTGAGGACCGCGGGCAGTTTCGAGGCCATGCTGGATGTATAGGTTACCTGCAAAAGTAAAAGTCGTCAGAAAAAGTCGTCCGAAAAACACATCCGCATTGCAACGCCTGCATCCAGCGTAAATGACCGCCATTCTCGCTGGTCCTGCAGCAATGGACCATAGGGAGGGCAAGGACACTGACCGTGAAGCTTGAAAGCGCTTCGGGTCGGCTTGGACGACGTGGACGGTGCTTTTGAGGATGCGGAGAGCTGGCAGCAAATTGTCGGCAGACCGGTCGGCACAGAGATGTTCCCACACAGATGTGATCCCATCCTTGATCTCGGCGGTCTCTCTAAACAAGGTAGGGCCCACCCGCATATGTACATGCTTCGTCGACTTTGAATACACCGACTTCCCCAACGGTAGCTTCATCCTCCCACCGCGATTTAACTTTCTCAAAAAATTTCATGTTTTCAATGATTGGATCCTCTCGATCTCAAGTTGGTTCAAATTCGTGGGCTCTCACGGTAGGCCGTTAATATGGATGCTATGTGTGCAGTACTAGTACTCTGGGTTAATAGACGCCGTACGCGTCAGCGACAACGCCAACGTGATACTCAAGCGGATAAACAAGACTCACCATCCACACGAGGTGGACATAGCGAACTTCTTGACCGGCCTGGGACCCAGTCCTGGGAATCACTTTGTGCCGATTCTTGGGAAGACGAACGAAAATAACATTATGATTATTGTGATGCCGCTTCTACGGAGGTACGGTAGCCCGAGATTCGATACGATTGGAGAGGGCGGTGGAGTTCTTTCGGCGGATTTTCGAGGTGAGCTCTTCCTCATTTGCATGCACCATTCTATTCTTACCGATCTTGAGCTGAAACAAGGGTCTGCAGTCCATGCATCACATCATGTTGCCCGTCGGGGAGCCCGTAATCTCATTTTCTCTCTCATTCCGGAACTAATCTATTGACTACGAGTGACTGCAACTCCATGATGGACGGCGCCCACCTCTTTCCACACGGAGCTTCAGGATCTCAAGTCCAGTGCCTCCCACGCGGACGCGACACCCCGTCAAATACTGCTTCATTGATTATCGGGATATCCTGCTGATACGACCCAGCAAATGGCCCACCTTTGGAGACATTAATTATCCGAGGCGGAGATAAATCGCCCCCGAGCATAACATTGTCTGCGATCCATTTCCAACCGATATATATTTCCTCGGGAACCATATCTGACGCCACTTCCTAGATGTGATATATTCCCTCCAAATCTACCCTGTCCCGCATACTGTTTCGCTAATAAAGCCACAGGGATACCCGGAGCTGGAAGACCATGGAAGGCTGGGGCTCGAGCTCATGCGAACGACATGGTCCAGGCCGACCCAGCCAAACGACCCACCATCAATGAGGTCGTTGCCCGCTTTGCGGACATTCAGAGGGATTGTCGGGCTGGAAGTTGCGCTCGACGTTATGGGCAGAGGGGAATTTCCGCTTCTGCCCAGTGGATTGTGGGGCACTGGTGGGGCCCGATGAGCGCGGTCGTGTTAAGGGTGGGTTCCGGCGTTTTATTACTTGTCGGCTGTTCTTGAGATGTAAAGGATATTTCGTGGTTGGTGTTGAATTATTGTCACCGCGTGCGAGTCGAGGGTTCTCAATGAAAGAGCGAAGACGTTGAGGTTCATTTTATATGTGCCCCATTAATTTAATCGGGCAATTTGAGCAAAGCGCGTGCCCAGTCTGGCCCAGTCGATGGGCTCCCTGAGGTCCACATTTGCCGGCAGTTTGCGGCCAGCAATCATCGGCAAGTTCCGGCGATCAGTTCAACCTTGGTTCAACTTCGTCCTCAATCCCCCACCATCCACTCAACTCAAACTCAGGAGCTCTCCGTGATCAGTTCCACCACCTCCACTTCTCCCCGCGTTCCATCCCCCCGCGCTGGGTCTCGCTGCCACACCGAAGTGGATACAGCTCATCCACGGCAAAGTGCGCGTCATCATTAAATCTAAATTATTCCCGGGCACCGCTCCTCCGGCGGTTGCCCGCCCCCCGATGCCGCACTCCGAAATCAACCGTCTCGCGCACAAGATCGGGCGCGAAAATGCACTGCAGCGCACACTGCACCCCATCCCCGCGTCTGTCGTCGGGGTACCAGGGACGCCCGACCAGCGCATCCTGCACGCGTGCCAGCGTAAAAGCTATCCCGCACCGTCGATCAGTTCGAGCACGATGCGACACCGCTGTGGTAAGACGTGGGTTTCAAACCGCAATTTATTCGGCTACGATGCTTAGCGGATGACGCGTTCCGCACCCTGTAACCACAATGTATACCATATTCATTTGTGTACTACCATCATGTACAACATCATCCTGAACCACTCTTTCTTTCGCATTTGTGCGAGTTGAACCAAGAAGAGGAAGACTTTGGTGGCGAAGTTGGAAAACCCACCACTACTGGAAAGCCATGTCGCGGCGCATTTCTTCGTCTTCTGTGGTAGCCGGAGGTAGGTCTTCAAATGGTGCGTCGTCCTCGACGGCAACCAAATGGGAAGGGTGGCTGGACCTTTTTGCAAGACAAAAGAACGCGGCATTGGCAAGACGGCGAAATCCAACCTATCAAATTTGTTGAATAATATCGCTGATACATCGCCACTGTCGTACCTTGCGAAAAAATTCAATAATACGTTCTCGTTTTCTGAGCCACGCTTCGTTTTCAGCAGCAGTCAGGCGGCCGAAAATGCCGTTGATTGGGATGGGCTCAAGGTTGTTGAGAACTGTTGGCCACGAGAAAATGTACTGAGCTCCATTCAAAACGCCGCGGCCGAGGTGGAAAAGTCTTGGGAGCAGCCAGGTGCTTAAACCCCTTCCTCTCCATTCTTCTTCGATGACGATTTGGTTGAGATAAACCAAAAACCGTTCCTTTTTGAAATCCTTCGGCTGCCAGCATCCACGATTAGGATGGAGATCCCCGTCATGGTCGAAATGAAGCGCCAGCTGGCCGAGGTCCTTCGCTGAGTTAGTAGACCGACCATAATAGAAGGAACGTGAGAAAGGTGATAGCGCACACGAGAGTATTCGTTGAGGCATCCGAAAAACCCTCCATTGCGATGCATCATGGGAATGTCGATAACATAAATCTCGATAACACCGACTTTGACGAGGTTTTCTCCTTCGATGTGAAGTATCTCAAGCTCGAGAATCTGTGCACAAAAGAAATGAGTAATTTTCCCAGTTTTGGTTCAGACAATAATTTTTATACCTTTAGCGCCGAAAATTCAGTCTCTTCTTCCAAGGGAACGTTATCCTCCTGTTTTCGGACGACTCGGAGACGGATCCCGGATAGAGAACTCGGAGGAGGGTACAACTTGCAGACCTGTTTATGAGAGGTCCGAGAGGCCAACTGGCATTTTTCGGAACAACTAAAAAAAAAATCTGAGTCGTTTTGAAGAGTATTTCTACCCAATGACGTACTACTTGACCGTGGAACAGCCGCCGCAGAGAAACAGTTTAGGAGGTGGCGACGTCGACGGGCATCTAGCGTTTTCGCACTTCATATCTATCGATAACTGATTCGGAGAGGACAAAGATTTCAGCACGTGGACCCAGCCACCTGGCAAGTTGAAGAAGCGGCACACTGCAAAATCCCACGCGCGAGTTGAATCCGACTAAGTATGGGAATGTTCCGACTATGGGAATGTTCCGACTATAGGAATGTTCCAATTTGAGAGCGGAGTTGAATATTTGCCTGAATCCAATTATGTACGGTAAATTAATGCACTACTATGTTCAAGGAGCCTGGTCAGTAAAACGTGTGAAACCGCCCTGTAACCGTCGTCGAGATCAACTAGGAATCAACAAACATTACTGTGTCGCTCGGTATAAAGCCCGTCCTGCCCACGCTGGACGCTGCATAGCAACAGCCTGATGTTCAAAGGGGCCAGCACGCGACCCGCCGCCGCCGTTCATCTGCCAAAAAGCGGTGGATGGGGAAAACTGTTCGTGTGTATCGTCTGGGGGAGTGGCAGACTGGGGAAGAAATCACGGCTTCCGCTTCCAGCAGTGCCCCACGAATATAGGGGCCGCTCTACGTCTGGCGTCGGAGCCTGGCGCAAGAGTGCAGGGCTATTTTCGGGCGAGGGATGCACAGGCCGCATCAGTCCCCACTGGTGATAGTCGGGCTCAGGTCGGCTAGTGGAAAAGTTGAACGGCGGCAATGAGCTATATTCGTCGAGGACGCGAGGGGTGATCCACTCCCGACTCGGATACGACCGTTGCGCGTCCAGCGACGCCCGCCGGAAATGCCCCTCGTACGGCGACATTTTTTCGGACGCGTACAGCGGCGATTGGTGTCGCGGCGTGTTCATTGTATCGGATGTGTCAGTGGGCGAAGGTGAATCGAAAGAGTGGAGCGACTCGACGGGGCTCGTCAGGGTGCGTCTCCGTTTTGGTGGCGATCTCGAGAGAGTCAAATCGGGAGTAGAAGTCGCACTGTTGTTTTCTCCCGCTTCTTGAAGAATCAACGGTTGTTCTTCCTCCTTCGCCCGAATAGAATTCCTCTGGCGTATATCTCTTCGTATACGCAGCTTGACGCCCTGCGCGGCAAGTGCCTGCGTTAATGGCGTAGACGCTAGATGCATGCCGAGAGACTTCAGTGATATCTCGAGAGTCAATATGCAGACGTACCTTGAACGCCGGGATACTGTTTCCCCTGATAAACAAAGAACGGAGCTGAGCAGGTGGTCGCACACAATTTGACCTTATCCCTGCACAGTTTCAGTCAGGCTACATATCGAAAACGACAAATCACACGCACCCGTCAATCACGAACAGACTGAGCTTGAATCTCCAGCTACCCTCCAGTCGTACACAGATGTTTGAGAATATAAAAAATGCGGCGTCCTGGTCAGAAGTTGGGGTAGTCCTGTGTGAGGTTGAATAAGATGAGCGGAAAGTCCCTGGGTCGAGGGAAGTAGGGGAAATTTTACCTTGAGCACCCGGACAGAGGAAACGAGAGCACCCGACGTGCTCGGACTGCCGCCATCCTTCCAAGAACAATGAATATGAGTAAGAACCGGAAAGAAAGCTCTTGACATACACAGACGTATTTCACCTCGTTATCGCTGTGCGCTTCAATCAGCGCTGCGTACATGAAATAGTAGGGATTTGTGAGATGCGAATGGTGCGACTGATGCCCTTTCGTATCGCAGAATTGTCAATTGAAATCCTACGACTCAGAATCCACCGTGCGCTCACTGATGCGGGGTCCTGAGCGGTGGGCGAAGGGGAGACACCGAGGTCCCGGGGATCCGTGACGGAGAGCTGCACAATTATTGGCGGGTCGACTGGCCGGCGATCTGCTGATCAGAGTATCAACTTCACGCCAGAGCAAGAATGGCTGGCAATGGGAAATCCTGACCCGAAATCTTCATCGCCGATATCCGGGCGTGCTGAGGCTGCTGCCGAATTGTCACGTTGTATTCGAGGCTGATAGTACGTGCGTCAGCGGCTTGCAAAGGGAGGGTAGAACAAACGCACTCGGTGCCGTTGGACTCCATTGGTGGGGCCGGGATCGATTGTGGGGACGGTATATGGTACGCTTAGTATGTGGCGTGGGGGTTCAGAGTGCAAAGCAGAGTGTCTCGCTGTGTAAAAGAGGACGAAGAAAATAGATCCGCAACAGCGTGCACCGAATCCTCGAGGAGAATGCGTGCATAAAGCGTATGGAGTAGTCAAGCAGACCAGAACCAAGTTAAAGTTGGAGCGGGTGATCTGTTCGGGCCGCGGCGCGGAAATTGAATGCTCAATTAAAGAGCAGGCCAGAGCGCCGGGACAGATCTGCCCTTTTCGTTCTGAGCCCGGGACCCGTGCTTACAGCAATTTGGGGGTGCCCGACTGCTGAGCCCGATAGCAAAGTAGGATTGAGTGGCAATGCTATTTGGTGTGCTAGCTCAAGTCCAGTGAGGTTGAAATAACGAAATACAATCCAGTTGGTGACCCAGAAAAAGCTGGAAGGCACAAGCAGAGATCGATCGTGATTGAGGCTGATGCCTGAAGGAAGTAATGGTCGAGACGATTATGTCGGATATCGATAGAGGTGTCCAGAATGGTTGAGGTCCTGCCATCGATGAGAATTGCGACATAGAAGAAGGAAAGGTTGAATGAAGTCTTGTCGTCTGATATTGTGACTCCGGTAACCGCCGCTTTTGATTTCTACTTCCACCTGCGACATCCTGCTCAAATCGCACGAGAGCAAACCCGCGAATGCACGACTGTTATCGTTCTAGGCACAGTGTTATAACGATATATACGGGTACCCACGTAGAGTCCATGATGGCCAAGATCATCGATGGACGGAGACTCGCACACCCAGGAACCTTCGCGCGATTCCAATCCGGAACCACAACTCGATTTCTAGCTATGGTGAAGAGCTTTCCGGTTCTTCACACCTTCCAGGCGCGCACACGTTCCAAACGCAACTCAGCAAGTGGATGCCCGCATTTGGCCGCCTGGTACTGCCAAGCTGTACTACTCCGACAGACAGGCGCAAGCGCTCAGGAACTGAACTCTTCCTGGGGAGGACAACCAACTACCTGTGGCGCGTGGGATGGCTCTCTATCTCCGTTGGTGTCGTAACGACGAGGTGTAAGTGTCATATTCTCATACACGGCAAGACTTCGAGGGTACTTACTATACAGCGCCCTTTAAATCGCAGTTGCGGGTTCCTCGGACAATGTGGCGCGTCCGTCGAGATGACTAACTGCTTTCAGTCATGCTTGGGATCGCAGATGACCCCGTCGGGGAATATGCTGCAAGAGCACTCACAGTTGCGTTGATCTTAAGCAACTTGAAGTTCTTTCCCTGTTGGCTTGAAATGAGGAGATGATCGTATATGAGCAGGCGCCGATTCCTCATCTCGAGCTACGCATTCATGGGTTCAACTTGCCACCACCGCTGTTTGTACTCGAGTAACTCTGGGGACCTATCGGCGAGAAAATCATTGGACTGTCTGAAAATGGATTATCCACTCGGAGCGGCTCCGGCGATTCATCAAAGCGCGCGTTTTCTGTTCATTACTCGCAAAACTCGCTCAATTATCGCGGATCCACCCACATATTTATCTGATCATCTTCCTGCCATTGAATTCGGCTCGTCCTGTTTAGTCCTCAAAGAACTGCTCGTACATTGAAGAGCGTGTCTTTGGTTATCTCGAACAGCAGTCGCGCGAAATTTTTTACAGTAATGGTGACACATCCTCTCGATATTCAAAATTCTGAATACTAGTACGCAGGTCGGCCAACCTCAAAATGTACATGCTATCGTAAATGCATCCGAGGGTTCTGAAATCTGAAGCCTCTACCCGAGACATGGACAGACTCGTTAATCATCGGTCGCAAAACTTCCTTCAATTATCGCGGGAGCACGCACATCTGATCATCTTCCCGGCGTTGAACTCATGTGCTATCGCGATCCTCGCTGCCCTAGCTTGCGATCATGGAAAGCTACGGCTCGTACGCTGGACGAATGTGTCTTTGGTTATCTCGAATGCGAAATTCTTGACGGTGGCTCGTGCTCTCGATATTTGAAATTCTGAATATACTGTATACAGGTCGGCCAGTCTCGAAAAATTTACATTCTATCTTATCGTATCCAAGGGTTCTGAAATCTGGAACCTCGGCAGACTGTCCCTTGTTGCAATGTGCAACCTACGCAGGCTGGCTCAAGTCCTCTACTTCCAGTTAGTCATCGGCATCCAGATCAAGGAGTCCCTGGGGAAAACTCAAGACCTGTGCGTTTCGCCGCGGCCTAAATCAATATCGAGTTAAATTGTGATTCCCTCGCAGAGGGACGATGTCTTACTACGACTGCTTTGGCCGCCAGATAAAGGTTGTGCAAGTCGCCTATATGGATCTTCATCGCTTCCTCGACTGCTTCTGGGCTCTCGTCGTTCTCTGTTATCAGACTACACGGTTTTTGATGAGAATTCGTTTGGTCAAAATTGAAAGTTTGAACACAAACGTGCAGTATAACTTGCAGAGCTGTTCTTCGTCGTCTCTGGGCACTACCAATCCGTCAAGGTTGACCCTCTTGACCTCTTTTCTGATACAGGCGGGATTCGGAAGGTTCGACATAGTGTAGTAGTAATTTGGCTGGGGCGTTGAATGGAATAGTTGAGTCTTTCGCTGTGAGTCATTTTTATACAGTGAACGGAGCAAACAGCGGCGGTTAGTACAACACTTCATTGTTCTTTGCTATCTGTCACCGGTGGGAAGTAACCCTCACCACCGGCATAAGATCACATACCTGTCAAGGCGGATTCATTTCCGTCTTCACCTGATTCAGTCAACAATAACATCGTCACCCTTGTTCCGGATTCCGAATTGGTGAAGACCACTTTGCAGAACAATAGCTGAGTGCTGAGTTATTAATGCGGCTGGAACAGTTTTGACAACGAACAGTTGCTAAACAGCTGCTTCCGTCGCATGTTCGGTCAACGCATTCTTGTTCCTTGTTCCAAATCGGTGAAGGTCGCCGAATCGCCTACTGGCCGGATCTAGAATTCGATCCTTCGGGCAAGAGATATTTTTGGAATAAACGCCTCATGGGACTCAAATATTGAAGCGAGCGAAGGGCGGAGATAGTACTGTAAATCATGCGAGAGTCTGATAAGTATGCTGTCGCAAATTTTGTGATCGGTTGTATATGAGACCTTTCGTCCCAGCGGATAGCTATAGTCGGTCCCCATAGGATAAAGGTGTTTTCCGGTGAAACAATGGGACGTGGCTAATTGAACAGAGTTGAAAACCGATGCATCTCGGAATGTCCCCATTAGGTAAAGCCGCGGCGTGAGAGTTTGGCAAGTTCAAGGTGGCGGTAAACGAACCGAACCAACAGTGAATAAAGAGAATACAAGGAAAACGTTGCTAGGTATATGTTAATTGTTATTGGCTTTTCCCGCAACTCATCCGCTTAACCCATTTACCGTGACGGAGTCAAGGCCACTTCTCGGTATAGGAACTAGGAGCTGGTCTTCGCACAGGCTTGCATATTACTATGGATGTAATACGCAAACTTAAGCATAGGATAAGGTCACCCTTGCCGAAACAGCCAAGTTCAATTTGAATTGAACTCGAAATCTCCCCCGTCATCGGGTAAAACCGCCATGTGGCAGTTGAAGTTGACCGTCAACGGTGCCGTTGAACCATGACCAAACGGTGAACAAGGAAATTACAAGGAAGCAAAGAAAACAACGTTGTCAGGTACATAGTTATTGTTTACGCTGATTTTCGAGGATCTGCCGGTGGGCTTCTCGTCGGCGATTACTTCTGGTCGTGAGGCGAAGCCCTTGGAAACAATTTCTACTATTCAGTCACTTGAAAACAGAGTCAACCTGTTCAGTTTAGCAATGCCTTGAATGTTGCCGTGACGACGTTCGTCTAAAAAACAAAGAGCAAAAAAGGCAGTATAAGGTACACCTGAGTGGATTCCGAACAAACTTCATTACAGACGACTCGTATCGATCCCTCCCCATCACTTCCTTCTTACTGCCCGATGGCTGAAAATCAGGAATTGGTCAACTTTCAGCTATCCCTTGACAGGTGAGGATTTCCAACGTCCTTCGCTCTTCGACACTGACATTATTTCCCTCCAGCTACAAAGACAGCCGACAGGACATAGTCAATTTGATGAATACCAAAGACGCTGGAGCCTCGAACTATCTTGATCGCCGCAGGGAGGCGAAAGAGCTTGCTGAGCTCGGGAGGAAAGTACAACGAGAGGGAAATGTAAACTTTTTTGTATTATATTTTCGGCATGGACTGATTATCCACCGCGTAGGATACTTCCACGCTCCTGGCGCGGAAGCAGCTGTGTGCAAAAGCGGGCCACATACAGACAGCGGGGGGATGCACCGTCTGTTTACTCCTGGCCTAGACTTCCGCCTCGGAGATTCCGTTTCATCCGAAGAGAGATACCAAGCTGTTCGCCTCTTGGGAGCGAGTTTCGGTAGAAAGGCTCACCGATCGCACCAGATACCCAGAATTGCCAGTGTAGAGTAGTTTCCTCCTAAAAATATCATCACCGTCCCGACATTTGGTGCTTATTCACAGAGAGGTCCCTAGGATGAGAGCGTCAATCAAGTAACGACGTCCGACGACTGGATAAATTTGGATAAATACAGCAAATATGTCATGTCGCGGCGCACCTTGTTCGAATTTAGTGCCTATGGCCCATAATAGTGATTTCACGCAGTAAATTCGCATTTCGACGTCAGGGTTCGTCGTTTGTACCGCTGGTGACGTAATAACAATGTATCTGTGCTCTTGCGACTACCAACAGTCGCCCGGCCCCAGAGGATCTCGTATTCTTCTGGATAATTAGATACGACCAGAGATTGGAGTGCTTGAACATCTTGATTGAGCGGCCTCTCCGCATAGAAAAGCCCAGGAATATTGAGTCGACGGTTTTTGTTTCCCAGCTCGGTCAATGCCGTCCAATCCAGTGCTGCTTGAGGAGAACGTCCGGACGCTAGAGGCCCTGTATGAGTGGACAATAACAAGTATACAGAGTACGAGCAGAGGAATAGGGATGCGCGGCGAGTCACTGGGGACTCGGGACGAGGGGCACAAGACCAGGCAAATGGTGCCAATATAGAGGAGCGAACAAATGATAGGAAAAACAGAGACGGGGAGGGAATTACCAGCGACTGGCGGAGCGTGCGCACACGCCCTCCCCGCCATGCCATGGAACGTCGGGTGCGTGCTAGTGTGCCCGTAGCGTAACCTGGCACTGTTGAGCGGGCTCAGGCTCCCCTCAGGCTTCCGCACACCCACCGCCAGATCAGCCATCTCGTTGGGCAACGAGATCAGCGGATTACTCCTGCTCGCGTTCATGTTCGTCGGTGGCAGCGTCTGCAACTCGGCCATTTCTGAAGTCCGTTGGACGAGCGGGTAGCTAGTGCCTGTAATATGTCCGCCAGGCCTGCGATTCGTATCGCATATCTTGTCACCAAATCGCATTGACTCCAGTGGTGTTGACGAATGGATGCATAGCCTGAGAGCCAGGGTGCGACTACGTCGCTGCGGTATTGTGGATCGTACTGGAAGACGCAGGGCTAGACTGAGAATTCGATGAGTCAGAGCGATATTATAAAGATACGCATGTTCTCCTCATACAACTCAAGAGGGCGCAGTGTTATTTCGCAGCTCGTGCGTCAGCGAAAAGTCGATTCCGTACTGAGATTCCGTACTGATAAGGACAACAAGACGAGCCGAGACGCAAGACAGCACGTCGTGTATACCACGAGAACGAATCTGGCTATCCAACGAATCGTGCCCTTGTGTTTGTAAGACCGGAAGTTGACGGCGCTCCTAAATCGATCTGCCTTGACATGCATATGGGCAGTGATACGCAAGAAAGAAAGTGGCACGTACACCTCCGGACCTAATCTTCCTCCCTCATTTCTCCCCTCCCCGATTGTTGCAGGTGAGTGTAGGACCAAGCCTGGTGCTCGTCACGTTGTCTGATGTCGACGACTCTTGTTCTCTCCCATCACGGCTTCTGAGTCGCACCCTCAAGCTTCGACCTTCCTGCGCCGCACTATCATCTACGATGGCTTCAGTAAGCGGACGACAGGTCTTAAAGCTGGGAATAGGCGTACGACTGGGCATCCACAAGGATTCCAGCATTTCAGATTCGTTGTTTGATCAGCTCCTTGGATCCAGTGCGCGCTGAGCTTATAGTTTCCAGACCTAGGAATCCAAGCGGCTCGACTGCCTCGACGAGCTGTGTGGCAGCGCGAGCTAATTCCTCAATCCAGCTTCCAACGCGGATTAGAGGCTCGGAAATGGAAGAGATGGATCTGCGATTCGTCGGTCTCGACTCGACTCTTTGCCGACTAAGTATTCAAGTTTGTCTTCTTCTGGCTGTGGCCACAGTCGGCTCGGGGTCGGCTTTAAAGCTTCCTGTCTTCAGCGGGGATCTCATGCCCTCAGAGTTCGGTTCTATGAATATCTGTCTTCGAGTGGAGAGAAAGCTGAGCATGATTGATAGGCTGACTATTTGCTAGTTCTATGCAGGCCCAGCGTGGATGCACTACCAGCCGAAACTAGTGATGGCATTCTGTACGTCCGCGACATCCTGCAGGTAAGTGAGGGTTTCGTTCAGCGGGTTATGAGGGCAAACGCACCGTCGTCAATTTTCAGGTAGTCATGGCCGTGTTGGCCGCTGATACAGACAGCAGAGCTAAGGACGGTCGACATCCGCTGACCCATTCTGCGACATTCTGGAGGCAGGATGAGGACTTATTCAGCAGGTAACCAGAGCCTACAAACCTGTGTGAGCTCAGTATTCGGGAGTCGCTGTTGCCCATCGCCAACGCCAAAGCTCAATGACGCTGTTGACGGGACCCTCCACGTGTCACCATTTTCACCGTCCTCTCTCCAAGGATTCTGTGCGCTTGCATTCTTTTTATTTCATCTCACTTCCGACCATCGTATGGTCATGCGTGGATCGTATTGACCATCGGTGGAGCCATAAGTTTCCTGGGGTGAACAACATTCTCTGGCTGCCAAGCTCCCGTTATTGAAAGCTTCATAACTATACACTGACTCACCGATGGATAGCATTCTCCTCAAGTGTGTGCTTGAAGTTATCATTTGAGTTGCGCCGATATCCGGCCCTTCGATTCGTCCAGCGCTGGAGGTTACAGGAATAGGTATCTGCGGGTTCATTAACTGAGTATAGTCGCAAACTCGCGGAACACGAACGGACACCTGTTTTGCAGAGTGGCTCCAAGAACCGACGCAGCATCGCGAGTAACGTGTCCAGCTCCATGGCCAAGAAAAAGTGGCTTTAATTGTTGGAGGCAACATACACCACTTACAAGGAGTTCTCAATCCCCAGATCCAGACCGCTCGAGCTCTTAGGATCATATCTTGTGGCTAGGATTTCCTCGAGAGCAGTTAACGGGCCGTGGAATATCATCAACGCCACATCGAGCCAGTACCGGGGAAGGTATCGGAGGGTGAAGGTTACAGGTGCGAGAATGTATCCAATCCAACGAAGCAGATATATTTTTCCATGCGCTCTAGGCCAAACCGAATGCCATCGTAGTCGCCTGCAATGAGGTTGACGAAAAGATTGGCAGTCCACAAGCGCCCACCGGGTTTCGGTCCGATATCCGTAATGTCGTCGTTACCGCTTCTCAATTTGCAGAAAACAAATTGCATAAATTCGAGTCGGCGACCCCTGCTACGCCGCGGGTAGAGTGAACTCCGGGCTTGCAATCGCCCGTTATTTGCGACCTAGTGACAAGTCTACACGGATCGATTCAAAGACCGCGTCTATGCCACCACATCGAGGTTTCCCGCGAAAGACAACGATTACAAGGACGGTTACTCAGGAGTCAGAGTGGTACAATAAAGTTTTGGGGCGACCAACCCGAATCTCCCATGATACCAGGCACCCCAGAAGAGTACAAAGACTGTGGATTAGAAAACTTCCGGAAGCACAGGCACGGCCAAGCGAGACGACTCGAAACACTGTCCGATCACCGCGAGGCGTAACGCACGATCTCAACGGTTGTGCATACCTCCCGGGCATGGCTCGGTACGGCATTTGAGTTACTTCCACGAAAAACAGGGGATCAAGTCCCAAAAAGGTAAACCCGGTGTATCGCATGCTGTTACAGTGGAACGCTGGCAACGAAGACAATAACGGTTTGTATTCTGGCTCCGAGGAGGGATTACTGACAGATATCCGCCTCTCGGCAGACATTCCTGGTCTTCGCGGCGGTTGGAAGTAAGTCGTTACCTCCTTGTTCTTAATATGTACTTCCTAGGTCTGTATAGTTGCCGCATGGTCAGATGAACCGACTCGGTTGGAGCAAGCGCACCAAACATGTATAAACGAGCCATGTGAACCCACGATTTTGCGCCCCCCGCCTGGCTCGGTACGTAACTTGACTTCCTCCCACACAAAACAATGTTACAAGAGCCGGAGATCGTCCTAAAAGTCAAACCTGTCATGGGTCATGCAAACATGATATCGAGTCTCGCGACAACGAACAATAAGGTTCTTGTTTAAAGCAAGCAACCAACAAACGGCGAACTTCATCGGGGAAACTGCGTTGTATTCTCGAATTCGCGACCTGACCATTTGGTAACTTCTTTTCTGCCGAGGCGTTGGCTGTGAACTGAAGGTTGAACAAGGATACGGTAATACCGTGGGACATTGCTGTTCATTGTATTGAAAGATATATAACTGGAAATCGCCATCCGTATTTCTCTCAACTTAACCACCCCTCAACACTCAGCTTTTCTACGTCTTACTCCATGGAAGTCATCGCAGGCGGTATTGCTCTGAAAGTCGCCGCTGAAGTCGGACTGCCGCCTCTCGTTAGGCTCATCAACCGTCAAAGACCAGAAAAACGAGCCGAAAAATGGGATGCGCGTGTAGAGAAGTGTACACTAACCGTCCTGGGTGCTACTCCACGAGCGGAGGTCCCAGCGGACCCCGACCTAGACAGATTTCTGATGGTTGCTGAAGAGTGAGTGGGATCTGCAGCCTCATCTTCATCCGCCGGCTAATATAATCATATTTCAAGGTACAGTGAGGCACGAGAGCGCCTGACCATATTAATCGAAGCCGAGGACGCTGGAGAGTGGAATTACCTCGTTCGCCGCAAGGCGGGGGAGCAAGTTGCCACCGTAGGGAAAAAAGTATACAAGGTTTCAGTGGTGAGTTCCCCGTATGAAATTTCCGTGCATCAACTGAGATGCACACCCAGTCGACTTCCATCCTCTTGGCGAAGAAACAGTTGTGTAGAAAGGCGGGCCACTCCTCCCCGTGCAAAGATTGTTTCCCCAGAGCAACTTAGATGACGTCCGTTCTGTCGGATACGCTGTATTCACTCAATTATTACTAATACCTTGTAATATCGATATCCAAATGACAGTGTTGAACAATTTTTTTTTCCTTTGAACGATACCATTACTGTCTTGATTTCGCTTGCCTTCACCAAAGTCGCTGTGAGTCGGACCCAACTCGGACCATCCGACACAGCGGGGCCCGGGCCCTGGATCAATCGACTCTCCAGTCAATTAAATATGGCTTGCGAGATTCAGCCGTTGTAAATTGGAGTCTTCTCCGTTAAATATTCAAACTCCCTCAGTGCGTTAGTATGTTCGGATTGGTTTCAAATTGAGTCCAATCTAAGAATTGCCGAAGAACCGATAAAAACATCAAGACGGCGATTTTACCGTCGCGAACTTTACGTCCAACGGCGCCTGGGGCTGCCTCGGGACTTTACATTCAACAATTCCGACGCGATGCGCCTATCTGTCACAGTGTCAGTGATTTTTCTCAACTGTTCCTGGCTCTTCCTGCTGTTCCTTTGTCCCGCGGCGCCGGTTCACAGGCCATCGCCTAATGGGGAGAGTGTGAGATTGAACCATGCCCACACGACCCAACAAGGACAAATAGCTGATCGTCGCGACTCGTTCGTCCTTCCACCTTCATGCCCTCCCCTCCCGCCATAAACAAGTTCTTTGATGCCCATGGGATAAAACCGCGAAGACCGGAGGTGCTCACACCTGCAGAGACTTATTGGCGCGACCACCATGATTGGCTCAACGCATCCGGTTATATACTACGCCCAAGGTTTCGTCCTGGATGGGTTCCATCTTGGAAAGGCGACCCAAAAAGAATCCCGTTCGAGTGCGAAGATGGGTGGTTTCTCGTCGTATGTCCTCCCCCACCGGCCGAGGCTCGTTTGAATAATGGTGCTCAGATGGGTGTTGTGATAGACGCGGTGCGCGCGAGCGACAAAGCCAACGTGATGCTCAAGAGGATCAACAAGGATGAGGATCATCATCCATACGAGGAGGAAGTTGGAAACTTCTTAACCTCTTTAGGTCCCAGTCAGGCCAATCACTGCGTTCCTATCCTTGAAACACTGCATCCACCGGACGACGCCAACGTCTCAATAGTCGTAATGCCTCTTCTACGAAACTACGATAATCCTAGATTCGATACTATCGGAGAAGCCGTGGAGTTTTTCAGGCAGATTTTTGAAGTGAGCTCTCGGTCTGTGTGCCAGAATATTTCACTGATCTTGAAACTAGGGTTTGCAGTTCATGCCACCAACATCATGTTGCCCACCGGTGAGCCACTCATTCTCGTGCTCTCTCTCGTCGACTCTAACTTGTTTTTAAGCGACTGTAATTCCAATAATATCATGATGGATGGACAGCACCTCTTCCCGCAAGGTTTTCATCCCGATCCGGATCACCAGCATCTCACACCTGACGGCAAGTCCAATGCGACGTACTACACGCGGACAGCCCGCCCCGTCAAGTACTACTTCATTGATTTTGGGCTGTCGCGCCGATACGACCCAGCCAATGGTCCGCCCGTGGAAGACATTATCATGGGTGGAGATAAGTCTCCGCCAGAACACGTCGGGAGGGGTGAATGCGACCCATTTCCCACCGATATCTATTTCCTTGGGAATCTAATCCGACGCAACTTTCTGGATGTGATATTCTTTTTTTTCGTGTTTTCTCTCGCATTGTTTTGCTGATAGTGTCACAGGGATACCCGGACATGTTTGAGTATGGAAGACGGGGCTTTGAATTCATGCGGCCTCTTGTGAACGACATGGTCCAGGACGATCCGACCAAGCGGCCGACGAGCGACGAAGTCGTTGCTCGTTTTGCGGACATTCGGAAGGGGTTGTCGTCGTGGAAATTACGATCACGCGTCATTGGCAAGCGGGAGTTCTCTCTTTTGCCTCACCGGATCGTAGGGCACTGGTATCGTCGGATTCGGTCCATTACGATGGGCGTTCCCGCCGTACCAGTTCCTTCATCCTAGTCTGTCCTTACTCGGAAAATACCTGTTTAATTAGCTACACGTAGATCCTCATGTTTTCATTACATTATTCAATGAGAGCGCTCGAACTACATGTTATCGATGTCTAGAACGTACGCTAGAAAATGGTAGTACACCCCTATACGTATGAGCACGGTAGTATTCCAACTAAGTAATGCTCCGTTTAACATCACCGGAGCGTTGTGGGCCCACAGCATCAAACTGTGTCCCACATCGCCGGCGCGCGTGGATGCTCCCCCCACGGGATTTCGTGCCGTCCGCTCGTTTACAAGGAGCTGGGTGGGAAGCATAGACTCTAGTGGCGTTCAGGACCGGATGTACAAGCGCGCCGCTAAGCTACATGTCGTTGCGCAGGTCGTCGTGCTCCAGGGCGGCAGACTTGGCATTGAGATAACTCTTGACAAGTAGTCGAGTGACCCACTTGAAGCTGACTCATTACTCTCTGCGGGAAAAGAAACCTCGAGCAGCTAACATGACGAGGCGATCTAGAAAGCAGAGTCTTGAGAGAGAATGAAGCCGATGCTCCATACCATGAGTTGCCAACGTTTGCTGTTTTGCCGTGTGACGGAAGGCCTGTGCCTGAGCCGAAGACTCGTCTGAGCTAGGGCAAGGCGCGTCGAATCCTCCTTACACCGGCTTGCGATTGTCGTCTCATTCTTGGGGTGGAAATGCTCCCGCGCGCGCTGCGTTCGGCTTTGAAGTTTGAAGCGCGAGAGGGAGACAGCACGAGAAAGGAAGAAGGTAACGGAGCGACTCGAAGTAACAGCTTCTCCAGCTAGAGAAGTAGGAGGACATCGCCCAGTGGCCGGATAAGGCTAGTACCACGGTAACGGACTAGGGAGGGCGTCGAGGGAAGAGAGGAGTGGGTGTGGCGAGAGCCTCCGAGAGGAGAAAGATGTGGTGTGTGCGACGGAATCGGCTGACCCGACAGACAGTGACGGGGCTTTGTGACACAGCCGTGGGGAGCGGCAAAAACGGGGAGACCGAGGAAGACCGAGACGACGCGAGGTCAATCCCGTCGACAAGCCATTGAGATTGTTTCTCGAATCCAGTCCATGAGTTGACAGCGCAAGGAGAACAGACTCAGAGGGCATAAGTGCAAGAGATAATTCAGTTCAATTAGGCTTGAGGCGCCGTATGTATAATTTGTTCGTTTTGGTCAAACGGCCGCCTACAACCGCCCACCGGGTCTCGGTCCGATGTCCGTGCGCGTGCGATGTAGGCGTGCGTCGACCATTTAGTCATTGACTGGGACGGAAGCAAGACGGAAGTCGATACAAAGATTTCTCTGAGAGGCGTTGAAACAACGGAAATTACTGTCGAGAGTCTGCGACAAATCTGCAAACACAAGGATTCAATGAATCAGTCTTTACTACATAGAGCCAAACTATTGTCACATGGGTCCCGTAATCATGATTCCCCGCAACGAAACAAGGAGGCCGCTCTCGTGTTGGTGCAAGGTACCAAACCCTGCCATTGGAGAGGAATCGTCGCCTCCTTGTCCTTTGTCCTCGATACGATAAAATTAGGACAGAAATAAAACACAAGAACGGATGAGAACCGGGACAGAAAATGATCAAAGAATTCAGAGGTCCCTTGGAAAAGACACGAGAGCAGATTGGGCCCCGACTGGCGTATCGGAACCATTGAGCATGCGAGGGTGAAAAGTTATTAATAAAAGAAGATGTTCTACACTTTCGGTGGATATTACAAGAGAGATCTGAGAAGGCCAGCATCCGATAATATTTTACACCACCAACTGCCGTCGACTACCGCTAAGATGGCAGTTGGGACATGGCTGAGGGTGGCCCGCTTTCATACACAGCTGTTTGGTCGCCAGGACGGTGGAGGTCGACTAAGTGGAAGCTCAGTCTACACTTTCAGGAAATCGAATGTGTGGAAATTTACCACTGAAAGCACTTGTAGTTTTTTCCCTAGGAACGCAACATGCCCCGCTGCAGTGCGGCGAACGAGGTAGTTTCGGCCCCCAGCGTCGTGTGCCTCATCCAATGCGGCCAAGTAATTTCGGGCCTCTTCGTACCTTGAACACAATCATATTAGCCAACGAATGAAGATGATGCTGGAGAGCTGCTGGACATTCCACTCACTGTTCAGCAAGTATCATAAAGTTATTGAGGTCGGGGTCCGGTTTAGCCCCCTCCGGCGGAGCGGCACTCAGGACGGTGAGGATATACGACTGTATCCGTGTATCCCACTTGTCCGCCCGTTTCGTTGGGAATTGTCGGTTGATAAACCTGACCAAGAACGGCACAGCGGCGTCGACGACAACCTTCACGCCAACCTCTCCTAATTCTGCCATTGAATGAGAATGAGTGATGAAGGGTAGTGGTGGAATGGGAGATTGGGAAGTATGAATGCTGGCCGCAGTCCGTACCAATTATATACCATTTCAAGTACAACTCGCAACGTTGTGGAAGTCCTTGTCCACAGTTCGGTTCGGTTTGCGACCACCCTGGCAACAGAGAACGAGAGATTTCCGCCTAAGAACAACCGTTGTCTTTGTTCACCTTTACTATACTTAGGTGCCCACGGCCCCACGCCGCGGGTTTACCGAATGGGGAAGAGTGTGAGATTAAACCATGCCCACACGACACCACAAGGACAAACATTTTATTGTCATACTGTACGCTCGTTCCTTCTTCCACCTTCATGCCCTCCCCTCCCGCCATAAACAAGTTCTTTGATGCCCATGGGATAAAACCGCGAAGACCGGAGGTGCTCACACCTGCAGAGACTTACTGGCGCGACCACCACGATTGGCTCAAAGCATCCGGCTATATACTACGCCCGAGGTTTCGTCCCGGATGGGAGCCTTCTTGGAAAGGCGATCCAAAAAAATCCCGTTCGAATGCGAAGATGGATGGTTTCTCGTCGTATGTCTCCTTCCTCCGCCGAGGCTTGTTTGAATAATGGTGCCCAGATGGGTGTTGTGATAGACGCGGTGCGCGCGAGCGACAACGCTAACGTGATGCTTAAGCGGATCAACAAGGATGAGGATCATCATCCATACGAGGAGGAAGTTGGAAACTTCTTAACCTCTTTAGGTCCCAGTCAGGCCAATCACTGCGTTCCTATCCTTGAAACACTGCATCCACCGGACGACGCCAACGTCTCAATAGTCGTAATGCCTCTTCTAAGAAACTACGATAACCCTAGATTCGATACTATCGGAGAAGCCGTAGAGTTCTTCAGGCAGATTTTTGAAGTGAGCTCGGTCTATGTGCCAGAATATTTCACTGATCTTGGAACTAGGGTTTGCAGTTCATGCACCAACATCATGTTGCCCACCGGTGAGCCACTCATTCTCGCGCTCTCTTTCGTCGACTCTGACTTTTTTTTCCAGCGACTGTAATTCCAATAATATCATGATGGATGGACAGCACCTCTTCCCGCAAGGTTTTCATCCCGATCCGGATCACCAGCATCTCACACCTGACGGCAAGTCCAATGCGACGTACTACACGCGGACAGCCCGCCCCGTCAAGTACTACTTCATTGATTTTGGGCTGTCGCGCCGATACGACCCAGCCAATGGTCCGCCCGTGGAAGACATTATCATGGGTGGAGATAAGTCTCCGCCAGAACACGTCGGGAGGGGTGAATGCGACCCATTTCCCACCGATATCTATTTCCTCGGAAATCTTATCCGACGCAACTTTCTGGATGTGATATTCTTTTTTTTTCGTGTTTTCTCTCGCATTGTTTTGCTGATAGTGTCGCAGGGATACCCGGACATGTTTGAGTATGGACGACGGGGCTTTGAATTCATGCGGCCTCTTGTGAACGGACATGGTCCAGGACGATCCGACCAAGCGGCCGACGAGTGACGAAGTCGTTACTCGTTTTGCGGAAATTCAGAAGGAGTTGTCGTCGTGGAAATTACGATCACGCGTCATTGGCAAGCGGGAGTTTTCTCTTCTGCCCCAGCGGATCGTAGGACACTGGTACCGCCGAATTCGGTCCATAATCACGCGGGTTCCCGCCGTACCAGTTCCTTCGTCTTAGTCTGTCTTTCACTCGGATTATTCTCTTGGCCTGTCTTTACTCGGAATATACCTCATTAATTGCTTTAATCAATGGTTCGTTCGCTGAACGTACCCCAAGTCGTATCGTCTGCTGTGCCCACCATAACACCCATATCGCCTCGGCACTTACGCTGAATAGGAAAACCATGCCAACGAGGACTCATGCTTTCCTTTATTTCGTAACGAGAAGTGACGAAAGTCCTGAAAACGGACGGCAACCCGGCGGCCACCCGACGGCCACCTTTGTTGATCTTTGGAAAGTACAATGACAGCGAACCTTGTTGTCTGAGCTTATTGTTCTATGTGGGGAGTCGTTCGCCGATTTCAAGAACGGAATTACTGGAAGCAGAAATTGCTGTGTTAGCAGTTCAGAACTTCGCGGCGAGGACGTATCATGTTTCGGCATAAGTATCATTCGTTTAGTATTGACCTTGAACCGCTTTCGAATTCGGTCCCAGCAAGACCACTGTCAGAATTTGAGCCAGTTCGTTTGCGCGCGCTGTCCAGATTAGTAATTCCGCCGTACACTGGGGTGAAAAACAATAAAACATTTGATTCCGTTCGGAGACAAAGAACCCACTGTTTTTCAGGTGACGCGGCGACTGTCGCGGGTGAAGGAGCGCCGCGGGATTAACTGGAATAACGGACTCCAGGGAACACACGTTGTATACGAAATCAATGATTTATTGAAAGGTTCAAGTCGGAGAGAAACCGCTGGGTTCGTTCTGCAAACGGATGGACGGGCTTCTCCACTCGCTTCAGGATACCTCAAAACCCGTCAGAATCGCAAACATAGTTAGCAGACGACGCGTCAATGAGAATAAGACCGCCACGATGAGCTTGCAATAGGTCCGAGTCGGGGTGCTCAAGCACGGCACCGGGGGTTTTCCAAGATGTAATCCAGCCCTGTCTGAAACGTGGCCGCAGTGTGAACCCACATTGCTGCAACCATGGTTGCAGGTCACGCCAGAAGATTTCCGTGCTCGTGAGCAATCCCGTGGCTTCGTAGTCCCTCTAAGACAAACGCTATAGAAACGATTTGCCTCATGTCTCGTCCGTTTTATAATGGCTTCGGGGAGTCGGCGGTCGGTCAACACTGTCCATGGCACCATAGTGGACCCTGAAGATGCCGAGCACTTTCAAGATTGTCTGTGGACCAATGTGGGCGTATAATGATGTGGCGAGTCTGCGGCAAAACAACGAAACAGAAGACAACATCCGCACAACAATGCAAAACTACCGCTCGCGTCCCGATTTGGAAATAATGCTGACCGCCGCAAATCACGATCATAACAGGCAAAACCAATGGGGGCAATTCAGAAGGTCTCTACCGATCCATCAGGTAGCGCGCTCAAAAGTATTGAATACATCTGGTACATATAACAAACGGTCTTCCCAACTACGCTCTCTGCAAAAAATCGGCCCATTGCATCTCCTGCGCCACCGTTGGTGCATGCTGTAGATTGGACGCCAAAAACGCAGTCGGATTGGAATTCGCTGGCGGGTGCATGAAGAACAAGCCCGCATCTTCGAAAGAAGGCACCCCACGCGGTTCCGGGAGAGGCACCACATTCACGAACGGCGTCGCAGAGTCAAAATACCGGATAATGGACGGATCGAATTCCAATTGCGGTTGAGCCTCGTCGAGTTCGAGTTCGTTCGGCCACTGCACCGGAGGCGAAGGGATGGCCGCGCTCGGTTGGCGGAGGCGTTATCAGTTGCGGGCCGCGGTGCAAAACTTTGTTTGCGACGATGCGGGTGTATCCCTGCAAAGATCTTCAATTCTTCCTCCGTCTCTGGATCGTCGGAGGGCGGTGGGGGTCAGGTTATGGCCGGAGCACTGGGAGTACACTCCGATAGCCTTGTCTCTGAGTCGTCGAAGGATTGCCTGTACAAATAATGGTAGGGATTCAAGAGATGCGTTTGGTCGACGTACCAAACCGCTTCGCGCACGCCCAGAGGACACCGCACCTTTTTCTATGAGATCTACTGCCGTGAAAAGTTCGACAATTGCATGTGGAGCCGTCTTCGAATTCGGATATCGGGTCGCGACGGTCCCAACGATGATCTATTTTGCATTCAGTCAATCGGCAAAAACAGATCAAGAAAGTGAATACAGCTGCGTTAAATACTGTCTCCGGACTGAGCATGTTTGCTATTCAATAACTGAACTGAGGGGACGCTACAACTCTTCCAGATCGCCCACCTAGCGCAAATCCTTAAATCAAACTGTGGACGAGCAAGCGACCAACACGTACCATCGAGTGAATAGCATAGGGTGTGCGGTAAAGTTCCGTATGTTGGCCTTAATAATCTCAGAAGCATTTCGATATGCAGCGAGATACGAGGCAGCATAAGAACTTGAGAGGGGATTGACCGATTCGTCCCGTATGGCCTCGACGAATGAAGGACTGTGAATTACCATCAACACTGCGAACAAAGCGTCATCAGTTAACAGCATCAACGCAAAAAGGTAATTCAACCACTGACTAATTTTGCAGAAAAGAGGAATCAAATGGCGCTGGATAAATGCCAACGGAGGTTCATTTTCAACCGTCGGGAAGCTTTCCAAGGGATATGAATGCATAAATTTACGAATCCTTTGATCCATGGCCAAGACTTCTTCGTAGGTAGGTTGCGCGGCGGTCAAGAAGGCTCTGGTGCAGATCGTGAGTCCTGGCAAGGGCGAAATAAAATAAAAATCGCGTACTCCATTATGGGCCCCGTGACCTAGCATAGATTGGTGAGCACCACTCGGAATGGTTGAATAATTTCATACCTCTTTGGTATATCCCAAACGTGCTTGTCGGTCTAGCAGAATATGAGCCAAAGTCAGCGGGCAGATCAAGTTACCGACATCCAGGAAATATCTCGACGAACGGCTCCGTCTCGGTTTCGTCGGGCGGGTATGGACAGCTGATGTTCGAAAGAAAAGTTCCCGTCGGACGCCCAACAGAAATTCCCTAGAAATCGTGCGATCAGCAACGGCGGGGAAATAAATGGCTTGTGTAGGCACATATATCGTTTCGATGGAATATGTTTCCCAGAATAAAGACTGCTTTTGCCTGAGCATCGCAGTCGTAAATTTGTTGCAGCACATACCCGACGGCGGTTGGCTAATTTGGGTGGTAGGTTCGAACTGAAACTTTCACGATCTAGTTCACAAATCAGTAAGCAAATTCGACGAGGTGAGGAACGTATATTCACGTAGGCCGAGCTGTGGGTTGCGCAATCAGTATTGAGGTATGTTGTCAGATAAGATCACCGACCCTTTGTGAAATGCTAGATGCGAGAGATATCGAGTTCCAGGCGCCGTCCATGGAAAATCTCCGCCCACCGTGAGCATAATAAGAAGCGATCAACGTCAACGCCTGAACCGTCACCACTGTTGGATTTTCGAACAACGGTTTGACAGCCATGGCCGCACACGCAAAGTCAAAGTAGAGGTCGGCATCGGCGTTGTATGCAGGTAGATCTAGGTCGACCAGAGATCCGAGCGCGAAAATGAGATAGAGAACAGCCACCTGCTGCGGCGTAGCGGATTGAGGTTGACCCCCGGTATTCAGGTGGTATATCAGATTCAGGAGTTCTACGGCCTCGGACTGCATAATAGGCATCCCAGTCCAGCATCCATTTCGAAAATAGATTTCGCACAGACTCCAAGCCCGTACTTCCAGCGGAAGGTGTGCGAATAGGCGTTCAAGAGCTTGATCTGCGTCCCATGAAATTCGGTCAGTTGAGAAAGGGAACAGTTTCGTGATGGCTGTGAAGGAAGGGCGCTGCTCGAGATCTGCGCAGTCGGAGGCACTCGCAGTCTGATGTGAAGTTCAATTTAAAAAAAACGGATGCGCAGTCAAAATAGCTGCGCACAGAAAATAAGGCCTGAAGGAAATGTGTCAGGACGAATTCTTGGTCAATTGGCTGTGGCATACCTCGGAACCAGCGATGGGGCCGAAATACACGGCGTCTCCGTCCTCATTGACGCTAAAAGAACCAAGAGCCTCGTCTGTCTGTTCTGGAGACGGAGGTCGAGTGACAGTTGCCAGGATGGGATGGCAATACGCATTTCTCACGCGTGCCGGTGGCTACCGCTCGCTCCAGCTGCCGTATACGCTCTCCCATTTCAGTGATTTTGGCAGTCAGATGTGGAACGTCGGACAAGACGGAGCTGGGGAAGATTAGTTGGAAAATTCCGTCGCGATAGATAATCATGATCACATACCGCTTGCCCCGACCAGACGAACGCAGTGTGCCTGGAGATTATTACGCATCCGATGGTAACATGAGACGAATTTGAGCTGACCTGTAGGGCAGATACTACCGCAACCTCGACGAACTGGCCCAATTAATATGATACATACAAATAATCCAGAGAAGACGCGTACTGCACGAGCCACAAGGAATCTTCTTGTCGCATTTCAGCTTCAATCTAGGAGTCATTTCAGTGAGAAAAGGACGCCGAATGGAACGATCTGTAAAGACCTGTGGCATTCTTCGCATGAAGTCTTTGTACGGGTCAGCTTCTATCGGGTGTGCACTGACCGAGCTGGGGTACCTTTCGACTAGATCTCCCAGAAACAGACTCCGCCTCGTCTTTCGGAAGAACATTCTTTGACATAAGTCTTGCCTGTGGGCTGGTTGGTGCGCCTTTTGATGTCAATCTTCGACGATTTTGGAGCTCGAGGGCGAAATGTAGACGAAGGCGCAGGGATGCGTGGTTGCTCAGAGTTCTTGGTGGTGGTCGTCCCTAATTTGCAATTTCGTGATGGCGCTTACGGCAGCACGCGCCATCACTCGCATCTGATTCTGAATCTGACCGTTAGCTGACTTCTCATCGTCATCCTACCTTTCCGTATTCTCGGACTCATTTCTTGGACAACTTGGGTACGATTTCTTGACAAAGTATCACAGCAGTACTAGTAGATAAACTGCATACCCTTTTGCTGTTAATGTCATCTTCAATTTCTTGTAAAATTGCGCGGTCTGAGGCGGAGATGGGTCGGTACCCAACCATGAAGGTCATCAACCCAATGAATGCACACTGGGTTACAGCTACAATACATATAAGACTACTAAGCCTATGATACATGTACGACACGATCAATTTTCCTTGCGAGCGCCTGGTAAAGTCTCAGTATGATTGCATAACGAAGGCGCCAACATAGTCTGCCTACCTGTCCGACGTGCACGGTGACCGGGCTGCTGTTCAGCTCCTCGTCGACAGTGATCAAAAAGCGGGGGTACATAGCGGTGACGAGGAAGTACAGCATCCAGCGGTATTTGTCGAGGATGACTATCGTCCCGCAATCAAGTCAGCTCAAGAAATAGCCACGAATCGGTGGCACTCACAGTGCTTGGCATCGGTGAAGGCCGTCAGCGTCGCCAGGAGGCCAACGATTGCTGGCCGACTGGCCGACTCATGATGCTCCGGTCGGAGAAGAAGGGGTTTAGACCAATCGTGCCCTTGCCCATATGCACGAGCCCCTGCGCGATCCGTACCATAAAGAGACAGTCGGGCTCTTGTAGTAGTACCCCGCAAGCTGTCGTAGCATCTGTGCCAGCCGCGCGTTTTTGGTTCCCGCACCAACGAGCTCCATCGCAAAGATAGTGTACGGCCAGGTCGTTGTCGTGGCTGTACTTTGACAAGGTATCGAGGATGGGGAGTTGGGAGTTGGGGACGCTGACGAGGCCGATGGCCAGCGGCACGGATTTCCGGATGACGGGTTCGCCGTAGTGCATATTCACAAAGGTTCCTGCAAGATTCCCGCGCGCGGAGTCGACGTCTGCCAGAGCGTTCGGTCCTGTGCAGTGGTGAGTCGTAGACTCGAAAGAAAGGTACAGCACATACGTGTGTTTTCAAGATGTGTCTTGTACACGTCCTCGAGGCTCTTGGGGTCCGTGACGCCGAGCTCCTTGCCAACATCGCGGAAATGACCGCTCATACGGGTGTGGCTGAGGCATTCCCGCAGGTCCTCGGGGAACTCATCCTCGATGTCGATTTCTTCGTCGGGGTTGTCAGAGGGGGCCCGCAGCCACTCAATGGGTGTCTGAGCGCACGCAAGGAGGAATGCTAATTGCCGTTTCATTAGTCTGTAAGATCGTCAGCTCTGTGTGCTAGAATTCCGCGTCAAACGTACGGGTTTCCAGGTGCATTGAAATCTTCTCAGATGAGCTCGGGGTCTCTGAGCCGTATTGCGAGGGCGAGAACTTCGGGGAATTTACGGTGCTGCACATATATTTTGTGGGCTGTCCGCAAGAAGGAAATATCGTCCGGGGGAGGCAAAAAGGTTTACACAACTGACACATACTCAGCGACCGTAAAACATGAACGGAGGCGAGTCTTACCGTGTTGTCAACCACCAGTTGCGCTATTTCATCGACAATTTCCAGTTCTTAGAGGAGATCGACCACGTGGGGTTCCGTGTTGTGGCCGATCAAAAACACGGCGCACTCCTTTGCGAGAGCGCGCAGATCCTCGATGGTGCCAATGATGGGCTCTGCAGGGGCTTCCTCCTTGCCCGCTTCCGGGGCGGGCGTTGGTGTCGGCGCGTCCGCCTCCGTCTCACGGAATGTGTATTCGTCTCCAAGCTCAGCAGCGAGGTGGCGGACGTATTCGTGCCACCAAGTACCATGGCCAGCGAGTGGAGACCCGGCTGGTCGGAGAGACGCAGACAAAAGACGGTAACGGAGAGTTCCACGGGGTTGGGTGTCAGAGCAGGTCATGGCGAGGACCGAGAATGTCCGCGAAAAGCGACTGTGAACGCGACGCACGTTAGAAAGACGACTAATGGAAACGAAAGCGACAAACTTTGTCCTCGGATGTAGGCCATGTCTCGTAGAGAGTCTGGAGATCGAGATACAGCGGCCGGAGGAATTTCAGAGGCTTCGGAACCGAGGTCATGGACGAAGTCGATGTTCTTATCAGGGTACGAAGGGTCTCGAGAGCTGGTCGATACAGCTCTGTGTTTGGTTCCTGAAGACCATTAATTTTGGGGGATGACGATGTAATGCACACGCGAGCATCTCAAGCTCATTCCTGAGCTGTAGATCTTCCTCCAACTATTCATCCTTCAGTTAATGTATTCTCTTGAAAAAAAGAGAGTGAATGCACGAGTTCCTCGCCCTCCTTCGCAATTGAGCAGTGAGGGCAGTTCCAGCGAGCTGAGAATCAAGCCATACATCTCGCGGGCTCATCACGTCAACTTGACGCTGCATAGTGTCAAACACCGGCACGGTTTGGTCCGAACCCTCAACGACGATACTTACCTCATCTCGTCTTCGGGATCCCAGTGCCGATAGAACCACTTGCTCAAAATATGGTGACATGTTACTCGACTCGAGATAAAAAAACTGACTTTTCAGAAGATAGTTCGTTGTGAGCTTCTCGAGATAAAATTGATTTATTTTACAAACGGGACAGCATAGATGGATATCCAACTCCTGGATGGGTTTTTGCCCATTCTATCCGCTGGTCCATCCATTCCTCTTGGTCCACCCAGACACCCACGTTGAAGATTAGTCTGTCAGTGAATTCACGGAACGGCCGACCTCGCACCAACGCACGGATCCATTCTCCCGTTTGATCGTGCTTTTCAACCTTTTCCAAGAACAAATCCCGCAGAATTTTTCTGTCTTCGGCTGGACCACCCTCATACGTTGCATCCCATTCGTCGGGATCTTGCAACCAACGTGGCATATACGCGCAGTCCCACAAGGGCGCCACCGTTGCACCCTCGAAATCTATGAGACCAGTGACGTGACCGGTCGCTGTATCAATCTAGAAAGATGTAGCCCAAGAAGCGGAAGTAGTTGAATTGCACTGACCATGACATTTGAGAGCCGAAAATCGTCCATCCGCAGTGAGAATGGCTGGCCTGGGCTGGTAAGAGGTTCCGACACACAGACATCTCCCGGATAGACCGCAGAAAGTTGCACAGCCTTTTTGAGGACACGGATGGCTTGCTCGAGGCTCCCTTCGTCGCCATCCAATTCGTGTTCCAATATATATTCTCGTTGATCCCCTGACGAGATGCAACTCGGCGTCGAGGAAACTGCGCAAGTACGCGGAGGCATTTTCGAAAGGACCACGATACGATCTGAGATCACGATCGACTGGTTGAGCGAAGCGTACGACTCCGTCTAAAGCTCGATAAAACGGATTGGCGACGATCGGACCGACAAACTCTTTTACGTCGGGTCCGTTGTATAGCGAGCCACCGGCTTCCAAACCGAAGGCGGAAGAGTTGAATTATATAGTCGGCCACTTCGGAGACAGTCACTTGTTTCCTTTCCAAGGGCAAGGTGTCCCATACGTCGCTAGCCGGAACCCCACTAATCTGAGACGGATTAGGCTTCACTTATTTATAATTAGTGAAAAGGCACCTTTTCAAGAATCATGTACTCCAAGCCGACCGGATTGCCATCATTCGAGTTCCAGCCGAAAACGCGGGGCGTAGGTATATTGGTGTGCGTAGCAAGATACTGGATCGTAGCAATCTTTCGCGCAATCAGTTAGCTCATTGAGTATCAAAATCATTTCGCCACCTCAGATTCCACCTTGTCCTTTGGGAATGCAGGCGCAGCAACCCGAACGACAATGTTAACGGGTTCATCGTCTGAGCAGATATCATAAATCTGAAGAAGGTGAATGATTCGAACAGGGATATGTAGAGTGCGTATCGACCTTGTGGTAACCTCCCTCCGCCAATTTTATCAAATTGCATTTTCTGCTGATGCATTTACTGACAGCTTCTTCGAGTGCTGTGAGTGAGAATGAATCGGATGGAACGTCCTCGTCGCTGTCATACGAAAATTCAGAGCATTGGTCGGTCTCCGGGAACGCGAAAGCCATTGGAATGAAGGACAAAGAGAGAAGACGGCGCCACCAGTCGAGCGTTGCGACCGCATCCAATGGTGGTGGTGGTCCCTAATTTCAATTTGCAATTCCGTGATGGCGCTTACGGCAGCGCGCGCCATCACTCGCATCTGAATCTGATGTATGGCTGGCAAGGCGGGTTGGACCGTGTGTCCGAAAGGTTCGCCAATTACACCAGCTCTCGCTCGAGGAACGCAGAATATACATCCAATTCTCCTCAGGGTGACACCAAAAAAAATCAAGACAACTATTGGCAAGAATCCGACAGACATTATCTCAGATCCTCAGAGACTCGGAGCCCAAGGATTCGGAAAATACACCGGAGCTCGAGTCCTTATCCGAAGGATTCGGTTACACACTATAAGGTACAAATGTAAGGGGACAATTATTGGCGAGGGCATCATCTCACCCGGTCAGAGAGTAACCGACATCATCCCCTGTAGCGTTATAAAGCTCCAACAGACGGCCCAGCATGTCCTTGCCTCGTGGATCAAGACCATCCCTGAATTGCGCCTCCTTCATCCAGCTGAGCCCATGCTGAAGAATATTCCGGGCCCGGACCGATCCGCCAGCGGTGTTGCCCATCGTCGCATGGAGCGTCGCCCGAGGTGCCTGGGCATCGTATGCGGCGCAGTGCAGGATGTTCGAGTTGTAGAACACGCTTTCTCCGGCTGCGCGGACAATTGTAAGCGACGGCTGAGGCCAAGCTGAGGCACAGTGGTTGAAACCTACGCCGGAGTGAAACGCGGATGGCGCCAGGCATGTCTAGAGGGTCAGCAGGTGCGTCGGGGCCTTCAGAGTGGATCCGCTGCTCAGGAGTTCTGGGCACTTTGTGGGAACCCGGGACGACGAATAGGCAGGAGTCGTCGTAGAGTGCGCTGCAACCATCGTCAACAAGAAGGTCGAGATCGGCGAGGGACTCAGAGGATTTACGTGTTCCATTGGATCTGCCCGGAGGATGAGACGACTTTCGAGTGAGTCACACAGCAGGGCTTACACCATAGGGTTTCCAAGCGTCGAGGGCGCGTCGTTCCTCGGCTTCAGTAGCGTCTCCACCGATATCGTCGCGATGCCACCGTAGGGCAAAATTGTGAGATACGGGGTTGATAAGAAGGTTGAAGAGCTCTAAATATATACGCTGAGCAATACTCAAACAAGAAACCCGACCAAACCAACCCATCTGAAGCTGATCATCGCAACCCAGTAGATTTTGGACTGCATTTATCAGTGCTGTCGAGGTGTACCACTGGGCGAACGCAGGCTGGCCAAGATCTGGGTGCATAACGTGCTGGACCCCCCACGAATCGGGGTTCTTGGCTGATGACCTACTTTCAGCATGACTGGAAGAACCCGCAGCGCAGGAGTGGCGCAGGCTAGGTTCACATACTTACCATCATAAGGCGGAAATTGCTTTCCGACGGTACGACGATGGGGCCAAGATCCCTCCCGAGTGCGAGAGATAACATCGGCGGATGCATGTTCCAATCGCGGAAAGTCCTCAGGAGAGATGAGGCCAGGGATTATCACAAATCCGTCCTCTTCAAACTGGGTTTTCTGGCGAGCCGGATCCGACGCCATTAAGGGAGAAGCGGAGACGGTGGGTCCTCGGCGGCCTATCTAACGTAGGGAGACAGTTAGTGATGGTGTGGGAAAACCCAATTTGCCTGATCAGGTGCTAACTGCACCTGACGGCCTGGCGAGGTTGAAACTTAAAGGAGCGGCGGTCGAGGCCTAGGTTTGCCAGATCACCCTTTCCCCAGTGCCTGTTGCTGGGCTCAGTTGGTATTGAAGCGTTTGTCAGCGAGAGACTAGCTTGTTGCGGGCATCATCACAGTGGAGGTTCAAGTGATTCGAGCGAGCGTTCGTTGAACCGTGTATGAGTATTGTTTGACCGCCAAGGGGTGATTTTCATGTCTTGAGACTCGCTTCCGACGCGATAATGGCTCTGAATAATTACTCTCAGGACCAATGTTTCTCGCGTGGCGAGAGCACGTGACCGCGACACCTCTTCGCCTTCCCCATGATCCTCGATTTCTTGCCCCGCTCCGCCCGTCCACTGGTTCTTGGAATTGTTCTCGGAATCTCAGTTTCGGTCTCCTCGTCTGCTGTGATTCAGTACTTTCAACGCCGGCGTCGGCGCATTGCCCTCTCACAGTCCCAAATTCCCGCGCTCGAAAGCCGGCCAATTGAACTTCGAAGCGACGATGTCCTGGATGGCATAGTGGGTTTAATTAGGTGCGCATAACACGGCCCTTTACAGTTTCTAACCGACCCTCCAGGAAATACCCCACTTGTCCGAATCCCTTCACTCTCCAACGCGCTTAATGTCGAAATCCTCGCAAAAGCAGAGGTAGGCCTATTTCCTGGCCGTTGGATCAGGCTCTGAGTTGTTTCACAGTATCTCAATCCGGGAGGCAGCGTCAAAGACCGGGTCGCCGTCCGCAGTGGGCTCAATCCTTGCTCAGACCGCTATACCTTAAGGCCTGACGTCGTGTACTCCAGTGATTGACGATGCAGAGCGTCAAGGTCTCCTCCACCCGCACACTGGCTCCCGCATTTTTGAGGGTACTTCCGGGTCAACAGGCATTTCGCTTGCCATGGTTGGACACGCAAGAGGGTACGACGTAAGTGAGTGTCCGACATTTCTTTCGCGTTTTGCGTTCGATAATGGCGTCTTTTCGTTTATTAGCTATCATAACGCCGGACGACATGGCCTCCGAAAAATTGCACGCTCTACTCTCTCTTGGTGCGGATGTAGAACAAGTCCGTCCCGCAAGCATCGTTGACAAGAAGCAGGTTGGCACTTTTCTACATGTCTTCCGTGTTTCTCGAATCCTTACTAAAATGGACGACGGCAGTTCGTTGTAAGCCGTCGCATGTCCCGCGTCATGACTGAGGTACCATCGGACCGCCATCTAGAATATCGCCAAGCAACGAGCACTCGCATTCGCGTCTACCTCCTCCACCTCTGTGGTCTCAGGTCTGGGGGACTCCATCGCTGTCTTGACAGATACCGACGCGCGAGGGTTCTTCGCTGACCAGTTCGAGAATAAGAGTAACTTCGATGCGCATTTCGACGGCACGGGCCCCGAGGTGTGGCGGCAGACAAATGGGAACGTCAAGGCGTTTGTAAGTGGGGCAGGTTAGTGCAACGTCTCTTTCCTTGCCCGCCTTCCCTGTTGTTTGGGCCTTCATGCGAATCCACAGGTACGGGCGGGACGATCGCTGGCGTTGGGCGCTTCCTTAAGTCGATGGACGAGGATGTCGTAATCTGCCTCGCTGACCCCGATGGCAGTGGGCTTTATAACAAGGTACGCTTCTCGCAGCATCTTGCATGATACCCGATATCCACACCCTTTCCTCGTATTAGGTCAAGTACGGTGTGATGTTCGACCAGCGCGAAAAGGAGGGAACGAAACGACGGCATCAAGTAGACACGGTTGTCGAGGGAATGTGTGTCCGCCGCCTCGACTCTCAGAATCCTTGAGGTTAATATCGCGCAGAGGCCTCAACAGGCTCACCCAGAACATCGAGCTCGCGTTGCCCATCATTGACGACGCCTTCCGGTACATACTCTCCTTGGCGGCGGACCCCATCGCTGACTATGTCTTGCTTACAGCATAACAGACCCGGAGGCGGTCGCGATGGCGCGTTATCTCGTCAAGCACGACGGGCTGTTCATCGGCTCGAGCAGCGCCTGCAACCTCGTCGCGTGTGTCCGGCTCGTCAAGAAGATGGGTTGGCACAGTGGGCAGCGGATCGTCACCGTCCTGTGCGTACTGCGCACTTGCTCGTCCTTCAGATATGTAACTCACGCCCGAGTTGGCCAGATGCGACTCCGGGGCCAGACATCATTCCAAGGTGCGTGCAGCGTTTTTCCTTCTTCTCTGCGCTGACCCCCGCCATCACTCTCAGTTTTGGTAAGCAGGCTATCCTACGCTGGTCTACGTCGCATCTGACCACCACCACCCAGGAACGATGAATATCTGCGCACAGCGCAAATTCCCATCGATGTCAGTATCATCGACGACATGCTTGCGAACAAGCTTTCGACATAAAATGGACACGGTCCGAGCGCAGGGAGAGATACACGGGATTCTCCAAGGCGAATGTCTGTTCATCTTGTTCGTCTCAGTTGGAGATCCGATGCTCACTGTACAATACCCAGATGGCTGGTAGGGGGCGTTCTCGTGGCCCGTATCAATACTGAGAGAGAAGTGTCATTCGCCTTCGTATTCGTGCCGGGGCTCGTCTTTTTATGACACTAGTACTTGCTTCGCTGTGGACGCACGCATACCCACCGCCGAGAATTCTAACGAGTGAGATCTAAGTCGCCAAAGAGCCCAGACCGAACGGCGAAATAATTTAATATAAAGGCGACGACGACTGATTCGATTCACGAGACATAAGTACATGGTCTCGTCGGCGATGAGAGGATCAAGAGAAGGAGCGCGCATGCCTCAGGAAAAATACATCGGACGAGACTGATTGTCGTGCAGAGAGAGGCATGAGGAATGCCTCGAACCTCGAGCGATGATGCGGGCAGCCCTGACCCTGGCTCGCTGAATCGCTGAAGTCGACGGTTCCCCGGTGGTTGCAGTGATTCTTCGCCTTCGAATAGACAATGTCGGCGTTCGAGGCGGATGAAGGAAGCAGCCAGGAAGTTCGGTGTCCGCCATGGTCCATAGTTGACCGCCGCTACATAAGACGAACTCAAAGCAAAGGCATCGTGTCGAATATTGTTAACGATATTCATCTAACTAAGCAAGATCTCCGTCGATGAGGAAAGTACGAGAGGATGCTCTTGCATTTTGTGAAGGATAAAATATCAAGTCTCATGAAAGTATACCGACAACATGCGTTAATCGCCGCCTTGAACGAGCCGCAGGATCTCATAGTCAACCGAATCCAATGAAAGTATGCCCCATCACACCAGGAGGGCACAAAGTATGAGCCCAACTACAGAGACAGCAGCGATTCCAGTGAGGCCTCGTAATTCAGCGGAATTCGGAGCTGGTTTGTCTGATTCTGAGGACGTGGCTCCCGACCCCGAGAGCGTGCTGGCAGGCGAAGATTTCGATGCAGAACCGGTACTGGTCCTGGCAACGGAAGACCCCGCGACCGTGCTGAAAGGCTCTGCAGAACTCGCGGGTGTGCTGGAAACCGAGGGCGTCGATGCTGAACCGGTTACTGTAGGATCGCATATGCGCATTAGCCACTGAGTCACCCGACGCAAAATTGCACACACCATTCGCGCAGTTACTGGTCAGTACATTCTGGACGGCGCTCGCGCTGAAACCGCAGTTGCTTTCCGTGCATTGCGTGAGGTTGCTGGCGTAGACTGCCGACGCGCAGACACAGACCGTGTTTTGACTATTCGGGTTCGGTAAGCGGGACTCTATAGAGTATCGGGAAGGCAGCGCACATATCACAACCGCTGGCATTGACAGCAGCGAGGGAGCAATTCAAGAGGCACTGCTGGTCGGGCGTTAGTCCTCCGCTATCTTGGGCGGTGGCCAAGTTGACAGAGACGATTGAAGAGGCCCGCAGTGATGACGGTGAAGAAATTGAGCATGATCGACGACGATTAGGGGAAGCGGAAAAGCAAGAAGCTGGGTAAATCCTTGGCTCAACGGGCTGCCTTTTATTGCTTTGGGTCACTCAACGGACTTTTCGTCGCTTCGACGGCGAACTCGACCGGAGTTGCCTTTCTTCCCCTGGACGGTCAGGACGGTCAGTTTCCCCGGTGTTAGGCTTCCCCGGCGTCTGGAAAGTAGCGGAATGTTCGGAGAAGTTTTCGGCGGTGGCCACTTTGGAGATGGCTGTGGAGCGCGAAGCAAGGGGCCTCAGTGGCCGGAGTTGGTGCGATTGTTTAGGCCCAATTTCTTCTGTCTTCTTCCGGATGCAATGATGGGCCACAAGCTTGAGGGAGGGAATGTGGTCAGAGCACTCAACCTTAAAAAGCGATTAGCGAAAGCATTGGTGGCATAGATAGACCAGCTAGAAGTGTACCATGAGATTGGGTCATCCTCTAGACGAATAGGTACCTCGACGGCGGCGAGGGGGGCGAGAGAAGGTGGTGCCCAGAGTCATCACTTGCAGTGGTATGAAGTGGGCCAAGCGAGTTGAGACGTGTGGAGAAGGAGACCATTGAGAGAGCTGACCAAGCCAGCGAGTAACTCACGAAAAGGTCTTGTCGAAACTTTGAAAAAGCGGACGCCGAAGAGGACACGGTGAGAATAGTGCAGATGCTCATTTCATTTTCATTTCAAGGGCATAAGTGAAGGAAGGGGTCTTCAGACCAGGAGCGCATAGAATACGAGACCAATCGCCGAGGCAGCAGCCACCCCAGTACGAACCGCATTGAATCCCGCCGGCGCAGAGTTCGGAATAGTTTTCCCCGATTCGGAGGACGCAGCTGCTGAGCCCGAGAGGGTGTTCGATGCTGAGGAGCCGGCTGTAGCTGAACTGGACCCTGCACCAGATGGAATGCCGGACGGAGAGGGGGCTGCGGACGAGCTCAGACTGCCTGCGGCGCTTGAAGGGGTGCTCGACGCCGAGGCGGAGGAATCTGCACACATCGCAACACCATTAGCGCACAAAATTTCGATGCGAGTGGCATTCATACCATCCGCGCATCCATCGGCCAGGAAACCGGTGACGAACGCTCGCCGGGACGCTGCACGTGCTTTCCGCGCACTGCGTGACGTTGCTCGCGTAGACGGACGAGCCACAGATACACGGCGTATCTTGACTGTTGATGGAAAGGAAAAGTGAGTGGTAGGTATCGGATTGAAAGCTGAAACGGAACGCACACATCACAGCCGCTGGCAGTGACAGCGGTGAGAGAGCAGTTCAAGAGGCACTGCTGGTCGGGCGAGAGTCCTCCACTGTCCTGCGCTGTGGACGAGGGGATAGAGACGAGGAAGAGGCTAGTAGCGAGAGCCGTGAATAGACTGAGTCTCATTGCCATAATTGAAGAGGAAAGGGAGAGGCGAGAGAATAGGGAGAACGACGCGTCGAAAGTGGGAGAGAGCAGGAGAGAGCAGAAAAGAGCTCTTGGCTTGGCACCGCGGGTCGATCCCTTCAAATGAGCCGATCCCTTTTGTCGGCAAACCTCGATTTCTCCATTGGGCAACCTGGGGCCCTTGTCCTCCCCTGCTTCGCTTGTTTTCGTCGTTCGAGTGGTACATAGCCGTTTGTACATGTCTTAGGACCCGATGTCTTGTCACAAAAAGTTTCCGAAACGACGCCTGAAAAAGAAATGACATTCATTCATTTAAACTACAAATATACAGACTCAGCAACACTGGAGCGAGACCACAACATACCTACGTAGTCTCTCGTAGCTCATCCCACCCAGGCAGCTCAAAAATGACAGGCAAGTGCTGCCACACTTCTTCCCTGCCCGCTTGATGCTGCGCCTGCGCATACGCGATACACTCCACGCACACATTCAGCGTCCTGCCAGCGCGTGTACACCTTGAGCGGGTTGGGGGCCCTCGCCGCCTCGAGCACGCGCCACTCCTTGTGCGGGCCGTGCGCCAGCGCGCACTGCGGCGTGACGCAGTTCGGCGCCGCGCGAAACGCAAAGAGGAAGGAGTGCGAGAGGCTCATCTCGGCCCAGCGGAGGCGCTCGCGGCCGACGAGGCAGACAGCTTTTTCACGCCAGGAGATATCGGCGGGGGAATCCCCGACGATGCGCGCGAGCCCCATGCGCGCGACGCAGTAGTAGGCGTAGGGGAGGAGCTCCCGCAGGTTGCATTCCTGCGCGAGAAGGATAGTGGTCATGACGTCCCCGGATTTGTAGTGTTTCCGGTGCGGGCTGGAGATCATGGCGGTGTAGTCGGCGAAGGTGCCGGGGAATCTCGCCTTTAAGATGGATACACATCGCTGACGGAGGGAGATAATCATGTATTTCGTGCTGAGACGGAGCATGCCTGAAATCCAGGTCAGTATGTCGCCCAGCTCCTCTGGTAGAGTGTCGAAATGGCTGCTCGAGTGTTAGAGCTCTGTGTCATCTCCAGCCTGAGGTTACACACGATGGATTGTATATCCCCTTCAGCATATCAACAAAATCGTCCGCACTATCGTGCAGCTGCACGACGTGACAGCCCTCAATCATCTCTTGGCCCTTGGTGCCGGACGGCGGTTGCGGAACGATAAATAGACCAGCAAAAACCTCGGAATGGGCGGATAGCACGGTTTGGTGGACCCGAAACATGAGTGAGCCGACGAGGATGACGATAGAGCCGTCGTGAAACCAGAAGTCTTCGTATCGCTTCGCATCCAGATGCTTCCTCACCAGTCTAGAGCCTGGTATGGAGGGGATACCAGACACTGGTCTTGATTCAGAGGGAAGGCTCATTTGAAAAAATATCCAATAAAGTGTCGGTCAGGATAGCCAGGCGACACGGAGGTTAGAGTGGAGTTCAAGAGGTATTCTGCGGCAGGCCCTGCCGACATTCTGTATCCGTGTCTAGCCTTGAAGGGAGTCAAGAGACCTTCTTTCGGCAACCGCAGCAAACAGCGCTTAAATATCTTCCCAGCAAGCCCGCAGAATTAAGACTCTAAGGGTGCAATTAAATCTATCTAGAATATTACTACGAATTCAGTACCCGACTGGCCATTTCGAATCCCAAGAATGTAGCCCCATTCGCGAATGGAGACCTGCGCGAAATGAGAGAAACGAAACGGAGGCGGCGAGAAGAAACTGACCGAATTAATGTGGGCGTAAGACCCCGCGTGAAGGCCGCGATGCCCTCCGTCCGCCACACCGTCCGTACGCAGTCTATGGCCGATTTATATTTTTGCCCCGTCGCCGCGCTGAACCCGTCGGTCTGCATCCGTGACTTGATCATATCTATGGGATATATAATTGCCCACAGCTGCGCGTGTCTGGGGTTAGAACGAGAACTTGGCACACCAAGGCGAAAAGGACTCACGGCGTACCCGGCAGCCGCGCCATACAGCACAGCATTCACGGGGCTGAGCTGGTCTCGCCGGATCCCCTTCTGCACCATCTCACGCTGCACGAGCTTCTCGTACGCCAGGAAATACACACCATAGCCGGCGGCTTCGCGGACGAGCGTTACGCCCTGGCCCTTGAACACCCCAGGGATGCCATGGGCGGAATATATTTTCTTGATCGCGTCGAAAGGTCCCTTGTACTCAGGCTTGACGGACGACTGCGTTTGCAGGCCTGCGTTAAAATTAGTGAAGGGAAACAGGGAGAGACAAATCTCTCGGTCCATTGCTCCTTTCCATCCCCGGGGTGGAGCTTGTTGCTGGGGACGAGACGAATCCTACGCCGACGTACGCCGGCGTAGGTCAATGCATCTCCCCAGGGACTCTTTTTCTTCGCGCCCAAAGAAAAAAAGCGTTCGGCAAGGCCCGATGCTCGCCCGTATATCGTCCCTCGAAAACAAAACACAAAAAAAGAAATGCACGCACGGATTCGAATGTGCTCCACGGGTCCAGAGACGAAACCGTTGGCAATACCCGCGAAAACACCAGCCGTGAAGATTTGACCTCCGTTGAGGGTCGCACCACCCTCCCCGCCCGTGCCGTTGGCCACATTCCGGGCGGCAAATTTACGTTTTGCGTATTCCAGCGCGCCAAACTGGATGGAGACGCATACCCCAATCCCAAGCAGCGGTGTGAGGGTTCCCTGGACACAGATACAGCTCCGGGACGCGTCCGATAAGCGCGTACAATAGATACCTTGTAAAAAGCCAGGGGTCCTTCGTTTTTCAGGATGCCCGTCGCGCAATGCATCATGCCCGTGTAGGTGCCTTTCGAAGCGGTTTGCATACGCTTTTATAACGATAATATTTCATCCTGGGACCAACCTGAGGAGGAATTGTACCCACAACTTTGACAATGTCAAATGGCTGCCCCACGAGCACCTGCTGCGACTTATGAGCGACTTGAGGAGTGAAAAAAAATGAAAAGACCTGGGCAATACCCCCCGCAGTCCCCGCTGTCAGATCCTTCACAGTCTTGGACATGGTGGTCCGTTGAGAGATAAGCTCTATGACTCGGGAGAGCAAATCGCATAGCTCGCTCAAAAGCCGATAAAGCCGAAGGCCGCCAATCATCCACGGTTGATCCTCCGAATCCCAATCGCTGCTTTCTTTTGGCTTTCTTCCTTCACCTCCACGCCCTTGAAAGGTATGGCCGACATTGCGCCTGCGACTGTTGCTGCGGATATGGAAGGGCAGGAGGAAGAGGAGGACTGGGATGGAGACTATGAAGAGGAAGAAGAAGAGGATGATCTAGCTGCCTATGCCGCAGAAGCTAGGCGCGCAATTGAAGAACAGCTCTTCAGCAACGAAAAAGTTGTCCCAGCTCCTGCACCTCCTCCCCCGGCTGAGGCGCCACCAAATCCCAAGGAGCAAGCCGCGGTTGCGACCGTACGCGCGATCCTTGCTTCCCTGGAATACGATTCTCTGGCGCAGTCGACTTTGACGGCTTCAAAAGTTCCTGAATTTTCAGGCGACAGTCTGTTGGATATTCTGCGCAACATAGCTGGCTCTGGGAAAATCCCTCGCGGAGTTGCTCTGCCCATCAGCCGCTTTCTGGTCACTCTCGCCAAATCGGAGGTCTTATTTGGGAGTCTGCGACGTTCCGACGCACCTTCTCTTCAACTAAAGCGAAAACGCGAGGAGGCGGATGCTAATGAGCGCGCCAACAAGCGACTGCGTATCAGCAATCATCCTCTCCGCGTGGAAGTCACGGAGGCCGTCCGCGTTGTTTCCCAGACGATTACCGCCTCGCAGACCCTTCCCGGTATAGCATCCATCCAGCCGCAGCTCCATCGTGTCTTCATGTTCGCCGTCAGCTCATCTGCGGTGCCCGGACCCAACACGAATGCACTTCAAGAACTCGGTGGCCTCATTCAGGTACTGGGTGTCCTCAGCGGGACTCAAATTGGCCAGGAGTCGCAGAACATCCACACTGCCGTCCACCCGTGCCTCTCGGACGGATGTGGTAAATTCTTCGCGGGGTTATATAGCCTCCGTGCGCACCAGCGCGTCCACAGTAATGCACGGCTTACGTGGAAGTGCGCTGGGTGCGACAAAGTCTTTCACGGCGCGACGCCATCAAAAAACATAAAACCCCCGCCGAGGGGCACCAGCCCAAACCGGAGTGCATCAGCGCTGAAATAGTCGAGGTGCAGGCATCTGGTGACGGGGAGGCCACCAAAGTATTGCCCGGGAGCCGCGATTCCGAAGAACCAGAGGAAGGCGAACTGGAATCCGAGATTATCTCGGAGACACAGACGACTGTCCTGGGACTGCATGCGCCACTGCAGGCACACGTTGCGCGCGCGCTGGGCGCCTCCTCCGGGCAGTCGACCTCGGCCTCAGCTTCGGACCCTACCAACGGTCAGGCGACGCTCGCTAGCGTGATTGCGCAAGCCCAGCTCACCCAGGCCCGCCGGGCGGCCAACGAGACGTCGGCCACCGCCCCCATAAACTCCTTGGCGCCCGCTCCCGCTCCCTGCACCTCCTACGGGGAGCTCTGCTGCATCCCTCTCCATGTACGGACTCTCTGATGAGCAAACGAAGCAAGTCAAGGAAGCAATAACCAACGCCGCGAGCGCTGCTCAGGCGGAGGCCGAGGCCCAAGCAGCACTCGAGGAAGACGAAGAGAACGACGGCGGGGGGAGCACGCCGCATCCACCAGCATAATAAGCCTCCAACGTGTTATCTCGAATTCTACCCCAAAATTATAATAATACTAAAATGTCCGTAAGTTATATTCATCTCTCTTCTGCCTAAAACGTCCATTCAACGCCGCCCCAGACAAACGTAATCCCCGCTTAATTCCTCTCTCCATCGAAGACACGTTAAGAATAAAGAAGACTTGCTTGCGATCTGATAGGGAGCATGTTCCCGTCGGTGCTTCGCGGATATCGTTTGGTTTTGGTGCTCACCATATCACATCTTGCCGCGCGGGTTCCCCCCCAGCGTATATTCCCTTCGCGTATTGTCGTTCTGCGCCAACCACCGTCTTCGCTCTGCCTCCGACATCGCATCCCACCGTCTTTGAATCTCTTGTGCGGGCGTCAAGGGTGGCGGGGAAGACATTTGTCGTGTGTTTGGGTTTGACCTGACTTTCTTCGTTGGTGATGATGAATTCTGTGGCATCTGGATAAAGACGAGTGAGAACCTTAAAACGATGGGGGTCTCGAGTGCGTACGGTGGAGGACGAGAAGATTGCACTGCGAATAGTTTTGAAGAAGGACGCGCAGGACTATAAGTACCACTAGCCACACCTAAGAGGTGCGGATTGATGTCCAAGCACAGACTGGGGCGTGGGTCCAAGCCAGCCGAAAGGGGTACAAAGAGACCCCCAAATTAGGAAATTGAATCGACAAAAGGGAATTTGAAGGCACAAGCTCGCGGCAGCATCATAATAAAACGTCCAAGCGGTGGGGACGAGTAATCAATGCGCTTGGACCTCGCAGTCATATTACGATTTCGCATTAATTGTTTGCTTGAGGTGGCCAAAAACGCGGATAAAGCGTTTTATTATTAATTCTCACCTCCCGACAGTCGACATCGATATCTCCGAGAAGAGGAACACGCCAAAGCAGCATGTAGAGCGGTGCGACGGTTTTCACCCTTGCAGAACCAATCATTGGGGAGGGGGCGCAAGGTCTCTGCCGGCATGATACGGCTCAAGCACCAGACCACCGGTAGGGGCGGTCCCCCTGAATAGCGAAGGAGCCCTTCTAAGGCGCTATGGAAGGCGAGAAGACATGGCTGGAACCTTGATCGGGAAGGTGAAGAGGCTTCTAGGCTTCCATACGGGCCAATGAGGAACAGCCAAAGCGTCGGGAGCAATGGTGCTCAGTGGCACATTAGCGACGCGACTGCGCCGCGAGTTGTAAACGCGAATGTAGCACGTGCGCCTTGAAACCTCGACGAAATCGAGTCATTTCTCGTCCACACAGCCATTTCGAATGCGATGGATGTCAAGACCATCCGACAACGTGTCCGGGCCGCCGCGAAAACACGCCTTGAGATATTGCAACCCATTGAAATATTGCGACTAATTGGGGGAATGCTCGAGTCATTGCAGAGCGTCGTATATGTCTTCATGGTTCCGTACAAGCACCCGTGATATTGAATCCTCGAACGAGGCATATGAATCCGCAGTATGTACGCAACGGCCTGCACGGTGGCATATTGGTGGTTTTTACAATCTGAAAATCGATGCAGTGAGGAAGATTGAAACCATCTATACGTAGAATGGAACCCCGCTTGAACCCTTACTGCTCAGGCGTTCTCGACCGAGAAACACATGCTGTGTTCGGGTGCGTTGACAAGAGAAATATTGCACGCCTTCGGTTCTGGGAGCATGTCAGACAGCAATACGCGCTGGCGGCGCAATGAGAGCGCAGATACTATGATCACCTCAAGTATGGAAATTGGGGCTCCTTCGCATATTCTAGCCGGACAAGCACAATGTTGAGGATCGGACGATTCGTTCATCTATTCTAGCCGAACAAGCGCAATGCTGGGCCCAGGATCGGACAACTTGCTCGATGGTCACGAGTCTGGTGGTGTCCAGTGCCGCTGCCGCGTTCGGTTTTTGGTGATACCGATAATTTGTTTGGGTCTCCACTTGCTGAGCCTGCAATAATACAGTGGTCTATTCAGTGTTTTAAGTCAATCCAACTTGAACAGTTTATGTAGGCTGACGAAATACATTCATCCAAAGAGATGTTGGGAGCTCTTGAAGTTCTGGCCTAGATCCGCAGAAGCTGACAGTAGAGGACATTCCTCAGGAAGAGCAGCGTCTACCTGTCTACCCTCCGTTCATATGGGACCGTTGAAAAAGCTATGCTTTTCGGATGCGAGCTCCTCAGACTCGGGGCTACCGGTGTGGACAATCGTAGTGTGTCAAACGGTTGGCCAGAGCTCTCAAGGTGGTTAGGCGGCGTGCACATTCATGAAATTCCGCCAGTTTCAAAGATCCAATATATAGCCAGACAACGAGCGAGCTGGCTGAGCGGGAGCTCTGGTGGAGTAAGGAAGTGCTTTCGTCATTTCCGTATGTAGTCTATTCCCACAAAGGTATTCTATTCCCACGAAGCTGATCAGCAAGTCTTCACATACCTTTCGCGTCTTCTTGGCTTAGTCTATCGTGAACACTGAATACGCGTTTTTTTGGCTCTTCGTACTGTTTCTACGCTTCACCATGGACTCTCGACAAGTTCGACCTGTTTTCTTCCGGCCCGGGCGTCTTTGTGCAGGATAATCTCAGAATCTTATCGATGCTTCCGGCAGCCTGCAGCCTGTCAAACGCGCAGATCCTTCTTAAGCTTGGTTGCTCCCACCTGAGGGTTGCTTTTTGGCTCCTTTGTGCACTTCGCCTTCGCTTTTTGTCCGACGCACCCTGAGCCATGGCTCCAGGTATTACTTATATTCAGTGGTCGATAATCGACGACTCACTATTATTCAGCTGGTCGGAATGTTTTACTACGCGCTACGGTCCTGCTCACTGATACCTATTGTTTCTGGGAATAGCTCATATCGAACACTGCGCGCCCTTCATTTCATCGTTTCCTTGCTTTCCCAATGACTTCAGACACTTAGGTCGGCGCGAAGAGACCCAATTTGGCCACCGGTGGCACTCCCGTCACCATCCAGGTCAACTCGTTTGTCACGACGGTTCCTGAGAAGATCATCCACCACTACGATGGTATGTTGTTTCTTCCTTGCCTCGGAATGTTTAGCACCCATTTATTTTTGAACAGTCGTCATCTCGCCCTCTGAGAAAACTCTGCCAACGCGCATGACCATGGCCCTCATCCGTCGTCTGCAATTCGATGTTGCACCGCAGATGTAAGACCTACCACAACTGTTTCGCTCTATGGCCTCACAAACCACTCGACTAGTTTCACCCCTCTCTGCGTTTATGATGGCCGCAAGAACATGTTTTCCATCCATAAACTCAAATTCGACACCGGGTCCCAGGTGTTCGATGTCACCCTCGCCGATGAGTCGTCCTTCGGCAAGCGGGAGGGGCCCCAAAGTCTACAAGATAAAGCTCACGCACGTCGCGGAGATTAACCCTGAGGTCCTCCACCGATTCATCCAAGGCAAAGGATCGCACGACAACACGGTCCTCACTGCAATTACAGTACGGTCGCTTCTCTGCTTTTTCAGTGCGCATTCCCTCAACAGATGATATTTAGGCCCTCAACGTCGTAGTACGGATGCAACCCAGCTGCGATCACCCGTTCAACGTCCGGTCCTTTTACACCGACCGCGAGACCAAGGACATCGGTGCTGGTCTCGAGCTTTGCAAGTTAATCTTCATTCCCATGCGTATTCCGTTAACATTCCAATCAGGGCGCGGGTACTTCCAGTCGGTTCGTCCCGGCATTGGAAAAATGCTCATTAACGTCGACATATCCACGGGGATGATGTACAAACATGTATTTACGCCCCTCCAAACAGCATGTACTTGGTTAACCACCGGATCAGGGCCCGCTCATGAATCTTTGCCTGGAGTTCCTCAGAACAAATGACCCGCGGGCCTCTTTGTCGCGTCTCTCTGACCGCGAACGGCTGCGTCTGCAAAGGTTTATCAGTGGCATTCGCATCCTTACGAACCACCTTGGTCCCGATGGTCAAAGGCACGCGACACCTCGCATTGTCAGGAAGCTGAGCTCCGCCCCCGCCAACAAGCTCACCTTTACCATGCGGGATGGCCAAAGCATGACCGTTGCCGAATACTTCCGGCGCACGCAGAACCGTCCCCTGCAGTACCCCGACGTCATTTGCGCTGAGGTCCGTTCTGTATCTCCCTTCTCGTGCCCAGTGTCTCATTCACTTCCAAGATCGGATCCGGAGCCCTCATTCCGTTGGGCCAGTTCAGACTGCTCTTCGTTAGGATTTTGCTCAACCTTCTTCCTTCTCTAGAGTTGTGCAATGTGCCACCGGGGCAGTTTATGCGCAAGCAGATACCCCCAGAGAAGACAAAGGCCGTGTAAATGTTCAGCGCAGGTTCAGGCCGATCGAATGCTTATAATTCTATTCAGGCTAGATTTCGCGACCAAGAAGCCTCTCAAGCGCCTGGAGAGCATCAGGAATGGCCTGAGTGTACGTCTAATTCTCTCGGCTTACCGTCATTGGCCTTTAATAACTAATGGAAAGGTCCTCGCCTACGGGCAATCCGACTACGTGCCGCCAATTCGGCTTGGCGGTGGAGCCAGGTCCTCTCACGGTTCACGCCCGGGTCTTGAAGCCGCCTACGTTGAAATACGGCCCCGGCTCACGTTCGTTGACCATTGTGAGTAGTCATTATCGGGTGCGCCGCATGTCCCTTACCACCTTCAGACCCCGCGAAATGGTAGTTGGAACATGGTCGACAAGAAATTCTTCAAGCCTGTAGTCATCGAGCGTTGGGTCGTGGTGATTTATGAACAAAAACTACGATTCGGCGAAGAAAATGCCAAAGATATGATGAGTATGTCGCAAACCTCTTTTCATCTTGGCGTGATCATGAATCTTACTTCATGTAGAGGAACTTGGTAGCAGCTGCCGCGACGTTGGTACGTTTACATGTCCCCTGTTACCCTTGATCTCTGCTTACATTTCACTCAGGCATCAAACTGACTCCTACGCGCTTCGTCTCCTGGGGAAACGGCCAAGGGCGCATCGCGGACCAGCTGAAGGCAAGTTGCCATCTCCTGACTTTGGCTCAAACTCAATATTCTCGTCTCAGTCGGCGGGTGGTGCGTGCGTCAAAGAGATGGGCAAAGCACCGCAACTGCTCGTTGTCATTCTGGTAAGCAATATCCTCTTTGTGCAACTTGTTCTCACCCACTTGACATAGCCCGAAGGAGGGAATGATATTTATACCAAGGTGAAGCACTTCGGGGACGTTACTGTAAGCTGCCTTTACTTTCACTTTAGCTCTTAGTTCTGATGTGTCTTCAGATGGGCGTCGCAACGCAATGCCTGAAGGTGAATTAACCATCCCTGCTCGTAATCAATGCTTACCTTTTGTCAAAGTCCTCCAAATGTTATGGCGCCAGCTCACAGTACTTCGCGAATGTCTGCCTGAAGTGCGTCCCGCCGCCGGTGGAGTCACATATCCTCACTATTTGCTAGAATCAATGTGAAGCTCGGCGGTATTAACACCATCCCGGGTGCGATATTCTATATTGCAAGTGACAGGATGTTCAAGTCAATTTTCTTGTAGACCCGACCTCAGGTCAGCGTACTCACCGACCCGCATAACCCGACTATCGTCATGGGTGCGTCCTCGCTTTGCCATTTTTTTTGCCCGTTTTTCACCTTCGTTCAGGCGGTTCGTTGATTATTGCTTTTATTTTTTGAGTACTGAGAAGTCTGCTTTTGGTATCATCCAGCCGATGTACGGCCCGTTTTATTTTTCTTTCCACCCTTCTTCTGACAATCCCCTCCAGGTTATTCACCCGGCCCCGGGTTCAGATGGTCGCCCTTCGTTCACGGCCCTCGTCGCCAACGTCGACTCGGACACGGCCAAGTACATTGCCACTAGCCGAGTCCAGACCTCTCGTCAGGAAATGATTGACGAGCTCGAGCCCATGAGCCTTCACTGCCTCACGAAGTATATGAAAGCTAGGGCCATTGCCCCGAAGCGCATCATCTTCTACCGCGGTGCGTCCCACTCCGTTAACTGTTATGTCTACTTGCCGCTGATCTCTTTTGCTTTACAGACGGCGTCTCGGAGGGTCAGTTCAAGCATGTTCTGGAGCAGGGTTAGCATTCACTATTCCCTTCCGTTGTGGTACTGACCATCCCACAGAGCTACCACTAATCAAGAGTCTGCTATTCATTCTTTTGCCTCACGGGCCATTTACTCACTTTGCCCTGCAGAGGCCTGTGCATCGCTAAAGATCAATCCGAAAATCACATTCATCGTGGTGGGCAAGGTATGTGTTCTATCCACCGCGCTTGCCGGTTGCTCAATCGTCCGCCCAGCGTCACCACGTCCGGTATGGTTCCTGGCCTCGACCCGTCGACTCGTCTGAATATTCTCCTTCCAGATTCTTCCCGATTAATGAGAATGACCGCGAGGCGGATCGTAGCGGCAATTGCAAGGCCGGCACCGTCGTCGACCGCGACATTGTTCATCCCACCGAGTTCGATTTTTACCTGCAAGCGCACGGAGGATTGTTGGGCAAGTCGGCCGTAATTTCTTTTGTCGGTCCCTGACATTATCTTCCAGGCACCAGCCGTCCTGCCCACTATTCAGTGCTGTACGACGTAAGTCTCCATTTCCGCCTTTTCCCATGTACACTCATCTGTACCGCAGGAAAACAACTTCAGGTCCGACCCATCCGCTATATCCGCTAGGCTGCACTGATACTATTTCCCTGTAGTGCCGACACGTTGCAGTCGCTGTCCTTCGCCTTGTGCCACGTGTATGCCCGTTCAACGCGTTCCGTGTCGATCCCTGCGCCCGTCTACTGTACGTGCCGAACTTGCTCCCTGCTCCTTTCACCTAAATCCGCCTCAGACGCCGACATTGTCTGTTCGAGGGCGAAGAATCACTACGACCCCCAGGGAACACTCGATTTCAGCGATTCTGCGACTCAGGTCGACACGGAGCAGGCTGCTAAATCGCTCGAGGACTACAAAAACGGCTTCTTGCCTCTGAACGCGGCGCAGGCTGACCTGATGTATTTCTCTTGAGTGAGTGATTCGCTCTTGTCGTACTACCACCCAGACCGTCTTATCTGTCCATGCCGACATTCCTCGCTGTGTATACCATCCATCCTGTACTTATACGCTGTACATAACGTCAATCGAATCATCTGCGCATTGTTTCTCTGGCCGTTTTCTCTCTGCTGAGGTTCTGCTGAGTCTTATGCCGCGGCGGGTACACAGAATTTCGTCCGACAATAAATGAGGACCTCGTGCGGCAAACCGATGTTACCCACACTCCGAGAAACGGCTAACCACCTCGGTGCGCGGTAAACGTGACCAAAACAATGAGCGGTGGTGGGGTGGACATGGTCCCGATTTAGGCGAGCCAGATTTTTCGGACGCCGGACGATGAAAGCATTTTCATAACTGTTGAACAAACAACTTCAAATATTACAAGCTAGAATCTAGCCAGATGCATGTATTAGGCGCCGAGCTTTTCTTGCGTGGTGGAACAATTTCCTCTCGACAGGTAAAAACTTTTTTTGGTATTGCAGAAGACTCCAGCGATTAACAGAAAGTAAACAGAAGAACTTGGGGATAATGCAAGTGTAAAAATGTCAAGGACAAAACTGTACTACTACTAGAGGAGGTTTCGTCGGACTCCAGTATAACTGTCGTAGGTACCGGTTCAGAACCTCAACCGCTTCGACCGTTGCCTGGCAGGGAGGCAATGCGCGAGACCATCTAAGGCCGTGCGGGCGATCGAATCATCTCGTCGACAGAATCAAGCGACAACATTGTCAGAACTGCAATAAATGGGTGAATAAACACCTCAAGTGGAAAGGACTAAATTAATTCACTTATAGTCCTATAGTGCTTTTACTTGGTTTAAGGGCTCGGGACGGGGCTGGGAACCGCGCCGCCAAATCCGTAGGTCGACTGGAGGTCCGCGAAGGCAGGCTCGAAGTTTTTTTTGCCTGCCTGGAGAGGCGTGCGCGTCGCGGAAGAGGGTACGGCGGAACGCGGAGCAGGAGTGCTGTTCCTCTTCTGCACAGGGCTGGGAATAGCACCGCCAAACCCGTAGGTCGACTGGAGATCCGCAAAGGCGGACTGGAAGTTTTTGGTCTGCAGCGGCGCGCGCGCCGCGGGGAAGGGGACGGCAGAACGCGGTGCGGAAGTGGATCTTCTTCTGCACAGGGCTGGGAGCGGTCGCGCCGAAACCGTAGGTGGATTGGAGACTCGCGAACGCGGCCTGGAAGTCTTTCGATTGCACGTTACTGTTTAGTGGCGTGCGTGAAGAGACGGTGGTGTTAGACACGAGAGAGGTGGTAGAGGTGGATGCAAAAGACATTTCTGCAGGTAAATGTGTCGCGGATAGACAGGTTTTGGTTTGTTCGGACTGGGCTGAGGGTTGGGAGAATTGGTTGTTGACCAGGGCAATTCGACGAAGGCTTTATAGTTTTGAGACAGGGCTGCGTAGGCACCGCAGCAGATATCTTCATGCACGGAGATCATGACGCGTCGGATGCGCAGCCTTGCTAAAATCTTGCCCAGGGTAGCCCATGGTAGCCCAGGGTTGGCGTGTCTGAGTCATCTTTGCCCTCCTTCTGTGCCACAGCAATACAATCCGAGTCATAAGCGAATACCACTGGTGGAATAAATCTATTAATATTTGAGTACACCGAGAATGTATATAGAATTGGGCTCCTCACCCAAAAGATAGCGGAGTAGTCATTTCCTAGACCTCCAGAGTACGATTTCTGAAAAATGGTATGTCGGAGATGTACAGGGAAACGGCAAAGCTTTGAGAGCACTTTATGTGAGAAGGAAAAAATTGGGGCCAAGTCTAGGAGTGATATGTACACGTTACAAAAGATAGCTAAAGAAAACGGTCAACTTTGGCAGTAGAAACAAGTTCGCACCCTTTGTTTGACAGGACTTTGAAGCAAGCCAGTGCCCGGCTCGCCGGCCCGGACTTCGGTTCCGAACCTACATTGGAAAACAAGATATGTGGTGCACAGCCACAAACCCGAATCTGGTCTGAGCGTCTCGCACTCGTGTATCTTTTTGCACAGATACAAGTGTGTCTCAGGGCTGAGAACAAGAGCACAGGTGCAAGAGTGGGATCGGTCCGACATGAGTTCAAGCGCCCAGCGGCTGCAAAAGATTGCCGAGAGGAAGCTGGGCGCGAGAAAATTATGTATCTGAACCGTTCAGAGCTGCGGGGCTGCGGGGCTGCGGGGGCAACTGGAGCCTGAGGTCCCAGCGAGAATGCGGCAGCGAAAAAGAACCGCGAAAGTTGTGGGATGGCGTGAGTCACGATCACCGTCGTGCTCATTCCTTGCCTCTGAATCATGATCTTCTGCAGCTGCGAGTTCATCTTCCGACTTGGAATACTTCCAATCCGCTAGATTTGAGTAATATTTTCGAGCTGACTTGGCCGTGCAGCACTGTGCACACATGGTAGATTCTCCCAAGTCAGCTCCAGCACAATCTGGCCCGAATCCGGCTGGTCTACCTTGCACGAATTCGCCCCCGCTTGTAGTTCTTTCCGGTTGCCTCTGGCCTTTCGAATGGAGCCTGCAAGTCCTTCGATGTTTCGAGCGGCAACGTTGGGACGGGTGGGTACAGACGACACAGGAGCGGCTTTAGATTGGACGCTTCTTCACCTTCAATCTGCCTTCTGTGTTTCGAGCGGCGTCCGACAATATTTTCTTAGGATCTCTAGCGCCCACAATACTTTGTTTATCCTTTTCCAACTTGTTAATGCTTTCGGGTGAGCCAAAAAACGACGCCCTGATCTTTCGCGAACTCTTCCCTCAGACCAATGACTGCACTCGACTGTTGCCTAGAGCGCTCCAGAGCCAAAGGTTCCACCGCTGAAAACTTCTCCGAACATACCATTACCTTTCCAAACGCTGGGGAAGTCTGCAACCGGGGAAACTTGCCGACTTGGCCGTTCAAGGCAAGAAAAGGCAACTCCCCGAGTGCGTCGTCAAAACCATGAAAAGTTCTCGTCGTGCACTCCGCGGAGTGACTGCCGCTCTCCGAAAACATTGTGCTTTGTACTAAGCCCGTCTTTTTGGGGAAATCCAACACCCCCGACATTTACCGGCGTGCCCGACCGCCCGAGGCTGGGTGGGTCAGTCGAAGAAATAAAAGGCGCGCGCGTCGAGTGAAGCAACCATCCGTCTTGACTTTCCCACTTTCACCCCATCGCCCTGCCCTTCCTTCATTGATCATGCCCGATTTCTTCACCGCCATTGCCGCGGGCCTCTAGTGGTTGTGATATGTGCGCTGTCTTCCCGATACTCTATGGAGTCCCGCCTACCGAACCCGAATAGTCAAAACACGGCCTGTGTCTGCGCGTCGGCGGTCTACGCCAGCAATCTCACGCAATGCACGGAAAGCAACTGCGGTTTCAGCGCGAGCGACGTTCAGCACGCACTGACCAGTAACTGCGCGAATGGTGTGTGCAATTTTGCGTCGGGTGACTGGTGGCTGATGCGACCCTACAGTAACCGGTTCAGCATCGGCGGCGTCAGTTTCCAGCACGTCCGCCAGCTCGGGACCCGCATCCTCGAAATCAGGCAAACCGGCTCCGAATTCATCGCAGTCAGCTGGTGGTCGCACCGGAGTCGCCGCTGTTTTCGCCGTTGGCCTCACCCTGTATGCGCTCTTGGCATGATAATCATCAAGGGCAGTGGGTTCCTTGGCCACAGGACCCTGCGACATCCTGCGGCTCGACTTATAGGACACTTGTCGGCATAATATTTGTGATGTTTTGTCGTGCGGAACACGAAAGGGAAAGTCTCGGTTCGAGAGTAAATTCCCGGCTGCTTCAGAAGATCAGGGGTCACTATGGTGGACGCTCGCCAGTGTCATATTTATCAATGTCGTTCCCTGCAGTGGGGTAGCAGTGATTTCCCTGCACCGTTGATTTGTGTTTAACGTGAACAAGACCGTATGACGCACTGAAAATCAGGCTCGGAATTTTTTTCGCAGCACGCTGTCTGATATACAGAAAACCAATCATATTACTCAAATGAACCCTTTCCGAGTCACTGTCTTTAGTCTAAGTTCAAAACGACCGGAAATACCCGGCCGCCAACCGGAGCTGACGGGCATCAAACCGGCGGTGGTTGTACTCAACCCTCATGTTGACGAAACTCTTTCCCTCTGTCAGCGTTTAGCCAGCTTGCCGAAACTGGGATAATTGTGGCAAAATCTCTGAAACCCAACCCTGGGGCTCGGAATCCCCGAAGACAGCAATTGGCGCGTTCACAGATACAATCGGGAGCATAACGCCTATGACCGACCCAAAGACATACACAGTATACTTACTTGCACATCTCCGCGGGAGCTGTAATCCTTCTATCTCCATAAACCACTCAATTACCGCAAAAACAACAGCGGCGGTGTCTTCGACTGAATCCTTTTCAACTGAATCGATATATCTTTTCTGACATTCAAGATCACCGCGCATCTTACCGTGACATTGCGGGTTCCCTATCTTTTTTTCTTCCCCAGGCACCGAGTCTTGACATGTAAACCCGGACCCACAGCGCCACATACTTATCCTCGAGCGACATCGGGGGGGTGTCATTCTCGCGGGCTCAGGAGTAGGATCCCCCCTTGGGCTACATATATGGATCTGAAACCTTGGTCTACTGTCGTAAGTAATACATTGCGAATACAATACTCCACACGCTGGCAGCGCTTCCCGCTTTAATTAAAACGTTCTTAGCGTTCGGCGCGCCATTCGATCTGCCAATTATATGGCATGCTTCTCGCTAGGGCGGGCGAAGGCGGACGGCCGCAAACACATACTAACTGGCGGGCGATGGACATCTATCATATTGACTGCGGAACTCAAGATCAAACCATTCCGAATCATGAATTATTCTGGATCTATTTTCTTTTCGCCTTGATGATTGGCCCTTCGACAGTGCTGGCTGTGACCGGTTTGAAAGACGAGAAATTGCGTCTCTGTGAATGGGTCCACTTCAAGTTCATTCCGTTCTCCCAATAAACTGAGGGGGCTCGTACTTTCAGTTCGATGTCAATGTTCAAAGCAACCAAGTTTCGTGATGTCTCTGGAAGCTCTTCCACTACTTCCACAGCGGTCTTAATATCCTTGACCATCATATCGGCCATAACTTTTTCCTCATTTACGAAGGCCTTTCTATTGTCTGTGATGCAGGAGTTGTGAGTGAATGTGGTCGCTCGACCTACCTTGACAGTATTCTGCAACAATGCTGATCTGTCGACATTTAGAAATCCTGGAACGAACGAAGAAAGCGTGTTTTGCGATGGATGTCATCGATTGGCCTAGAAGCCGCTCCTGCGGTGGTGGGCCTATCTTGCACGGTCGGAGTCATGATACTGAACTTCTAGTACTCGGCAGGCCCTTGAACTGATTTTTTTATTGGAAGACCACCGTTTCAAAGCCAACGTATGAGTCCAGAGCTCAAATTTCTGTACTGTCGTGGACACGCTACCTTCTGACCAGAGTCAGAAAATTATCTGCCGAGTTCAACATTGGTTCAACACAGTCGCGTCTCTTAGAATAATACCTTGACGCCTGAAGTTTGGTTTTTCACCAAGAGGGAAGACTTAAATGAACGGCCGTTGTTGATTTCTTACTTCAATGCTTTATTTTGAAAACTCTTTTATCCTACTTTGATCCTACTTGAAATCCGCGAACGAATCGAAGCACGGCGAAAAACGGCCCGAAGTGCCGTATGTGCCCGTTTACGTGATCCGCTTACCTTTCTCTCTCCTCTCCTCTTGCCACTCACTCAGTGCCACTCTCAAGGGTATATTCATGCATCTTCACGATGCTGAGGACTCTAACTCACGTCCATGATCTCATTTTCCCGTTCACTTGGTACATTTCCATTCTATCCGGTGAATTTCATCTTATTCCTGAATATCAGCTTGTGGGCAATCGCCTTCCCCGGTACATTTCAGTACTTATCCGGTGAATCTAACCTCATCGTGGAATATGATCAGTCCGTACCCGTTATGCGAAACCCTTGCCAGATCTGCCTCTAGAAATTTGGCTAGAGATCTTCCAATGGTCGACATACGTCTATGGCGCCACAACAATCGGCGGAATGGATCCGTTCATCTTGCAACACTCACCGACGGACGTTATGGGCGCGAATACTCCAATCCTCTCTATGCGCACGAAATGCGCGCTTGTACGCGTCTGTCGTTCTTGGCGGCGGATCGCCATCCAGATTCTCTACCAGCATATCGCCATCCGAAGCCCGTCCAGGGCTGCCTTGATTTTACAAGTTCTACGCGACTCTCACAGCGACAAGTCTAATTATGGCCATTGGACCCGACACATCGAAGTCTTCACGCACGCCAGAGGCTCGAGTGATATCCGGTTCCTCCAGACCGTTTTCCGGATTTTCCAGTACTGCCCTCGGCTTCGAATGCTCAGTGCCACTTGGCGGATCGTCGTGCCAAGAGAGTTCCTGAACGCCGTGTCCACGCTTTACGGGCCAACGCTGCAAGGACTGGACTGGGACGAGCAGAAGCATTCATTGGATAAGACACATGCATCTCTCAACTTCCTCGCTTCATTTCATTCCCTCCGCATTTTAGATCTACGGAATTTTGTTGGCGACGGCCTCCTGAGTCAGGAAGGGCTGCCACCCGCCACTCTTCCATCCCTGAATTATATTATCCTTTCGAATCAAGGATGCAATATCGCAGTTGCCACTGCCCTCGAGCTGCCAGCGCTCCACACTCTGACACTTCAGAGCCTCGTCAGCCATCCGATTCGAAGTGACCTCCTCACGAAGCTCCTTGCCCGCCACGGCGCGTCCCTCACCACCGTCCACCTACCCTCGCCCAGTAGCGGCTCTGATACTGAGCCCTCCCACCCTCGTAGCCCCGCACAGCATATTCCACCGTCTCTGTTCCTCAGCCCCACTGCCTGCCCAAACCTCGACACTATCTCTTTCGGCGCTAATTCCCCTTCTTTCGCCTACGAGCCGACCGCTATGGAACCGCACGCACATCCTTCTCTCCGGCGAATTGCACTGCTCTCCGTCCGAGCAGACGCGTTGTATCCATCCAAGGGCCCCAACGAGACGCAGACGCACTTGCGTTCCTTCACCCGTGCCGCGTACCCGCAGCTGGAGATGGTGCGCACGGCTGGGTTCCTTGTGGACGCAGATACGGACACCTTGGTCAAGGACGTGTTTATATGGTGGAGCGAGCGCTTCGAGCGCGATGGTGTGGACTTCCAGGATGGGGAAGGTGTGGTGTGGATGTATGGTGATGACATTGAGGAGAATGGGGGCGCTTGCAAGCCCTTGGTTGGACTTGGCTGATCCGCTAGATTTCTGAGGTCCATTCCGTCCTTACTTCCGCTCTACTCTAGTACTTCCCAAGTCCACACATTCACTTTAGTTATACCATAGATCTTGTACAGTTATCGCTATCTTACCAATCCCATCAATTGATCTTTCTTTCTTCATCTTCATCTGGCGTTCTTTATCCCATAATAATCCCAACTCAAGCTCGGGCTCAACCCAGGCTTCATAGTACACGTTTGAACTATTTCTTTCAGTCGATAGTCATGTTACTTGCTTATTGGAACATTCTGTGCTGCGTCCAACCTTCGATGTCAAGACTTGAAAGACGTTGTGCATTTTGACATCTGCATCCTGAACCTCGGGCCAGAGGTAACCGAACAGGTGTGTCTTGGACCGATTCATTGTGGACTGATTCAGCTGACATGCACTGTAAATCTCTGAAATCTCTATTTTGCAATGCAAAGGACTCGAGCCAGATTACGAGGTCGCAAATCGGAAATCTGTGTCACATTCTTCGGCTTCGGAGTGTCTGTGAACTGGGGGTTCAATCGCTCCATTACTCCGGCCAGTTCGGTGAGCCTGTCGATAGACTATACGCAAAGCATTCACATTCCCCATTAAATGCTAGCTTTCCATGTCCATTTTCTGGGGCCTTGTGCCGGCACCTTCACTCAGTATAGTTCATGCCTTATGACCTGTTGAATCGGCCCGATTGACGCTGGGGACTGAGATCACGGCTCACGACAGCTCGCTCCCGTAACCCGGCGTCCTCACGCTGTTATTCCCTCAGCTCTACTCCCAGTAACCCGCGACTTGGCGGAGAACCTTTCAAGTTGACGTTAACTGAGCCGCCCAGCTCATGCAGGGTTTGGACTGGCCGCCGCATTTCATCTGTCCACCATTGTCCGTCCCATGAGCGCCATAAGAGGGCCTGACAGGTTAACACGCTATTATTGAATCCCAAGCCCAGGGTAGGTGTGTCAAATCAACTGGTGATTCGCTCCCGAATCACGCTAGCCTGAACTCTGTTTTTTCCTAGTACATTTCTCATTTTTTGTCTGTTCAAGGCAAATTTATTCAGATAGTGCCGACTCCTGCAATAGCGTCCACGATGCCAGGGCATGGACCGACTCGAGGGATCACCTCACCATAACTCACCATTCTGTAAAATTTCGACGAAGCTTAGTAGAGCTGTACGTGCGTGAGTGGCTGTCTGCTTTTGACCAACCGGCATGAATCTAGTAATTTGGTACATCATTTGTGCAGTCCCGGGCATTGTCGCTCTGTCTAACTATGCGAATCTCACTGGGAAGGCTGGGGAAGGCACGTTGAACTGTGTCTCGGGCACTATTTAATAGCCCAGATGCCGACTTGGATCTCATTTCCCCATGATTCCACCGGCCCCGTCGGAGGTTCCAACAATCATTCCTTGGTAGTAAGCTGCTAGTGCTGAGTGTTCTCATTGTGCACTAGCGTCTCCGTAATTTTCTATGTGAAGAATGCATTTTTAAGGGGTTGAATTTTGAACAAGGTTGCGCTGTTGGTCGAACCTGTTCGAAGACTCAGAGGTCCCATTGGCCTAGCCGTCGAGTGCCTTAGAGGACTACTACAAGACCTCATACCGCATTTGGTTCCACTGCCGCCTAACTTTCATCCATAAGTTTATTAACCTCAACATGCCGCCGGCTGACCAGGAGCATCTAATCTGCTATCAACGCTCCCGCCCAGATATTCGGATGTGAACAGCCGACCTGGCTCATGGGGACCTTGTCAACTGCGACGTAGCTTATCTGACTTTAATATAATACAAGCAGTTGTCAGAATGTATGACATTCACCATCCACCATCTGTCGACTCAACATGCGCTTCCTTTCGGTAACGGATTAAGCAACGATCCTTTCCTCCTAGCCTCCAGCCACTGACGTCGGTTTGTTAAACGATTTCTCGTCAATGGCCATGAGGAGTGCAATTAGCATATCGCGCTGGATGTTGTTGACAGCTCCTTTGCCGACCGGCCGACCCTGGCGTCATTCCGTGGAACAGGCATGCGAGACTGCAAGGAACAAGGGGAATTTAATCAAGGCGCCCGGAATAGTTTCAAGGCCGTTTCGTCGACTGGATGCCGTCTAGGTGGCGTGACGGTTTGGAGGTATTCCAACGGTGCGAGGCCTCCGGATTCCATTTCGGGGAGACTCCGCCCGCGCTTATGCTCCATTTGACGGCGTGCATCGGCATCACAAGGTGGGCCATTCCACGTTAGTGAGCGCGACGTGTACCGAGGGGATGGCGTGGATCGTGAAGAACGGGAGGAGACAGAGCCAGGGTCGTAGGCAACGTATTGCAGATGCGAAAATTCACCGCTATCGGTGCTGTCGTCCGGATTGAATATGTGATCTGGCCGTCCTTTTACAGAGCGGGCGCTTTTGTATTTTCCGTGTGGGACGTGGAGTGCTGGGGTCAGAGCTAAGTTAATGTTTTTGAAGCGGGGGAATCAAGCAAATCCTACATGACAAATCCGGGTAGTCGTCGATGCAATTGAGTCTATCGACTGACTCTTCGGTGAAATATGCGACTGTGGCCGCCATTAGACAATTTTCGTTCAACCAATAAGACACTCACTGAGATGCCATTTGCGCTGCCCGCGAGGAGTATCGACAAACGCCGTGTACGTTTGTTTGATGAGCAATTCTTGCGGGGCCTGCTGACGGTGCGACGGACTGGAAGGCAAAGTCGATGTCAGTTGGGATAGAAAATACCTCCGAAGAAGTCGCACGCACTAAATTCCCCCCGGAAAAACGTAGTGCGAAGAAGGCTTCTCGTGATAAAATAAGAAGCCCTGTAACCCAAGTATCAGTATCAGTGCACGCTGTCGGGTTCAGAGGAACAGTGCTTATGCTTACCTCTCGAACCCGGGAAGGTCCCCAACGAATGCCTGTGTGCAGTTGTTCAGCCCGGTTGCTTTCGTTGAGATGGACATTTACTTGCCGTCAGTCCATCGCTCGATCCCGACCTGGAGACACCGACATCAGCATTGCATGCACTGATTTCGAGGACGACGCACCCCTGTAATCTCAGTGTGCGCTCCGCGTTCCTCCCAAACGTAGACGGAACCGGGCGCAATCAAGCCCCTCTCCTCGGAGTCTAGTCTTCGCGTGACCATGGGGAGGATGTTGAGGAGGACGGCGTGGAAGACGATGCGGACGTCTGACGGCGAACGGATTCGGAGGTTTCCACACGTTGCGCTCTGCATGGCGGAGAGCAGAGGATTGGTATCGACGAAGGAAGGACGGGAATAGTCAATCATATGTGGGTAGGAAAAGTATGGAATGGACGGACCTCAGGCTGCTTAAATGCTGACATTGAAATACGTGAGTGCCTGTGTGCGGGAATCAAATGGAGTTGTCGTGAAGCGCGCTAACTGCAACAGAATAGTTTCGGATTGGTTGTGCTCCAAATAAAGTTTTAAAGACGGGGTTCTTCGGAAGAAACCAAAGGAGATCTTTGTCGTTGTTGCGGAGAGAGCACATCCCGATCCAGGCAGTCGACGCTTGATTCAAGACGTATGTACGCGGTGTCAGATGTCTGTTGATAAACGCGGGCCGTTCATTTCTTTTGCAGCCTAGTCGCCGAGAGGTTCGGGGATGGTTCAGGGTACTTTATCACAGGGTTCGACAGAATCAACTGCTGGACGATCTCCGACACACATTTTCTGAGTCAATCCCAACCGTTGCAAGCTGTATTTCTGCCCGACTCACGCCAGATATGAGCGAGTTTCGGCCATGTAAAGCTGTCAAAAAAATCGACATCGCATAACAACTGTCGACCTGCAGAAATAGGCAGGAGGATTTGATTAAGGTCAATATGCTCGGAGAGGTCCAAACCAAGACTAATTTCTGGGAAAAAGCATCGAGCTAGATCGACCCTGTTGTTAGAATATTCACGGGGATTTCAGCAACTTACGGAACCGGAGCTGAGAACACTCCAGGTCGTAAGCGGTGGGGGTCTCTGGGCGATCTGCTGAATTCCAAGATCTCTGCCGTATATGCCGAGACGCGACGAAAAAAAAGATTGCGCCGAACTAGGCCGTTGAATGAAGTCAGGTTCGCGCGAATGTAGGTCCTGGCGGAGACAATATAGTTTCCAGGAATAGTCATTACTCGTATCCTCCAAGGCAACGTAGTCTGTTTCCATTAATCACGGGTTCGGAGGGTCTGACAGGTTTGATTCAAGATTCACTGTCCACAAGGGGAGAAATCGGACCAAAATAAAAGCTGTCGTAAGTTAGGAACAGGTTATCAGACGGCGTACTTACTGAACTTTGAGTACGGTTGATTGAGCCGATGTCACTGCTCCACAATCAACACATAAAGGAGTCTGCCTACGGTATTGCTGCCAGACGAATTGTAGGACATAGGACATAGCGCGACTGCCACAGCGGGTAGTTGGGTGGTCGAGGGGTAAAGGCGACTCGGAAATGAGATGATCCCGACTGAAACCAGCAGTGACGGATTTTGGAGAATTCAACAGAGCATGTCCTAATCAGAGTACCTGTCAAATAATGACAGCTGATGTTATCATGATCAAGCCTCTCCCTTCTCCCAATCCGGCAACTGCGTATCGCGGTCTCGTTCCGGCATCCACACCTCTTGTGGACCCCTTGTGGCGCCTCCTAGTAACAAAGAAAATGCGACTTTGCGGGCGTCTACTGCTAACAGCTATTTCATCATCCGGTTTTATCGGCGGCCTTCTTCCTAACTCTGCTTCCGAGAATCCGAGCATGCGGGCTGCGCGCAAAGGAACGACTATTTGCATCTTCTGAGGCTATTAGCAAGTGGACCGGGATCACCGACCACCCTGGTTACTTCCTGGTTTGCACCCTGGCAAGGCTAGGCAACTTACAGCAACCGAAATGAGGCAGCAAATGGCCTGGCCTAGTGACCTAGATTCTTCGATATTCTCCTGTTGCACAGCTTACATTGAAGGATTGCAAGTCGTATACTGGCGTATGAGGGCCACCGTAATGAATAAGTGAAGTATTGATCTATAACGCCATCCTGCTAACTCTCCATCCCACTTCCTCAGCTGATCTCCGAGCCAAACGAGTCACCTCATGTTCCCCGCATGTGCTGCAGCATGGCCACTCTAAATCTTTCGCTATCTCCACCGTAATCGGAACTCGAAGCACCCGCCACCCACTCAATCAGGTCTTCCGACGGCACTCGACCGAGGCAAAACCCACCGGACACCGCGTCTCCTCTTGTCTCTCACACAGAGAAAGGTGTACACGCAAACACGAAAAAACCCTTTTGGGCTTTGCGTTTAGCCTTTTCAGGGCTTTCCCGCCGGCGGTGTTCTGACAGCTAGGGAAAATGTTCATGGTGCCTTGATTTACGCAACGCGCACCGCCGCGGACCCATTATTGGCAGGATACGCTGACGTCGACGATCGCATCCCGGTGGCGGGGGCGGACCCCGAAATGCACGGCCCCGACCGGAGCGTTTTTCCGCTGATTGCATTTTCCTTGTGGCGGCTAGATCAACATTGCACAATCCAGACGGCGACTGGAGGCAGCCTCGAGGCTCGCTGCTGGCCTTGTGGCGCTGGGATATTGTTCATCCAGCCAGCGCTAATTGGAGGACGTTCGCAATGATTATTCTAGACAGCCCTGGAGTCCGGCTGGCCTCGAGGCTTCTTCTCTGCTAGTCTTGTGGCGGTGGTACATTGTTCCTCCAACGTCAACAGGGTTTCATATCCACTGGGTACAGTCCTTGTTCTGCCCTCAAGTTTCATCGCATGATATGTACAAGCCGGAAACCAAGAATCCACGCATAGTTAGGCCGCAAATACTTCTCTATTGCCCCGTTTTTCGGTCCATCGACCCGCTGGCAACGACTTCATTACCCAGCGGACGGGCTGACCTCCTATCTACCAGGCGGCGCCGAACACCTGACACCATTTCTACCCGGTCCTCCAAACAAGATTCCAAACCCCGCGATGATGCCACAACTATTCTATTACCCCGTTTTTTCCGGTCCATCGACGCGCTGGCAGCGGCTTTGATGCAGTTGACGAACCAGCTAATAGATACCTCGGCTCCGTTCGATGAGATGAAACGTCGTCGGTGGCGGCTGCGGCTGTCCTCCTATGTATCTCCCCGACTGGGCGGCGCAGAACACTGACAATGACACGCGTTTTCACTCTATCTATCCTCCCTCCAAACGAGAAACACGGATGGTACAAGTCCCGCGACTCCTCTATTCATTGCCGCTCCGTTTTTCCGCCCCCTCGACGACCACCTCTTGTCCCGCTGGCGCTGGCGGCGCCAACCAGCAGATAGTTGATATGCACCTCGGTTCCGGTCGAGAATCAAGATGAAACGTCGTCGGTGGCAGCTGCGGCCGGTCTCCTATCCACCCAGCCAGGCGGCACAGAACATTGAATTCGGTTGGATTCTCTGAGTCGAAGCGAGATTAAAACATGTCATTGCAATTAAATCCTACCCCTCCCATCCCACTGACCCGCTGATGGACCGATTGATCGACTCCCGAGTACATATCAAGATCCCGTCGCGCACTGTAACAGAATTTGGCTGGCGGAATGGTGGGGATGAATTGCGATTGCCATATATCATCTAACCTACCCAACGAAGGGCGCGGAACACGGTCGGTCGAATCAATCTCCAAACAAGAAAAGAAACTTGGCATTGGGAATGGGACAAGTCCCGCGATGATGCAACGGCCGCCCGCCCCTGGCAGCGGGCACTGCACTGCAAAATAGGATTCTACAGCACTAGCGTAACGTTCACCCCGTCTCGAAAACTTGCAAACACACCCGGCCCCGACTCAATCTCAAGTCAGAGGCTATTGCCCTCTTGCTGCGTGCATATAGCCATGTATGTGTATCTATGTATGGATGGATGTATGTATGCCAAAAATGCCAGGGAAAGAGCGTCGGGATACGGGGCACGGGATACAGATGTCAATGTCAATGTCGATATCTATTCACCCCGTCTCGAAAACTTGCAACACACCCAATCTCAAGCCAGATGCGCCCTCTCGCTGCTTGTATAATTTATAAAGCCAAAATGCTGTGGTGGTGCGATATATAGCCATGTATGTGTATCTATGGATGGATTGTATGTATGCCAAAAATGCCAGAAAAGAAATGCCAAGGAAGGAGCGTCGGGATACGGGGCATGGATACAGATGTCAATGTTGATGTCGATATCCACCCCATCTCGAAAACTTGCAACACACCCGGCCCAACTCAATCTCAAGCCAGATGCGCCCTCTCGCTGCTTGTATAACTTACAAAGCCAAAATGCTGTGGTGGTGCGATATATAGCCATGTATGTGTATCTATGGATGGATGTATGTATGCCAAAAATGCCAGAAAAGAAATGCCAGGGAAAGAGCGTCGGGATACGGGATACGGATGTCAATGTCGATGTCGATATCTATCACGATATCTATGCCACAGAGAAAGACCGTGGGGGTGGGATTGGGATGTGGATATCTATAGTGGGCTGTAGGATAAGTGCGTGCGTACGTGCGAATGTATATGTAGAGGGGGCGGGTCATCGCAGTCGTGATGTAATGGATGGACGTGGGGAGATGCAGGGTGGAGTCTGGAGTGGTCCGAACAGCGCTCGCCCCTTACTTATGCATGTTTCCGCCGCTTCCCGCCCCCGACGACCGCGCCCGACGCCTTGACGAGCCGCTCCAGCTCCCCGTTCGCCACCATCTCGCGTATCCGTGCTACCGAGCCCACCGGCCGCCCGCCCACGAGGAGGACGGGGAGGTCCGACTGCCCCGTCAGGCGCGCAAGCAGCGGCGCCAGCACCTCCACGTCGTCGCGCGTGTCGACGTCCATCACGAACGGCGGCGGCCGCAGATTCATCTTGGACAACACCGACTTGAGCTCGCGCGTTGCGGGCGAGTAGAGCTGTTAAGTGCCAAGGTAAGCGCTATATTTCTATTTTAGGACAAGGACAACACTCGCCTTGCCGTATAGCAGGACCGGGTTCCGCGCCCACACGTCGTCCACGACGCGCGCGATTTCCTCTGGGGCGCGCGGGCTGCGGGTGTCAAAGTCGAGCACTAGTTCCGGGTCGATCGGGCGGGACGGATCGACGGAAGGCGGGATGACGTTTTGGGGGAGGCTGGCGAGGAAGCTGGAGACGGCGGCGAGTTCCTGCTTCGGGGTCGAGCGCTATGGATTGTCGGCCGTCGGGTGCGTATGACTTTTGCTGCTTCTTCGCTGTCCGGGTCTTTTCCTTTTTGAGCGGAAAGACCATCTGGTGCGCTGGCGGCGGGGACTCGGCCTGTCGTGCCAGGTATGCGGGGGCTAGGGATAATGGGTATCGGGTGGTGCAAAAAATGAAGCCCGAGAGCGATATGATGGCGAGCAGAGCTAGCAAGGCGGTGCGATTTCTGTGCCTCTTTGGGTGAAGGCCGGCCATAACGGCGAACGGGAGCGAAACCGAGGAGGTCGATCTGTGGCGCAGAGAAATAGTGCGTCCGGACATGGCTGTAGCGGTGAAAAGAGTGTCAAGTATGCGCAAAGAATGTGGCAGAAAATGGTCGGAGTATGCAACCCGTCGTGAAACCCGGAGATCGGCATCTAAACAATACCAAACCTCCGACCCTCCTTCATTCCAGCCGCCATGTCGGCGACGCCTTTTCTGTCCATCTACAGTTCGTTGTGGGACCCACTGAGGGTTCTTGTGGGCGCCAAAGCTAATTGCAGATTATTATGAGTAATTGCCGCTCGACAGGATCAGCCAAACAGCCTACAAAGATCGGCTTTTGTCACAGAAGCAGCAACGCCCCCAAAGGCGTTTGGCTTATTCGGAACGACCGCCCTTCAGACAGAAATGGAGAGTGGTTGATTGGATTTTTTTTGATCAATTTTGAACCGTTTCATGATCAAGACTGAACTTCATTAATTACGGGCTTGTCCCTCCGTACCACAGTTGCTTTGGGAGCTCTTCGAAGAAACGAGCGTTCGATTACGATTTTCCATCTTCTTCTCTTTTGGTCGGGGCTACTCGGTTTCAACTACAATTGCTCGTACCACCCACAAAATATACTTAACCTCTCGTCATCAATTAATGTTCGCCCCCAAACGGCATCCAGAGAGCCATATTGGGATCTGCGGAGAACCTCCATCTAATTACACTTACAGAAGATCTACCCTTCGGCGGCGATTGAGTTGCGCTCGGGCTTGTGGCGCGCCCACTTATCAGCAGCGCCACTTGGGTTCGCATGGTAGCCGTGGTTAAGCACCTCACTATTTGGTTGCGGCTCCTTTCCTCCTACGGTAAAAGTCTTCCCAAACTCGGAGCGCTGCACAGGATCTACCTGTAAGTATCTCGGCGGCCGACGCCCCAAAGGAAGATGACTTACTTGTCACATCCAACTGGCAGCCTGGTCTGCGGACGGACGAACTGGTGCATCTCATCGTGTCTCATGGATCTCATGGATCCCAAGGAATCCAAGTCAACGGCTCCCACCTCAAAATAGAATTGATAAGTAGCGCTAGACGACAAGATGATAATCACAGTCTTCCGAATCACCATTCAAGACACAACACCATTAATGGCGTCGTGCCCACAACTGCGCCGGCCGTGGACATCGACGAACAGGTGAGACGACGCACCGCATACACACGCACACAAACGGCAGGTGTGGGCGACATTCGAAGCACGCCACGCCAGGTAGCAACCAACCTATCTGACTGACTGACGTCTTGAAGCCCGCTGCTCTGCACCTTCCGGACGTCAGGTGCGGTGTTCCCATTGTCATTTACCAAGTCCTGATGTATATCGCGACATCCACAGCCGCCTCAGCTGCCGGGACGGAAATAGTCGTCGCCTTGTTTAATTGCGTACGAGAGATAGGCGTTGCGTCGGCGGAAGCTCATCGTGTGTCCACAAGTCTAAAATGATTCTCGCCTTGTTTAAATGTGTACGAGAGATAGGTGTTGCGTCCGCGGAAGTCATCGTGTGTCCACAAGTCTAAAATGATTCTCGCCTTGTTTAAATGTGTACGAGAGATAGGCGCTGCGTCGACGGAAAGTCACCGTGTGTCCACAAGTCTAAAATGATTCCCAGATCTAAACTGAACCGCTTTCCTTTTCGGAAGAAGCGGGGTTGATGACTTACCTATTCCTGGATGGTTCCAGGTTCGCGCGTGTGTACACCTTTTCGAATTCCATCCCAACTCGAGACGCCCTCCTTAGACTCCGATTGTGAGCCGCGATAGTCTAAGACGAGGGAACCGGCACCGCGGAGGCCCGCATTAAAATGGCCCGAATCCGGCGATACCACCCCATAATTCGATGGGGGCAGATATGGATGCTCCCGCTCGCCGCCCAAAACGCGTGTGCGCAATTTCCGCACCGACGGCCCCTTCTGAATGTCGGCAAAGCAAGCAACGACGCGGTCGATTATGGGGGGCTTGGCCGGGTCGGCTCGGGCCATGTCGTCCACGACGGGCCGCATGAATTCAGAGCCCAGCTTTCCGTATTCGTGTACATCGGGGTATCCCTGTGGCTTTATCAGCAAGACATTATGTGGGAGAAAGCAGAAAGAAAAAAAAATCACATCGAGGAACTCCCGAGGAAATATATGTCGGTTGGGAATGGATCGCAGGCATATTGGCCGGCGATGTCGTGTTCTGGGGAGATTTGTCCCCACCGAGGATGATGCATCGATGATGTCTTCCAGAGGTGGTCATGAGCCATCGGCTGGGTCGGGATAGCCCGAAATTAATGAAGTAGTATCTGACGGGGGGCCGGGTCCGATTGTAATGGGAGGCATCGGACCCGGCATTAGGTGTGTACGTTCTTGAGGGTGGAATCCACGCGGATAAAGATGTGCCCCGTCCATCATGAGTTATTTGAATTGCAGTCGCTGAAAAAAAAAATTCGGATGCGACGGGAGCAGACACGCGAGTTTGCAGCTGAGCTCACTTCGAAATCTGCCTGAACAACTCGACCGTTTCTCCGATGGTATCGAACCTTGGACTGTCGTATTTTCTTAGGATCCGGAAGGGTGTCATGATTATTGTGATATATCGGCTTCTGAGTCCATAGTGGGAGGAAAGAAACGGCGGTTAAGTTCGGCTAGTGTTTGTTTTCAATGCATGATGCGGCATCATTGTGGGCGTCGAACGGCCACGTCACGTAAGGTTTAAGCGTATTACCGAATTGGGACGCGAGCGGTAGTTTTGGTTTGTTGTGCTGGCGCTTGTACAACTTGCGCTTTTCTCGTTGGCGCCGCCTGGCCAAACTGCATCAAAAGCTACGCTCCAGGCATTTTTCTCGGGGAGAGCTTCCGCCACGAATAAAGGTGATCATTTTGATAGAATTCGTACATACACTGGGTTTGCGACTTCCTGGATGTCCAATGTCATTGTGTATAGGGTGGAAGCCCCCATTGTTCTGGCACGAAGTCGTCGAGAGATTTCAGGGTCTGATCGGCTTTCTCTTCACCCGAATACTCCACGCCGAGTAGATTAGCATCAGGGACCCAACAAAACTATGTGCGGCAAACCAAACAACCGTGAGACGAGTACGAGAAGGGTGATTTGAACCGCAGCAGACATTCCAGCACATTTGCCTGCCTGCATGCCGGGTATGGAATCCTCGAATACGAGACCTTTGCGACGTTCCGCGAGTTGAGTGGGAGTTGCATCTGCGTCCGCGGGACCGACGTCGCGCCCCAAGAGCTTCCTCGCCGCGGCGAGGAAAATGTCCGGCTCAGGCTTGCCGCGCATGTTTCACTGCTTGCGTCCCCGCACCACCTTGCCGTCGAAGCAGTCGAACACCTCGCCCAGGTGCCCCGTTTTGAGCTCAAAGGTAGTTCGGCGCGAAGAGGTCGCGACGGCCATGGGTATATTAGGGGAGGTCAAAGCGGTTTGAGGAGGCCGATTCCGAGTTCGATTCAACAAGCGATTCCGACATCGATTCTGGGATGAGAATCGGTCTAGAATCGATCAAAACCGAGAATCGGTCTGAATCGTTGTTCCTCCTCGCGAGGAGGAACAACATCAGAATCGGCGATTCTCGCGTCGATTCTGTGTCGATTCTCATGACAGTCGATTTTGATGTGGTGAATCGGGTGTCAGAATCGACGCCAGAATCGGCTCTTGAATCGACTCAGAATCGGGTCGGTCAAAACTCCTTCGATTCTGACACGATTCAAAACACAGAATCGATTCGTGAATCGGTCGATAATCGAACGGGAATCGACGTCGACCTGACCACTTTGACTTCCCCCTTATGCGCTCTGAGGTGCAGAACGAGTTTCTTCACGCCGGGAGAAGTGGGACCATGGGCCACAGCTTATTTTGGCGCGCGTTGCGCTGCTCGAGATATTCGGGAACCGTTAATGGGACGTCGGGAAAACAGGAAAGAAGGTGCGCGGTGGACTCGTATTCCGCTAACCCATTTTAATGATATGTTGAACAATTTTGAGCAACTCACGCTTCCCCATGCAACCCGCTTTTATGTCCCAGGTCATTTTCTTGCCGTATTGAGCAAGAATGGTATCTGACAGGGCCGATAATATAGATAGGTGTGTGCCAAATTGATACGGGCTGAAGCGCTCCGTACTCACTGGCGACCTGCGTCAATATGGTTTCTGAATCGATTAACAAGCCTAAAGATGATAAGAATCAGGAGCCTTCTGCGCAGCGCATTCAAGTGAAAGCTTCACCATCCATGTCGAACACGACAAAATCGATGGTAGGAGACATGATAATTTGAAAGAACAGTTTGTTTACAATGTTGCGGAGACGTCCACCAAGAGCGTGGCAAGCCACGTTGTCTGATCAGAAATGGCGCCCAAGTTCAACTGCGGACTCGTATCTAATCTACACTGCGGGGATAGATTAAGTTTTCGCCCCGAAAAACGGGCTTTTAAAACGGGACATTTTGCCAAGTGAAATTTTTCCAAAATGGAAAATTCAGGGTAAAGTTTCCAATTTCCTGTGAGTTTTACGCTGCAAAAATTTGAGGGTTTTTCCAGTGGGAAAACGGCAGGTAAAAAATTACCTTTTTCTGTTTTTCCATCCCGAAAGAGGAGAAATTTTGCCCAAGGAAAAAGCCATGCAACTTTTTCCCAAGGGAAAATTTCCCCTTTTTCGGTGGGAAAAACACTCACTTCTAGGCCCACCGAGTGTTTTTCCCACCGAAAAAGGGGAAATTTTCCCTTGGGAAAAAGTTGCATGGCTTTTTCCTTGGGCAAAATTTCTCCTCTTTCGGGATGGAAAAACACCAGAAAAAGGTAATTTTTTACCTGCCGTTTTCCCACTGGAAAAACCCTCAAATTTTTGCAGCGTAAAACTCACAGGAAATTGGAAACTTTCCCCTGAATTCTCCATTTTGATAAAATTTCACTTGGCAAAATGTCCCGTTTTAAAAGCCCGTTCTTCGGGGTGAAAACTTAATCTATCCCCGCAGTGTCTAATCAGTGCGCTGTACATGATCAACTCGGAAACAACTCGGAACCAACTCGGAATCTGCTTTCAGAAATGCCGCCAGTGTCGCAAACGAAGCAATGAAACCAATTAAAAAATTGACAAGCGCGAATACGGAAGAATCAAATGCCCAATGGACCAAATCCAGTGGTAGATCTCATAAAATCTTGACCCCAGAAAAGCCAGCGGCATTTGATTTTTGAAGGCTCTCGACACGATACTGAAATTGCATACCACCTGTAATATATGTGACAGGGACTAACTCACACGTAAGGCGGAAGGCCCCACTGCTCCGGCACAAATTCCTCTAGAGATTTCAGGGTCTGATCGGCCTGCTCTTCGCCCGAATATTCCACGTCGAGTAAATTAGCGTCAGGGACCCAAACAACTGTGCTAGAGTGAGAAGAATACGAGAAACACGACTTGAAAACCCCCACCAGACATCCCAGCACGTTTGCCGGCTTGCATTCCGGGCATGGCGTCTTCGAATACGAGGCCTTTGCTGCGCTCGGAGAGGTGGGTCGGCGTGACATGGGCGGGGTCCGCCGGACCAACGTCGCGCCCCAGAATCTCCCGCGCTGCGACGAGGAAGATGTCTGGCTCGGGCTTGCCGCGCATATTCCACTTTGCGTCGTCTCCGCAAACGACCTTGCCTTCGAAGCAGTCGAATATTTCGCCCAGATGGCCCGTTTTGAGTTCAAAATTGCGTCTGCGGGAAGAAGTGGCGACGGCCATCGGTATGTTGTGCGCCTTGAGGTGAAGAATGAGCTTTCGGACACCTGGGAGAAGGGGCACGGTGGGCCATAGCTTGTCTTGGAGCGCGTTGCGCTGCTCTAGGTATGCGGGAACCGTCAAGGGGATGTCTGGAAAAAATGATAGAAGGTGGACGGCGGCCTCGCGTTCCGCTAGTGTCATATATGGAATCACCAGGATGGATGAAAATTAGAACAACCAACGTTTTCCCATGCAGCCAGCTTTTATGTCCCAAGTCATCTCCTTGCCGAAGGGAGCGAGAATAGTATCTGACCGCAAAGATGGAGATCAGCGAATGTCAATTTTCGAATGCGGAGGAATCGTCAATCACTGGTGACTTTCGTATATATGGCCTCTGAATCGATCAACAGGCCTGGATGGCGAGGTAGCGAGTCGCGACTAAATCAGACGACTCGAAGATCGCGGTCGATTAAGGACCTCACCGTCCATATCAAACAGCAAAAACTCTACAGAAGGAGACATCGCAGGGCGATAACAGACTTGTCGGGGCTTCTTGGGTAGATGAAGTCAAAAGTGAAGAAGATCTTGTCCGCCATCACGATTTGATCGCAGTCCAATCTAATCGCTGCGACCGGGCATCACCGGGTCACGTGTTCCCCGCCATCGCAGCGTTCCTGAGTCTCCTTGCACCACCTCAGCCGCCAGGATATGTTGTCCAAATTACTCGTGGTTCTATGCGGTCTTCGGGCTGCTCAGGCAGTAAATGTATACCTGTATCCTCCCCAGATATCCCTTCGCCCGAATCTTGCGTTGGAGGACGCAAGTGCTGCTCTCTCGCGTCATCTGGGCCTAGAGATATTTGAAGCATTTCGGGATAGTTCTGTCTTGGACTATGGCGAGGAATCTTTCGTCGGACAGGGCACCAATAATGTCTTGCTGCTTACTCTGGAGGATGTCGACGCAAAAGGTTCGTTGGCACTGACTGGTCAATTAATGGTCCTAATATTTTTCCAGCCATTCGCATACCCTCATCTTTACAGCCTTCATTCAAACTTCCAACTCCTCCCTCGGCTTCAATCTCGTCCCTTTCTTCAGTCATTTCGACATATCTTCACCGTGCACAGCACGCGTACACGTCCATCTACTCTGCCGACCCCTCTTCCCAAACGAGGAAGGCATGGTACATTGCAGAACTTGACTCTATCACGTCCTTCTTCGACAAAGCTCAGGGTGCTTCATTCGCTGCTGCTGAGCTCTCCGGCCTCGCGAATATCCGCAAAGCCAACGGCATCGACAGCGACGAATACCGTTCAGCCCTGGAGGTAACTCGCAAGCTCCTCGAACACGCCATCGACCACGATACCCGCATCGCCATGCTCACCTTCTCCCCATCCCACACCGAGGCCAAGCGCGCGGAGCCCTCTCAGGCGCCCTTCCCGCGCCCTCCGCCGCAGTCGCCCATCGACTCCATCTCCACATGCCACACGACGCTCGACGCGTGCACCAACGCCACCTCGTCGTGCTCCGGCCGGGGCGAGTGCGCCAGCGCGACCAAGTCCGGGAAGACGTGCTTCGTGTGCGCCTGCGGGACGACGCGCACGGGCTCCGGCAACCAAGTCAAGACCGACATCTGGGTCGGCGAGAGCTGCGAGCGGAAGGATATCAGCGCGTACGCCATTCTTCTCTCCCCCCTGATCTTTATCTCATCGTACCCCTAGGCCCTTTGTGCTCCTCGCTGGCACGACCATCGTGCTCATACTCATCATCGCCGGGTCCGTGTCGCTGCTTTACACCGTCGGCTCCGTGGAGCTCCCCAGCGTGCTCTTGGGCAGTGCGATCAACGCCAAGAAGGATTAGGATTGTGTGCACCCATTATTGTAACTACATCGCCAGCTTGCGTATTCCGTTAATCAGTCTGAATGGACAATCTCTTGCGATAGAGTTCCGGATGGTTACTATCGGGATAAGCAAGCCAGCTACTTCCTCCGACGTCGCGTATGTATGATGTGACATCTGGATGCTGCGCGACCTGCGGAGTGCGGAGCGATGATTTACTCACCCACCCCACGCAGGCGCTCCGTGGATAATGCTTGCCGTCAGTGCGAAACGGATATTCCCAGAATAAGTCAATTGCTCGTGGTCGGGAGACCAATCGATGCTGCGTGACTTGCGGCACGCTGACTTGCACGCCAATGGTCCCTGACCCCAGGCCAAGGCCGCGGCTGAACCTTGCACTGTACTGGCGGTGTGAAATGGGTCTCAGAAGAAGAAGCCAGCTGCGTCGTTCAGCGTTGCTCGATGCTGCGCGACCTGCGGAACGACAATTACAATTTCGTTCACCAATGAATGGTCCCTGACCCCAGACCGCCGCTGAATAACCGAAATCCGACAATATCCAATATCCAACGGACCCGGCTGGCTGACCTGGACGACAATTCATGTGTTCCCGGTGTGAATGGAGATGGGAGATCATTAGCTACTGCGCGACGCTGCGCGACCCGCGGAACGACCCGATCTATGCTCTATTCACCAATGGTCCCTGACCCCAGGCCGCGGATTATGACATCGGAAGAGGCCAGCCGCATCATTCAGCGTCACCGCTGGATGCTACGCGACCTGCGAGACGACGATTTACTCACCCATGTGCTGAACGTAGGCAGCCGCTCCACCAATAACCGCTGAATCCCGGTAGCCGTTGGATAATTCTTGCACTGTCAATGTGAAATAGATATTCTCAGAAGAAGCCAGCTGCGTCCTTCGATGCTGCGCCACCTGCGGAAACTCGTTCATGTGCTGAACGCAGGCAGGACCCTGGCAGCCGTTGGATAATTCTTGCTCTGTCAATGGGAAATGGATATTCTCAGGAGAAGCCCAGCTACTTCGTTCAACGACGTCGGGGAAGGCTTTGGATACTGCGCGACGTGCGGAACGGTTGTTTATTTCCCAGTGAACCTTGGCTTGGTGGAGTACTGGGGCGTCCCGCATCACGATCAACATCAATTGAGGTTTGTCTCATGCTCGTGCCATGATATACCATAATCTGTGTCTCGGAAAGGCCCAGGAACACGCACAGTTCACGTTCCGGTACGTATATCCGTATCGACATGTATTTTTGCTAAGCGCGTCGATTGCGAAATCGAGTCAGGACGCCTACTCTTGATGCGGCAACTTCATGGGGCATGAGACTTGCTATAAAAAGATTATCTTGGAAAATACGGCCTAGGTGGTTTTTTTCGCAGATCCGAAACCCATTGATTCTACAGCATTTAGACAGGATTCTAAACCATTCCGGCCTACTTTACAGCTTTGGTTTACTTCACTCTGGTTTACTTTATGTACGACCGATACCAGTCATTTGACTCATTTCCTGATCCAGATTCCAGATGGCCGTCCTTCCCCCATACTCGAGCTCCGCTCCCGCTCCGACATACTCAACGTCGCCGAGGCCCGACGAGCATCTGCTGCAACGCACACCTTTCCCCAGCCATTCTCATCCCACTGGGACGTTTGTGCGAAACAAACACGGTATGACCGTGGTCCTAAACGGTCAAAAGGAAAATACCCTGTGTCCTTCTTTCGGCAGGGACGGCGTACTGAGCGGTACCCTATTCATTGATTCGCCCGAGACAGTTACCTCCGTTAAAATCAAGGTCAGGATTGCCCGTTTAACGTATGAAACGTTCGCCTTACGCTGGTCATAGCTCGAGGGTTTTATTGAGTGCAGCCTTACCCAAGGCTATTCGAGGTCGGAAGTGGTCGATCAGACCGGCTCCTTATACGCGAAAGATGGCCCGCACAGACAGTGCCCCGGCGCCATTCCGTTTGCGCGCAGATTTCCATCCACGTTCGATAATCACGGCATTCACTACGCCCTTCCGCCTTCTTGCGATATAACATTGCCTGCGTCCAAGTTTCTGAGATGTACTTATTCTCTGACAATAAATATCGTCCATCGATCGGCTCGATTCCTTTCCAAAGAAAAAAGGTCAGAGAATCTTAATGGAGCCAAACAATTTGATTACTGACAAGCCCAGTCTTTTAATTGAACTAGAATACAGACACCGAACCCGTCCATCGCGGCCTAGGATCGCCGAGCGATCCCTGCGTTCGACGATAAAAATGTGCCCAGAAGAGTGGCTACAGCTTCCCGTGGCACTGACCGCTGCACCCGATCCACGACCCCCGGGTGTCCATTGTGATGTACGCTCAGTTTTTTATCTCAAGAACCTGTGACCAATTAATGTTTTGTGCCTTCCAGCTGTTCGTCCCTTCCATCGGTGTCTTTGGAATATCAGAAACAGTTCCATTCCACCTGCAGCTGTCTGGATCGACCCGCTGTCTTCGAGACCTGTTCGCGACTCCACCTTACTCGGTACAACGAAAGCACGGCTCTGTCCTTCGTGTATCTCTCGTCCGGCAGATTGCGGTCGACGAAAGTCACATAGGACAGAAGATGAACACGATTCTTGAAGAATGTTCCCTCAGGCCGCTCCCGCCTGGGATCTTCGGGCTTCACTCGTCTACATCAGACGACGTGCTCAACTGGGAAGGCGAAATAAATCTTCAGGACATCGACACGCCTTCATTCGACATCGGGACCATAAAGGTCATGGTTGGTCTTGATCACCCTTATTTCCCTCTTTTCTACGCTCATTCTACGCTCTAGTATCTGATTGCGGTGGAGCTGTGCCCGCCAAAATCGTCGCCCATACAACGAGCTCACTTCGGATTTCCTATAAAGATAACCACTGATACATGGGTTGATAGTGCAGAACACCACTTTTAATACGATTTCTATCATCGAGTAGGCTACTAATAGCATAGGCGGGATGTAACGTACGAATTGTGTACGAAATTCGGAGATCTTGCTTTCGGGCCTGTGCCTTATTTAGTTTAGTGTACTGAAGGTGTCGCTTCTAAGTCAGGAGAATCGGTACTTTAATTCGCTCATGTCCTTTTGAATTGAAGGCAAAAGAGAAATTTTAAAGCTCGTCTGTTAAAGTTTGGGGGACTCGGATTTCAACCAAGATCACGTGTTGGTTCAACTTTACTTGAGCGCCCATTGATGCTGAACGTTTAATCCATTTCTAGACAGCTTCTCTGTGACTGGACGACCGTTATCTGCGTGCTGCCCGTCCAATTGCATTTGTCATGAGAATCTTCGCTAGGCACCTCGATCGCCAACCACAAGTGGTCATATACTATACATAATGACTAGGATGCGCAGCTTGCCACCGACCTATTTGTGGCAATTTTTTTTCTCCCTAGTGCCATCTCATCAGCATCGTCCCATCTCTGTTCCTCTTCCACAAGCACGGCACGCAGGCATGGCTTTCCCAGGCAGCCTTTCGCCTTCGTCAATTGTCATCATGAAGGCCCATCTGACTGAGATACAGGCAGCCGAAATCGGCAGGAAGTACGGACGTCGATCCCATTCATCTGTCTGCTGTTCCTGACGATCACTCGCAAAAGGTGTGGCACAATGGACAGAAGACCGTTGGATCCGCCGCCTGGTCCGTATCTACGTGTCTCATTCAAATCGCGCATTATCTAGATTGTTTTACTCCACTTCCCCATAGTCGTCTGTCTTCAATTATTCCTCGTCACCAATGCCGGAACACCGATGGAAAAGGTCACCGAAATAGCAGACTATGAGTGGGTGCCATCAACTGAATATTGGACCGGCCCGGGGCTAATCATTGCGGTTCTTTGCCAGCTGCGTCGACTGTTCGGGATTTGTGTGTGAAGCCGAGTTGTTCGCACCCCACGATCCACCCCACGATCTAGACGAGTCTGGCGAAATTTCGCCTCTCTTTGGAGACCAATTCAATCCTTACGGCGGTGCTTCGACGAGTTTCAACTTCGGTTGGTTTGACACCGACCATGTCGCTGTTGAATAACAATTTTTATGGCAGTAAACTTTACGCAAGAGCTCGTCGGATCTACTTTCGTAACGGCTTCGGTCATTGAATACGGCGGCAGAAAATGTTTGGTGTTTCCGTTTGCTGTAAGTTCCGTTTCCGCTGCAGTTGCATTTCTACGTGATTATTCGACTCCGCGACTGACAAACGGGCTTCCATCTAGGATCTATCGTCCAAGGCCATCGGGGATTTCTGTCTCCGGTGCATTTTCCTCGTCCTGAATCTTTGATGTAGCCATCCGACACCCGCGTAGATACAAGTTTTTCAACATAAATCCAAACTATCAACCCGCTGGACTGGCGAGTCGATGCGTTCAAGCACAGTGTTGGGGTAATTCATTTCGCGTTTATTCCTCCAAGCATGCCCCGCCGTTGAAGCCATCGACCGATCTGACCAAGGTTTGCCAGGATTTCCTCAGTTATTATTGTCGCTGATGTCCTTAGTAGATCCTGGCCAAAGCGGGGATATCCGTGCACCAGCGAAGCGAGAGAAAGGGTCGCCAGAAAAACTCTCCGCAGTCGTTTGAATTCGAAACATGAAGGTGACGGTTAAAAAGTGTGCTGAGGCTTGGGGGTGTATCCACGAAGTCGCTGTGAAAATGATATACTTGCACACACGCTGTTGTTCGATAGACATGACCTGAAGACGCCGACATTTTCCAGCGATGTACCCCAGCCAGTCAGACAGCAGCGACAGCGCGGTTAGCTTTGCAAATAGGAAATGCGAGAAGGGTCGTCTGGTCAATTATGATTACATACATGCGCCGTTAGCAGATAATGTACAACTGTCAGTTCAGGGTCCAACAGGCAGCGAGGAGCAGTAAGCACAAGGTTGATGATGTCCATCCATCCACTCGCTGTGCGAGCGCCCCGCTGCCTCCTGCCGGGGTCGACGCTGACGGGGTCGGCGCCGCAGCCGAGGGCGTAACAGCGAGGCTGGCGTTCGTCGGCGCCGATACTGGTACAGAACGTTCACGCTCAGCGTCGCGCGCATCCAAAAAAAGCGAATACTCACAAATCGCATCAAGCAGCACGCCCTTCGGGTCGCCGCCGACCTCCCACATCGAAAAGCCCGCGAGCCCATTCGCACGCACGAACGCGCCCTTGGCCGCGAAGCTGCGCGGGTCGTCGTACGAGATCAACACCCCGCGGTCCGCCGCGTACAGATACGGTGTCGACGAGCACGCGTCCCAGTGGTACGGCACGCCCGCGGCTGCGCTGCCGTTCGCGAGCAGGTACCCCGCGTCGACGAGCGCCCAGAAGTCCCAGATGCCGCCCGGGCCCCAGAATCGCCCGCAAATGTCCGTCCCGCCCGTGCCGTCCCACTTGTCCCCGACCGTGTGGTTGAGCGTGTCATAAGAGGGGTAAGGGGTGAGGAGCGTCGCGTTGGCGAAGGAGGAAGAGGAGAGGAAGGCGGCACTGGCGTTGACATTGAAGGAGTGCCCGTAGCCGGGGACGCCGAGTACGATTTTCGAGCGCGGGATGCCGGCGGAGACCCAGGCCTCGACGGCACTGCGTGCGCTGCCGCGGCCGGTGAGGCCGTCGCCCATCACGTCTGGTGTGGAGGCATAACAGGAGTCGTCGAGCGGGGAGGACGGCAATGCGCGCTGGATGCGCGGAGAACCGGCGGTCCAATTCCACGACAGGTCGTACACCATGGGCGCAATCCAGTCGAGCACGGTAGCGAATTGTGGTACGAGGCTCGTGTTGGTGGTGGGGAACGGCACGACAGCTGTTGCGGCCGTGAGGGTGACATTGGCCACAATAGGAGAGGCGCGGAGCTCCTGTAACATCGACAGGAAGTTTTCGGTGTCGGAGGTCGAGATGGTGTTACAACCGAGGCCTTGGACTCCAGGGTATTCCCAGCTACGTCGAGTTCGTCAGAGACGGAGCCCACAAAGGCAGCAAGGGAACTCACTCGAAATCCACCAGGTCTAGATGGTACTTTTTGATCAAGCCTGTTACACTGCTCACAAAGGACGTCCGGTTGCTTGCAGATCCGAGATTGGACGAATAAAATTGTGAGCCTCCCCAGCCGCCTATTGACAGTCCCGCTTTCACATTCTGAAAGACATGTTAGCTTGCGAACGCAGGTCGTGGGTTTACCGACGTTTTTATGTGCAGCAGTGACGAACTGTGGCAACAACTCTTCATCCGACTCTGCGAGCGATATTGCCTTGGGATCGACGGTCGGTACGCTATTTATTAAGGTTTTAACTTGGGCTCAAAGACAGTGGAAAGCACGCACGCAAATGCATAAGTCATATGTGTGTACTTGCTCCACAACACCGAAGACAGTGGAACGTCGGGTTCGTGCCATCCGGCGTACCAGCCCACAGCAGCGCTGTAATTCGACGCAGCAGCGGTGGTGGCGGCCACACATTGGGCAGCCAGAGCGAGTAAACCGAGCGAAATCATCGTAGAACGAGGAGAAAAGATTCTGTGGGGCTGTCCAGCGCGGTCTCCACGTTTACCCCACACTCGGCAGATGACCGTGTAAGCGCTGCCAAGAATACCCCTTAGAAATTAGGGTCGTTTGAAAGGTATTTGAGCTCGCTGCTGGCGATTAAAATGTGGCCAGAGTTAGGAGCAAGTGGGGAGAAAGCAAAAAGATGAGTTCGACCGCATCATGGTCCGACGAAACAAACCCGAATTGGGTTAGGGGCTCACACAGGAATCATTCGTCTGCAAGTACTTTCCTCGATTTCTTCAGGAGAATTCTGCCCAATATTGGCTTCTAGTGGTATAGTATGTAAGAATGAAAGATGTGTGCCATGCGGAAGCGGAAAATCCAAAGACGGAATCGCCACCCCACAAACAAATCCGTAGATAGGAGAGATGGGATACGCAGACAGCAAGCATGCGTACGGGCCGAGGGAGAGAATTTACGAGAGGGACGGAAGGAACTTCAAGGAAGGAAGACAGTCCCAATAAGGAACGCATGGGTACAGTGCTCGAGCGTGCAAATGAGTGCTCAACAAGCCTTGCCAGCATGTGTCCCGGGGGGGCAAAGTGGCTCTAGCCCTCGTCCAACAGGTACTCAGAAAGCCGGTCGGGCTGCAGCGGTCCCGAACGGTCTTGTCGACCTTGTTTGTGCTGGAATGTGAGTTCGACGAGCGGTGGGGTCGAGGTCATGGGGAAGGCCAGTGGGGAGAAGAGGATAGGCCTGTTGATCTGTTCGAGTCATTTAGGGCCGCCTCCGATGCTGCGGCCGATGAGAGGCGAGGTGCAACTTCTTCGCCATCTTATGAGCAGGTTGACGAATCGCCGATGTTGGGGTGGGGAACATGGCGCACGACGGACGAGGCGAGCCAAAGACCGTGAGACCCGGTCACCCGTATGTGCAAAGGAGTCAGTGTTCTGAAGGCTGGAGATGTCCTTGAAATGCAAAAGTGGGACCATTGAAGACGGGCGGGTGGCGAGACAAAAAGCCTTGGCGGGTCGAGGGTTGCTTTGGTCGGAGAGCCTCTGGCTTGAGATAATGTCGATGGTGGGGCGGCCGCTGGGTGCTCAATCACTCCGCTTTTACCAATTTGGCCCAAATCTCGCGCGTGGATCCTGAGGCCTGCGCGGAGGACATAGTTGCTGGACGAGAGTCATCTACACCACGATAGACGGGCGTGTTGCCCGGCGATGGCGGTAGAAATGCTGGGGCATCGCTCGTTGGGAGGTGATACCTGGGATGAGACAAGTAGCTCAACGTCTGGTCGACACCGCACCGACACGACAGATCTCTGGACGAGAACGGGTGCCAAAGTGCAGTCTCGAGGGCTTGATGTCCAGGTGTATGGTACCACGCTTGACCCAGACGAGATAGCGACCTTGCGACACCATTTACTTGGCACATCGCTAATGAGGCACGCGCACAATCCTAGCCAGGCAAGCGGCAACTGAAACGCGCGCTAGTAGGGGCCCATAGGGGTGGTACGTCTCCAAACCGGGAGGGGCTTTCTTATGTTTGAGACAAGCCGGAGCGAAGGCGAGTGCGACGACAGTGGCTGTAGCCAAGTCGGATATCCGGTAGCGCCAAGCAGTCCAGGTAGCGCCGGAAGTATATATCACACCTGCCTATCGTGTTGAGGGGCGGGGCAGCGACGTTCAGTACCGAAAAAAAGAAGGGGGAAGTGGGTGCCCAGAGGATCGTTACGAAGGCCTTGCCGTAGAGGTACAACTTGGCGGTGTCTTCCGGGACGAGGAGAGGCAGATCGCAGAGTATTAAGAGGGTAAGGTTTTGAATTTTTTGTAGGCAAGATCCAGGGTATGGGGATTTTGGTGCCGGATTGGAGGGTGGCGAAAGCCGAAGAAGCGGTGCGCAGTACTCCGACGATTCGAAAGCGACAAAGTGCCGAGAGAGGGCTGTGGGATCACCACTGTCCTGTAGTACCGGATGGCGAAACTTCCTTCTCTGAGAGGCCGACGTATTTCTGCAGAGATGAAAAGATAATACATTTAATTGAAGACCACTTTACTCAGAGTAGGCTGCGTATGGAATCCCCGTCCCTGAGGATGCACGGCCCGCCATAAATAACGCGGCTCTCCAGCCCGTTCTCCTTCACCCACGCGGCGACGCTCTCGTCCGCCGCGCCAGGCTGAATCCACACCGTGGGCACGCCAAGCGGGATCGCGGCTTGCAGGAGGGAAAGCGTGACCTGAATCATATCTTATTCAGCGCGCGGCATGGGACGGAACGAGAATTGAGGACAGACTTTAGGCGGGGTAATGATGCTTAGGGATGTCTTTGTCGGGTGGGGGAGTTCCGCGACGGTGGGGATCGTGTCGATGCCCTCGAGGTCGGTTTCTTTCTGAATAAAGTATGAATGAGATGGGGTTTCAGAGGGATTATACATAGCTGACAGGATGGATAGGCTGGACGTCCAGGCTTCGGGCTTTGTACCAGTTCAGTATCTGCGCGCCATTGGGACTGAGCATTGAAACGTCCGCTTTGCGGGTCGAATAACCCCAACCTTGGTGCCAAACTTGGTTTGGTCCTTGGATGCCCCGACGACAGCATAGTACGAGGAAGACAGAAAGACTTTTTGCACTGCGGCGGCCATGGCAGAATAAGTTTTAACGGTTCAAGGTTCTTGGTCTTGTGAATTGAAAGGAACTGCTTCCAGGCTTATATATGTTGGTGGTCGGAAGCAAGCAGGATTTGTGTCACGGGTCGACGAGCTTTCCGCTTGCAAAGCAGCCATGGCGCGAGGATTCGCAAGGACCGGAATGTCGGAGAGTGTCGGAGAGAAGGCTCATTCTCGGAATATAGCCGCGACGCCAAACAGTGACATGGCCTTGCGCTCTACCACAATCTCGAAATCATCCGAAAGGCCTCAACCAGCTACGGTCGGGTACGGAACGGGTGAACCCGTCGCGGTCACGGTAGACCCGGCGCCTACGGGAACGGTTCGGAGCCTGACTGCAATGTCTAATAATCCGGAAAGGCCTCAACCTAGTCAAAAAAACTCGCTGAACTGGAGCGTTGGGCCTCATGTTAACGTCTGACCTCTTTCTGGGCTTTGAACCTCAAATTCTAGGACTTTGAAGCCTTGTTTATTGCTTGTTTGAGCTTGAAGCTTGACCCCCACTGGTTGACTTATTCTGAGCGTATACAACTGGTTCAGGATGCCACTTTCAGGCATTCCCTTCGGCTTCGCCTCCCTGGATCGCTCTAGAGTCTTTTCGGTCTTGAAGAATTGCTGCTGGCGCCGCAGCTCACGCTCACTCGTTTCTTACCCATCTAGGATCTCGCGAGACTGTATGCTTCAAGGATAAGGTTTAGTGGAAATAGATGGTCGAAGATGTCTGTGCTCCAAGTGAATAATCAGAAGCTATATCTGGCCTGACCCTCAAGTTGCGCGGCTTTTCGCTGAAACCGGACCTCGCCCCAAAGCCATATCTTGGCCTAGGTGGATCAGCATTTCAAGACCTTTCCAGCAGGAGGGATAATCCAACTCATCATCAATCCTCAAGCTACGATGACCGTTCGCAGGTCTGCACGTCGCAGACCGGGTCGTCCTCTCTGTAACCAACACGCAAGTCCGAATCTTGCCAAGAATGGCTCGGTATTCGGTCCCACGCGGCGTTACATACTCATACCGGAATCCCTCACTGAGCCTTGGGGATTCCCAAGTTTGGCCTTTGCAATGAATCGCCTTTGTCTGCTCATCCCGGCCTGCTCTACATTCGGAGCCAACGAGTACACGTACAACCGCTTGCGCCTCACTGTGGGGTAAATTTCGGATTAAAATACACCGGTTTACGCTGCCATGAGGCAATTCATGTCTTTTCTTCCTCTTGGCTTTCCCTCCTCGTATCTCTAGTTAATTATACAGCGCATTAGCCCTTTGCTGGACTGAATATGCTGTCCCTAGACAACAGATTTGTGCGGTAATAGAGTTGGGTAATGGGTAGGTAATGGGCTATTAGAGTGGTCAACTGCTGACTAATCTCTGGCTCCACTTCTTCGCAACGACGATGGACTCGAAGAAACGCATGTCCCCTCCGTCAGCTTCACCCCCCATACGTCGCCGCCGATTCGTCGTGGCAGTTGTCGCGCTCCTGGCCTTCATCTACTTCTTTGGCTCCCCATTCAGGCTTCCAGCGACGCTGAAGGACGTCTCTGGTATCTCACGCGCCAAGATCGCGTACTTGGTGAAGGGCTCCCCAGCCGCTGCCAATGTGGACGAGATATTTGGCCTATTACACCTGGTCACCGGGGACAGCGAGCACGAGCACATTCTGGGACACACGGAGGGTTTTGACCCGACCAAGCCTGTTGACCTTGAGCTGTATGCAGCGGGAACGGATAACATCGACTGGAACAAGCGCGTCGTTGAGCTCAACGAGCGGTATCCTCTCGTTGTCTTCAGCAAGGTGAGCTTCTTGTCTGTACAAACCATGCTGCATTTCTGACAAAAACGTCGCCAGTCATATTGCCCGTACGTCCCCATTTGCGGTTCATAGCTGATGCACTGACGCGTCATGCAGGTACTCCAAGCGCGCAAAGGCCCTCCTCGCGACGTATGAGTTGTCCCCACCCCCAAAAATAATCGAGGTCGACCTCCGAGGCGGGTGGTCTTCTTCCGACGTGCACCTCGTCAACCGTTAATTTCTCTTCTCCTAGATGACGCCACCCAGGTCAAGACTGTTCTGACGCGCTTGACGCACCACTCTACGTTCCCCAACGTCATCATCCGCGGCAAGTCTGTGGGTGGCTCAGACCACCTGCAGGCGTTCCACGCGGACAAGTCGCTGCGGCGTAAGCTCGAGGCCGCAGGGCTGACCATCCGCGGCGACATCCCGTAGGCCATAGTGCCCATCCGTCTGCCCAAGCTGTATCTTTACTGATAACGTATCCGACACGCGCTTTGTCGTTGTACTTGTAGGAATTATATCTGACTATGCATTCTCATCATTGCCACACGCCGTACGGCGAACCGTCACCACACGCCATGCGGCAAACGCCGACGTTTTTCGAGACGCACCCGAGGCCTGCGTACCGTGTAAGGGTTTCCAGCCTTCGAAACACCTGTCTTCCCGTATGTTATCCACCGTAAATGCTCTGGATTTTCTGCGAAGGGTTCACTCGTTCCTATGCTGCTGCTGCCGTTGATCCGCCTCTTTCGCTGGGTCCTTGAGCCTCAAGTGAATCGAAGGTTGCTTTCCCCCCGCTTATTCTTGGGTCTTGGCGACCATGCAGGCACGATACTACACGCCTCTGGCAATTAACACCGGCTTCGCTCGCGCTAAATCACCAGGCGGCTGCCGTTCTGCTGTTCAATCTGGCCGCCTACGCCTATGCGCTTATCTCCTCAAAAGTCATATCGTGCCTCGCCCGGCCGAAGAGTCAAGGAGGCAAGAACACGAAACACCAGAGGTCTTTCAACTACAGTCGAAAGCGCTGCCGGACTGTGAAGTACACGGTTGTCTCTCCACTGCTAAGGCAAGAGCGCGCGCCTATTGTCGGCGCCAAACTTGCACCAGTCGGTGAATCACTGATATGCGAGCAAGCCCGGCCTCCTTCATCTAGGGTTCAGACTTGGTTCAGACTTTGCTTATATTGATTCGTTGCTCACTCTCTTTTCCCTCCCATGTCTTACGCCACTCCTGGCTACCATGCAGCGGTACAGGAGCCAGATGTTCATACCTATGGCTACCTTGGCACACCAACACCGGACGCGTACAATGCCTTGAAAGCCTCTGACGACTCGGTGAACGTTTTGGCCCCCCATCGCGCGACTAGATCCACGCCCCGTATCCCCCCATCACGGAAAAAGCTGTGGCCACCCGCCCTCACCATCGTACGTCCTGTTCATCTGCCAGCAGCCGTCTTTTGATCGCGTTCTGCAAACTAGATCGGGTCTCTGGTCGCAGGATGCGTGTTCGCCATTGGCCATCACGTATACTTCTCGTCGCTGGATGGAAAGTCCGTCGACACGACGACCGTACTCGCTGGGCTCAAGGTTTTCGACGAGAAATGGGCGAATCATGTCGCCGTGGCCCTCGCCTTCCTCACCAAGTTTTCCTTCAGCATGTGTGTAGGGGTGGCCTACGTCGAGACCCTCTGGAAAACCGCACGTCGTCCCCTTGGTCTTTCTGTTGCGGGCCTCGATGCGAGCTTCAGCATCCTGAACAACCCGCTGAAGTTCCTGTCCACAGATCTGCTGTTCTCCGCCCAGTTTCTCCTCCTTCTCGCCGCCATCTCATGGCTCATACCTGTCGTTTCCATCTTCACTCCTGGTGCTTTGACTGTGGTCCAGCAGTTCGTCAATGCGACCGTCCCCTGCACGGTGCCGGCACTCAATCTAGCTTCGACAGTGCGTTTGATTCTTCCTCTGACTTTTGATTCGATCTCAACCTCTGTAGTATGCAGTCAATAACTTTGGGTCGTACAGTAACCCCCTTCATGCTGTGAACAATCAAGGGTCGACGCTAGCCGGGCCCAAACAGGCGTTGCAACGCATTGCGACGACGACCCTTCTGGACGGAACCTATATCGCCCCGTCCTCTCCTTGCGTCGCCGGTGCCAGTGTGTGCTCGTATTCCACGTCTTATGTGGCGCCATACTTCAAGTGCGGCGATCCCGTCGCCGGAGTCTACACCGACAACCCGAGCTTCCAACAGTCGGGCGGGACGACGTGGTTTAACGCGACGTACATGCAGAGCGCCAGCACAGGCGACCAGCTGGTCGTCGCGTGGCAGATGAATTTCACCGACGTGTGCGTGCTCACCTGTGCCGCGATGAACGCGACGTATGCGGTCGACGTACAGCACACGCCGAGCACGCATACTGTGGACGTGGCGAGCGTCGTTACCAGCGGTGTGCTCAATACCGGCCTGGGCCTCACAGTGTTTGTGAACCCGCTGACGGATCCGGTCAACTCGGACGCTCTCCGCGCAGAGATCATTTCCGCGGCTGTCATGGCTGCGGTGGCGAGCACGATAACGGGCTCGGTCGTCGCCAGCGATCCGCAGTCTGGGTCAATCAAGACCGTCATCAACACGGTGCGCTAAATTGAAACATTTCCAGTGTTCCTTGCACTTACAAGAACTCACTCAATAGCTAGTCGGGATGAGCAACTTTGGCATCGTCGACGAAGACGAGCAGGCGCGCAACTTCACCGCCGCGCCAGACATGCCCGGGCTCGTCACAAGCCTGCTGCAGAACGTCACCATCGGGCTCATGACCAGCAACGCCGCCGACACCCCGGGAAGCACGACGTGCGTACAGGCGCTGACGCAGAACTTCTACCTCTATCACCCGACGACGCTGTGGCCGCCGTACGGCGCAGCGGCCGCCGCCGCCTTCCTCGCCGCGCTCGTCGGCCTCAACGCGCTGCGGGCGAACCAGACCGCGGTGGACACGAGTTTCACGGCGATGATCGAGGTGACGCGGAATAGCTCGCTCGACGCGGTGCCCGGGAAGGACCCGACGCGCGTACGGCTGCGGTATGGGCTTGTCCGGGATGGTGGGGAGGAGCGCATGGCGTTTGGGCAGCTGAGGGAGTTTGGGGAGCATCCCCTTGCACACAAGGACGAGGCGTGACGGTCGTTTTGTATTCGTTCGTTCTTAGAGGGTAGCAGTAATGTAGCATTAATATCAAGCGCGAATTCTGATTTTAGTATAAGTACGAATCCCAGATGAGGGTGGCTTCGCTGGGATCCAGGATCTACACACACATTCCAGCAGAGTCCAGCCACTAGTGTACGCCTTCCTGCTCTTACGCGCGTCAGCGGTTCCTTCAGGTAAAGTACTTCAACTTCTCGACCCAATGCATACTACCAGTCAGAACGGTATCGCCGCTAAAGAGTATAGTATTTCTCGCCGCCAGGCAATCGTCCAAGTCCGCTGATTGACGATCATGAAGAGGATTACTCGAGGACGATTGAACGGGTATACGGCAAAGCATCGTGACAACATCAACAAGGATATAATGGACACTGAACGGGACGACATTGCTGACATTGCCATCGCTGTCCAGTCCGGTCGAGGACCGCCCAAAATTTCCGATAAGTGAAAGCTCAGCTGGAGAAGGATGTCTTCCAGGGCGGTGTCCGGCAGGTCCATGTCGAGATAAAACACTGCGGATATGTTACAGAACGAGGTTATCGATATCAGCAAAGAGACCTTCGAGCAATCTGGGATTCTGGGATTCCGAGATATGCGCAGCACGACGCGCTTAACCACTGCCTACGCAGCACGAGGCTCAGCCAGGTGAAAGAGCCTCAATTCCGCGTCACATCCGCGAGAAAGGCTATGTTCGGTCGTCTATTAGAGCCGCCATTCAACTGCGGCAGGCGATGTCGTTAAGATTGGGCTAAGACTCAGGATATGGCCAACAATTAAACGGCTCTCCTAAATTGCCATGCTCCCTGGTTCATTGAAGGGAGTGAGTTTGAATCCTACGCGTTTGCTGTATTCAAGCAGTTCAAACTTCAAAGTGGTTTGGGACAAGGTGGTTTCGGTCATCAGTTCGCGCATCCAATGATGCTCAGGCTATAATCGGAGTTGAACTTAGATGTCAGCGAGGTGCTTTTTACCAGCACTGCCCAAGATACAAATCTAGGACACGGATGCTGCATCACCGCTCGTTCGTCCAGGGGTTTGAGCTCAAACGTCAAGCGAAATTTGCGTTATAAAGCTGGCCAACTTCATGCTGCATGGCAACCCACTACCACTTTACTGCAGGCAATATGAGTACCCAATCGTCAAATAACGCCCCTCAAGAGAAGGTTAAGCCTCTACCTGGAGGATCTAGCCGAAAGGTACGCCAGCTCCACGAATGTTTGAGCTCGGTGGTTAATTTTTACAAAGACTTCATGCGAAGAATGTCACAGGTACAGTTTCTTCCATGTGGCGAAGCTCACAATGGGTCTGAAATAAGTAAAAGATTGAAGATGAAATGCGACAAGAAAGTTCCTTGTGGCCTGTGCGGTACGCGTTATGATTTATCGATTTTCCCCCTACATTAATCTAGCTAGTTCGGCGAGGATGCGAAAGTATATGTCCTACGGGTCAGTTTTACTTCATCTTCTGTCTTCTACGTTGTCCAATGCGATTAACCTCCAGGCACATTGCATTCTTCTGGACGGGGCAAACGGTATGCGTTTAACCACCTCGGCGCAACTTTCGACTGATATTCCCCAGCTCCGTCTTGTCCGACGTTCCACATCTTACTGCCAAGATCACTGAAATGGGGGAGCGTATACGCCAGCTCGAGCAAGCCGTCGCCAGCACGCGTGAAAATACTTCTTCTCATCCCCTGCTTTCAACTGCCACTCGACCTCTGTCAGAATCTACTCCGGCACAGACGGACGAGGTTCTTGGCACTTTCAGCGTCAATGATGTCGGCGATGCGGTATATTTCGGCCCCAGCGCTGGTTCCGCGGTAATTTTGGGATCGACCGTGATCCAAAAATTGTCCTCACACATTTCTTTTAGGCCTTATTTTCTGTGCGGAGTTGTGTTGGCTGCGCATCCTGATTTTTATTCACCTTCTCGCCAGATTGAGGATGCCCCTGACAACGCGCATCGCTTTTCCTTCACAGCCATAACGGAATCGTTTCCGTTCTCGTCTGACAAAACTTCATGGGACGCAGATCAGGCTCTTGAACACCTACTTGCACACCTTCCACTGGAGATACGAGCTTTGGGTCTATGCGAAACCTATTTTCGAAATGGATGCTGGACTGCAATGCCCGTTATGCAATGCGAAGCCGTAGAACTCTTGACTCTAATCTACCACGGAAGTCGATCTTTGGCTATCCCGCAGCAGATGGCTGTTCTTTACCTCATCTTTGCACTCGGAGCTTTGGTCGATCTAGATCTACCTCCGTACAACTACGAAGCCGACCACTACTTCGATCTTGCCTGTGCTGCCATGTCTATCAAACCGTTGTTCGAGCAGCCAACCGCGGTGACAGTCCAGGCGCTGATGCTGTTGTCTTGCTATTACACTCACGGTGGACGAAGATTCTCAATGGACAGCGGTTGGAACACAGTTTCCCTCGCCTCCAGTATTTCGCAAAGAGTCGGTGATTCTATGTGTCGATGTGAACCTCATACTAATTTTACAATCAACCAGCTCGGCCTACGTGAATATACGTTTCTCACCTCTCCGAATCCGAATTTGCTTATTTGTTTGTCAACCAGATCGCGAGAGTTTTGGTTTGAATCTACCCCCCAAATCATCGAACCGGTGCCGGGTGTGTACCAGAAATCATCTTTGTGACTTTGACGCTCAGGCGCCTAGGCAGGCTTTATTTTGGGAGACATACACCCTCGAAACTATATATGTAGGCGTCTACTACATAGGCTCTTCAATCCCATCCGATGCTGATAGCAATTTCCAGGGACTTTCGGTTGGGCGCCCCACTGGAACTTTTCTTTCGGATATTAGCTGTCCATATCCACCCGACGAAGCTGATGAAGAGCAACCGTTTGTCAAGATATTTCCCGGATGTTTGTGATTGCATCTGTTCGTCGACTTGGCTGATATTGTTCTACTCAGACCGGCACGCTCGTTGGCAGTATATCAAAGAGGTGCGTTCAATTATTCGGCCGTGTAAATCGCCTAAATAAAAGCTGGTAGATCGCGGCGCCCATAATGGAGTACGCGTTTCTTATGCATTTCGAACACCCTGCCAACGATCTATTTCAGAGACTTCTTGACAGCTAAAAAACCCAGGTATGAAGCGGTCTTGGCCATGGATCAGAAGATTCGGGAATATATGCATTCATATCCCTTCGAGAGCTTTCCGACGCTTGATGACGAACCTCCGTTCGCATTTCTCCAACGACATCTGTTCCCTCTTTTCCTGAAAATCAGTAAGAGTTTGGATCGCGCTTCTGCATTTGACCTAATAGCATTTTTTCGGTAGCGTTGATGTACTTACACAAAGGCTCCTTCGTCGAGGCCATGCGAGACGATTCGACCGATCCGCTCTCAAGTTCATATTCAGCTTCATTTCTTGCTGCATACCGGAATGCGTCCGAAATCATCAAGGCTAATATACAGAACTTCACCACTCACCCGATGCTATTTACCCGATGGTACTCTCACTTTCGTCCACATTTCGGTTCATGGTTTACGAATTTACGTTAGGTGGTTAATCTGGAAGAGCTGTAAGTCCTTCAGTTTCTCAACAGAAGGCAGCATACTCAATTTTGGGAAAGTATTCAATGCAGCTGTATTCACCTCTCTGTTTCTTTGGCACAGATCATTGAAAGGAAAATTCTTAGATCATCGTAGGGACTGTCGCCACCAGATTTCCGGATTCAAAAATCGCCCCTGATGCGGTCGTAGAATTTTTCACGGCGGTAGACCTCATCGAAAAAGGCGCTGTGTCATCCGGCCGTGCGCGAAACGGTCTAGTATGTTTACTGAACACATCTTTTAAATCTTCACCCTCATTTGCATTTGTATAGGCGATTCTTCGACGGCTGAGAGACAAGGTTATCGGAGCCTATACGCTGTGCTCAGAAGATAACCTGGCTCCACCTCCCTTTTTTGACCCTAAAATAGGAGAGGAGCTGAAGATCTTTGCTGGATACACGCGTATCATTGCGAAAAAGGCGTTGCAACGCTGGTCCCCGCAGACTGCGTGCGACGATCCGTCGCTTCCATCTTTTCCATCTTTTCCTCAGCATCCGGATGGGTGGGAAGTGGAAGATTTCCAACAGGAATTTGATCCCACCATCGTACAGTCCTTCGACACAACGACTCCGTTCGGTAACGTGATGCTCCTTCCAGAGCCGCAAGCCCTGCCCTCTGTTGAAGACCCGGGGTTTTTCTCCACGTATCCATTCAATTCAGATCCAAGCGTGTCCCAGCAATCTGATTTCCACCATGTCCAAATTGCCTATGAGAGACAATGGGCCGACTTTCTGCAGACAGTCCAAGAATAATGTTTTTTGGTCGATGTAATAATGGGAGCCTCCTCTAATTTTCTGTTTGTCCTTCTATCTGGCTCACTTCGACTGTCGACAACTATAGAATGGATCGCGGTCAGCTGAGTATTATTTCCAAATCGGGATACGAGCGGTAGTTTTGCATTGTTGTGCTGATGTTGTCGGATGTTTCGCATTGGTTTTAGCTGTTTCATCCACTTCGCATTAAAGGCCATGGTCCGCGATTTTTTATCTAATTAGGCCCCGGGATTTCGCAGCCAACTGGAGCACCAACGAACGCCGACTTGAAGTACGCGGCATCATGCCAAGGCTGGCACCATCCAAATGATCCTTCAAAGAGTCTGCTTCGAGTCCGCTACTCCGTTCAAGAACAACTGATATCCTTGGATACCGGTCTCGCCCCGAGCTCCTGGATCTGATTTTGTTATCATCCGTAGGAATCCCTGGCCACACATGCTAGTATCATTTATAGTACGCCCACAATTGGCCCATAGGCCACAAGCGATCTTGAAAGTGCCCGGCATTATTCCCAAGGTTCAGTATCCTACCATGGAAAGTGTGCGGCTTGGTGACCGATCAAGCGACTCCCCCGAAGCCAAAGGGGAGCTCACAAAGATGGAAATCTTTTGGCGCGACTTGCAGCCATAGTTGCAGCAATGCGGGTTCACGCTCCGACCAGGTTTCAGACAGGACTGGATTCCGTCATGGAAAGGCCCGAGGGCTGTATTTAAAAATTATGACAACTTTTGGCCACTCATTGTGACAGTCTTGCTTCCAACTTACGAGTCTGACCATTGTCTTTAGCATCAAGCCATGGATGCAGTGTGCGATATCGACGGACTTCGAGTTATACTGAAGCGGCTCAAGCTGTCCGCTCACCCTTTCGGGGAAAGAATCCACCGTTTTCTCATCCTCAGACTCGGAGCTTTCGGGGGACCCTAAATGCTTCCAATAATATCGTGATGGACGGCGCGCATTTGTATCCCGATGGATTCCACCCCCAATACCAAAGCAGGACCATGGATCTGCACAACACGGCAGGCATTTGACCCGCACCCAACGACCTCCGAAATATTATCTCATCGACTTTGGGATATCGGTGCAATTCGAACCAGGAGCTGATAGAATGCCTCCAGAATTCGACGACTCAGATATTCTGTCAGTTCCTCAAGATGCGTTCCGCACAAATGTATGCCATATTGGCAACCTCGTCCGCGAAGGGTTTCTCGATATATGTGACGCGTTTTTCTTTGTGAAAGACTCGCAGGACTTGAGACTTTCATCTTATCAGTGGAGGCCGCGTTGGATTCGAGCGTTAACGACATGGGGAATCCGGATCCTCAAAAGCGGCCCACCATGGACGAAGCTGTACCCCTCGAAAAGATCAAGAGCGGGCGCTAAGCTCTTGGCAACCGGGCTAGATCTAGGGCCGCTTTTCCATTCCGCTGCGTCGCAAAACATTGGTATCAAGATGGCTATCGTTCTCAATCTTCCGGTCTTTGGTAATCAAACGGACTGGAATCCCAGTAGATCTCATTTCGAATGATAAGGTTCTTTTCGCATTCGCCGCACCTTCAGCTGTTGACGTTAGATCTGCTATTTCTGGAAATTCCGCGATGATATTGTTCGAGAATGATACATCACGGGACACTGTTGAAACGGCGTCGATGCTTGTGCAAATCTTGGTATACTGTAAAGGGCTATCGAAGCTGAACCGATAAAATATCAGTCGGGGTACAGCTTGTTGAAGTGAGTAGACAGTTTCAAGGACGATCAGTGTTGAACTTACCTTGCCTGGATTAAATAGTCCAAGGGGATCGACGGTACGTTTGATCTTCTTCATTAATTCAACCGTACCCGGCCCCAGCTCTTCGACAAGATACTTCTTTTTACCGACACCCACGCCATGCTCTCCTGTACCTGCCACATACGTTCACGCGAAGAATTCGGGGAAGAAAAGCGGGCAACAAACATGTTCCATCCAAATCTATCGCCCGTTTCACCATACGATTGACCACTATTTTTGCAACGTCCAATTCATCTTCTGTCTTGTACAAAAGCAGTGCATGGAAATTTCCATCGCCAGCATGGCCGACGAGCATGGATGGAATCTCTGCCGCGGCGAGATCCTTCTTCGTTTCGTACACCAGTTCCGGAAGCTTCGAGACAGGCACACTGGAAAGCGATACGATGTCAGAAAGTACAACATGCATCACGTCCCGATGAGATTCGCACCAAACATCAGTGGACCAACCCTTGGCGTCGGGGTACAGTGAGAGACCGATGTCGAGCGCGTTCTTTCGATCAGACCACATGGCATCTGCTTCGGCAGGCCCACTAGCCAATTTGAATCCGCTGCCTCCGTTTTTCTCGCACACAGCCTTTACGATTTTGGCCACTTCCTTCAGCGCGGTATCAGAGTGTCCTTGGAATTTGAAGAACAGCCCGTCCTTCTCCGAGTACTTTCGTTTCGACGAGCCTAGGTGAGTCCAAGGACGGTTTAGTGCAACAACAGACGCCAGGGAATTGTATACCATATTGGTTCAACGCTTTCATAAAGTTGTCGTCGACTAATTCAACACATTCTAGGTGCCGAGTGAGTAGAAGTGACATCATGTCTACATTTGAACTCACGAATGGCGGCCCCGACGCCGGCTACATTGAGCGCCTGTCGCACTGCTTCTGCTGCCGCAGCAACATTGGGGAACTGCACAGTTGCAACTGTGGTAGGAAGAACGGGGGCCAGGCGAAGGGTGACTGGGATGTAGTGAAGCGTCATCCAAACTTGTGTGGGCGAAACATACCTTCTGTAATTATTCCCAGCGTACCCTACGAATTATATTGAGCGGTCGTAGATAATGTATTATGTCGCATACCTCTGCACCGATAAATAGTTTCGTTAAATCAAATCCGGCGGACGACTTTCGGGATCGACGGGCGTGTTTTGATGACTTCGCCGGTTGGTAGCACCACAGTCTGTCATAATCTCTAAGAGAAAGAAATGCACGACTAAAAAGAAGCGATTACCAAGTTCAAAAACCACTCCCCTCTAGCAGTCCCATATCGAACGGCATTGGCTGTGGAATCGTGAGGGACGAGCAGGAACTGATAGGTTGAATCTCACTTCCCGAGCAACCAGTGCTTACCATCCCGCCGATAGTCGCTGATGGCCCAGGGTCTATCTACTCCAAGATGAAACTGAAAGTAAACTGGCATGCCAATGAATCGCCATACCGGACAGAACAAGGGTATTCCTGACAGAGGTTGAGTTAAGAGCCGAATTTGTGAACGTTCTCACCTTTGCTTCGTAGTGTTTCGTTGATGGTCATCCAACCTACCCCGGGTTGACACACGAGGTCGGCGTCCGCTTCTAAAGCCTGGTCAGTTCGAAAACAGCTTCTCGACGACAAATCAACCATGAATCTCGATAATTTGATCCATTTCCGACATGTCTACACAAATGCAACCACCGGGATGCTGCAAAGACGAGTGTAAATAGAGACCTCAAGCAAGAGCTGTTCCACAAACCCCGACAACTTGACCTTCTAAGCTCGTAGCGCCAGAGTAAGGCTGAAATGATGTTGAATGATGGATCACAGATAGAAGGGATATCGGCAGACCACGACAGGCATTCTGTATTTGTTTGCGATTTTGACAACCTTGACGACATCCTCCGTGCTTTCGGGATAGACAACGACACTGTGAGGTATACCTATTTGGGTGTCAGCGTAAAGTGATTGTAACAAAATAAAATAAACCATCATGATAATGGTACGGTGATCCGCCGTGAATGACGAGATCAGCGTTGTCAGTTGATACAGCTCCGTCCCGGGGTAGAGCAGGCTCCTACCCGCGCACGTTACGAGGTTGGGCAAGACAGAGTAGGCACAATTAAATATTGAATTATGAGGCGTAGTAATACAAAAAGACGAATCATTGATAGCCGACACTAATACTCCCGAACTTCAAAGGCCCTAACCTCTCCACGGCGGCTGGCACTTAACAGACGTAAACAACATAGCCACATTTGCCGAAAATATTCCTTGTGGACCTCTGTGTTTCAAAGAAATGTCAAAATAAGTGTGGGGGGCTGCTGAGGGTTATAAAGCCCATTGATAAATTTTCTAGGGGCACCGCAGTCGAGCTAACGAAAAGGTAGCAGCCCAACCATGCGGGTGGCTATGTTGTTTACGTCTGTTAAGTGCCAGCCGCCGTGGAGAGGTTAGGGCCTTTGAAGTTCGGGAGTATAGTGTCGGCTATCAATGATTTGTCTTTTTGTATTACTACACCTCATAATTCAATATTTAATTGCGCCTACTCTGTCTTGCCCAACCTCGTAACGTGCGCGGGTAGGAGCCTGGGGGTAGAGCCTCCTTGAGTTCCTTTGCAGCGAGCTTGAAGTCTTCTGCAGTTCCATATTTCGGGGTTTGTGTAGCTTGTTTGAGGTAGCACCAGTTAGAATGTGCAATGCTGTAATCCGCCTACTGCCCCGCACATTGTCGCAGCAAGAAGCACCGCAAGAGCATTGAGGTTCTGGCGGTTGACAACAGGTTTAGGGATGTTTGTACTTGGGAAGTGATCTGGATGAAAGCCCGCGATAGGTAAAGGTGGGTTTAGCTTTGGAAATATGCTGCCAAGGAGCTCGACAAGCCCCGAAAAGACGCCGCGACGAGGACATGGAGGTAGAGATCAACCAGAGCCGCGACAGGCGTGGGTCTGATGATCCGTCAGTCAGCAGTTAGCCGACCAAGGGAATAATCGAGGACATGGTTTTTTTTCTTGGGAAAAACGAGGAACGTTGAAACAAGATCAGGGGATCTGAACTTGAAAAAAAAAGGCTGAACAAAAGTGATCCGACACAGGTTCGAACTGAGGACGTCTATCAAGAGGTGCGCGATCTGCTAAGCGAGCCCACTCTGATGGGCACGTGCTGGTTGAGCACCTTCCATATCCGGTCGTTAGGTCACCAACAGCCACACTCTCACACGCAGCGCGACAATGTACAAGCACCCGTGTACCAATATTCCTATCAAGTGTCCGCTCGACTGCGACCAGTTTCATTGGAAGTACAATTTCCAACAGCATCTAATTCTATCCCAATACTTCCTTTCCACCATCCACATCAGCTCTGCTGAGCAAGAGGCCCTCGGAATTCCCCGCGGACGATGTCATTGGCGCTGCACCTCCCAATCCCTTAAAGGTCCTCCTCCGAGTCGCGGCCGGAAGCAGCCCGCATCGAGCCCTCCGAATTCGCCCAGCCGCAGAGCCAACAAGGAGAACGAAGGGATACCCGCAATCGACTCGCGCGCAGTGCGCCCACCGAAGATTCGGAAGCTTATTTGAGGTTACCACCTGCCACCCCAGACCTCCAGGAAAATTCTCGTGTATAATGGAACATGTAAAGATGACATAGAAATATTTTTGTACTTTTCTGCTCAATGCACGGCGCATACAATCCGAGCGAACACGTCGCAGCTTCGCGTGTGAGAGTGTGGCTGTTGGTGACCTAACGACCGGATATGGAAGGTGCTCAACCAGCACGTGCCCATCAGAGTGGGCTCGCTTAGCAGATCGCGCACCTCTTGACGTCTATTGCAGTTGACAGTTAGCCGACTAACGAGAATAATTGCAGTAAATTGAGGACAGTTTTTTTTTTTTCGCAAAAAATCTATGTAATTGGACGATTTCAACCGGGCAGAGTTCAAAACGAAAAGGAACAAAAACTGATCCGACCCAGGTTCGAACTGAGGACCGCCTGTGTTACAAATATCCCCATTAGGAAAGATGTTAGACAGAAGTGATACCAACTACACCATCGGACCGATGAACATCCATGGAAGCATAAACATTATACTATCAACGCACCAGGCCAGTTCAATTACTGTGATTTTGCGAGTCTAGTTAAACCAGAATCGATCGCGCCAGTGCTCAGGAATAAATTCCGAATAGTTCTCCAACATTTGTCGTTCGTTGTTGTAAGTGGGCCAGGGGATGGCCATAGGACAAAGTGATAATCAAGTACACCATCGGACCAGTAACTTACTGGGAGGACATGAGAAAAACCAACTTCGCTCGAGCAAAAGTGATAACCAACTACACAATTGGACCGGGATGGAACTGCGGCACAAAATTGTTGATGGCTCTCTACTTCCCTCGTCTCAGATTCGTTTCCTTCGAATATCCTTCGCTCGAACAAAAGTGATAACCAACTTACACAATTGGACCGGGATGGAACTTGCGGCACAAAAATCGTTGATGGCTCTCTACTTCCCTCGTCGTCTCACATTCGTTTCCTTCGAATATCGAGGATGGCCTGAACATGAACAATCCCGTTACGGGTTGGTTCAAGGTTGCTTCAACATGTAAGCGATCCGGATCACCCGGTACAGATTCCCAGGCTCTCTCTTGTAGACATGAACGACGATTTCCCGACCTTGGACAACCTCCGCGTAGGCTTTATGCGCAGAATCTGACCCTGGGTTAATTCTTGGCTAGGTTAAACACTGCTTTATTTGTCTAGAGGAAGAGCGCGCACCCGGCACGTCCACCGTTACACGTTTTCCCGGAATCTCATTCCACAACCGTGACCAGATGGCCCCGTTCAGAGCAACTCCCCTCCGCGATATCACCAGCGCCTGGGCTCATCCCTGTCCAAACTGTGCGCTCGTAGCCCACGACCGGTGTCTTTTGCGGTGGATAAGCTCGTTGCCGCTGAGACAACCAAAGGGCAAAGGCCGTGGGACCATTTTCGTGCTGGATACTTTCAGGTGCCCTCACTGCAAGCGTCCGTATGAGCTGGCAAACCCTATAACATCCCGGGGGCACCGGCTTGCTATGATATCTGATGCAATATATGTGCTTCTGGCCGAATTGGTGGATATAGGGTGCACGGCGCTGGGCCTAGCTACGCTGCAGATCATCCCCGTCTCGCTTACTCTGCAAAGCCGATTGACTGTGCTCGCAGGTTAGCATTCTGTTTTTAAGACGGAATAGCTGCCAATACCTTGACAGGAATGTTCGTTTATGAAGTCGCATTCCTGGAATTCTACTTGGGCACGAGGTACACTCGTCTCTACTACGAAATATGAGCGAAAATTAATTTGAAGCAGCATGTTCAACCTCTTTGTAACGAACAGAGTCAAAGATCTCGTTCGGTCGTTCTTCATTGTCGTCCCTACCATTCCCTTCAGGCCTCCTCCTTCCCGGCACTCTGCCCAGGTTTATAATACCTCTCTACACCAGTTTCCCCCTCATATTTCATGGCATGACGGAACTGGGAGTGCTCGGGCTTCCAGACACGCCGTCCGAGGTCTCCACCACTACCCGCCCCATGTTATCGACATGGCCGCCGTCTCCCGCGCTCCTCGGCCTTGTCATCGTTCCTCTCCTCCGTCCAGTCTACAACCGCATCTTCTCCCACTTCCGAACATGGGTCCTCGGGTCGCCTCCCCCGCACCGCCAGAAACGTTACCTCGCCGAACGCGTGCAGCGCCTATTCTTCCGCACGCGCCCTCCTCCGCCTCCCGCAGCGGCCGACGCAGACCTCGACCCCCCGCCCCTCGCCATCGCAGACCAAATCATCCAGAAGGACCAATCCTCTCTCACGCACGACGTCCTGCATGCCCTCGCCTCCCTCGCGTTCCCGCGCCTATTCGGGAACCTGCTGCACGGGCTCTCGGGGCACTCGTCCTATCTGCGGCGCTTCCTGGGCCTGCGGCCGGCCGTGGCGCTCGCCGCCGGTGTACATTCGTACCACCCCAGCTGGGGTGCGATGCCGCTCCAGGGGCGCGCGGTGGCTGTGTGCCGGACCGTTGGCGGGCTTCTGCTGGGCGGCTCGTGGGTATGGGCGGACGTCGATCCCGTGTGGTCTGTACATTAGTTCCCCGCGGTCGTCCGTTTGCTCATTATGTGCCTTACTATTTAGGTGGCGGAATTCCCTCGGCTTCGGGATATTCATTCTGGTGATATATTCTCCACGGACTGTTATCGACAGACCCACTGACGGTCTCGTAGGCCAAAGACTGCCTCGAGTTGTACAGATTATGGCTTCAGCAGAAGGAAGTGCGGAGTCGGACGATTAAAAGCCGGGACTTTGCTGGCGTGGATATCGCGGAGCTGGACCTTGTTGCGCCGGAGAGGTTCTCATAACATGCATGTCCACTGAAAGGTTATCAAGCTTTTCTCGTTGTCAAACGGACAGATATTGTCCACGGGCACTGAACCCTGCGGAATCCATTCTACGTCTGCTTCGCAAACTCTTGTAACTTCTCCTCGTCCATATCGGTGGAATTCCAGATCGCCCGAGTAGCCTCGACGTTCTCAGACAGCAGCTGCAACTTGGCTCCGAATCTCGTGCCGCTATCCGGGCCAAGAGGAACGCGCACAAAGTCTCGCTGTCCACCGTCCACGAAATCCTTCGCCAGCCCGGTCCCGCTCACAACCTCGAACATCCTCGCAGCCGCCTTGTTCATATCCCCCACCTGCTTGAGAGCGAGATGCCGCGCAACGTATTGCTCGGGCAGTTTTGAGGCATCCGGGTATGCGCCGGTCACTCGTTCGGGTCGGGCGCCGTTCACGCCTGCGGTAGCGAAGAAGTTGGTCGCGAAGAACCCTGGCTCGATAATGAGAACGCGGATATTAAACGGAGCCAGCTCGATGCTGAGGGCTTCGGTTGCAGCTGCACGACTTGTGAATACTGAGACATGGAGCGGCAGCGGACGAAGACGGACCTTCTAGCGCAGCTTTCGAGGCGTTGTACAACCCGTACGGCGGTCCACCCGCTACCGCGGCGATCGAGGAAATATTCAGAATGTGCCCCGATTTCTGCTCGCGGAGCGCCGGAAGCAACGACTGCGTGAGCGAGATAGCACCAAAAAAGTTTGTCTGGAATTCGGACCTGATGGCCTCGTCGCTGTTCCGTTTGCTGATCAGTCCCGGGTTTCCTCAACTTGAGTGGAAAGACTAGACGCACTCGAGCTCCTCGGTATACCCCGTTAAAGCGTAGCCGGCATTGTTGACCAGGACGTCGATTCGCCCATAGATTTTCAGTGCTTCCGCGCCGGCTTGTTTGATTTCAGAATTAGATGCATTGAGATCCAAAACCAGGGGTTTGGCGGCTTTAATGCTAGCTGGAATAGACGATACTTTCCTCACAGCAGCGATGACCTATTCACAAGTCAAGTAAAGGACTGACACCAAATTAAATCCGCAACAGACCTGATCACCTTGTGCAAGAACATGTTGAGTCAGGGCCAGTCCGAGGCCAGAGTTGGCTCCCGTAATCAACCAAATGCGAGAGGACGACATAATATTGTTAGATGTCCACACTATGCGTCTTTATACTGCACACGTCGGCTCCGGATTGGAAAAACGGCTCCGAATAACGAGGAGTGACTCCTCGGAAGAGGATCGGCAGCATACAAAGACTCCGAAGCCTTTCTCAAAGAAAGAGAGATTTAATTTGGAATCCGGAAATGGAACGGAAGCGGTTGTTTGGAGTTGATGGCGGTCACAAACACGACTTTTGTTTACGGCTGGAGCCAAGGGTGTGCCGGGCCGAGAAGCCGAGACCTAGGGCAGGGAGGGTGGGTCGACCAGATGGCCGATAAAAAAAAAAAAGACCTCTTATAATTTTGCCCAAAACTCATCTAGAGGACATCCGATTAAGCTATAAAACACCTCCATGCTCCCTCGAGCTTGTACAAAGCCCGAATCAGGTCTAAACGAAGCTGCATCACCCAGATCCGACCCTTTAGGAAGTGTTCCGTCATTGAGTTGGCACTGCTTGGCAGCGGCAACTAGCAAATCATCGCTATTTTTGACCAAAGACATGGCTCATTCCGAGGTGACACTAATCGAGCTGCGGAGGGTCAGCCAGGCAAGAGGTGTCGCAGAGGGTGACGAGACGGTATCGCGTACATTGCTATTGGAAATGTTGCGCCGATATTATCGAACCGTTTCCAGACATTCGAGTCATCCAGAGCACAAGAGAACCCTTGAATTTGACTTGGTACTAGTGATTTCGAGTTGCCGGAATAGTGTTATGGTTGAAAATGAGTGTTGAAGAGTCCCGTTCGTGCCGAACCAAGAAGCGGATCAAAAATTACCTTATTTGGACGTCACGTGGTAGGGTGGTTCAGAGCAAGGTGTTGCTAATGATGGTAAGAGGCCGGCAAGCGGCGGGGCACAAACAGTTCAAGAGTTCATGGACACATTTTGTAAATTACAAAGAGCAGAGTGGTCCAGAAGACGCCGCAAGGAGTCGACCGAAGCTCGTACTATATTTGGTTTTGGAGTGAAAAATCCTCTAGAAGTGAAAAATCACATCGCTTCGACTCAGTTTTTGTCCAATCGTCCTCGGAAGTGGCGCATATGAAACCGACAAATGTATAGATGTAGGCTATGAAAAAAAAATGAGAGTAAACGGGTGAGTATTGGGCGAGATCCTGCCCCGAGCATCAAATTCCACTGATGCCAGTTGCAAAACTCCTTGTTCTCTATTTTTCAGCCAACAGATTTTTATGAGAGCTCGGGGATACAATTAAACGGCCTATTTAAGCTTAGTACATAATTTTCCGGGGTCAAAATTGCGGCGGGACGGGGTTCATAGATAATTCTAAGCCTGCATCACAAAATGCCACAAGTGGGGCTGACTGCCGAAATTGTCGCGCTCGTTTTGGCGCAGACCTCCTGTGGCCGTCCCGCCTTGTTTTTGACCCCGGAAAATTATTTACATAGCTTAAATAGGCCGCGTAATTGTATCCCCGAACTCTCATAAAAATCTGTTGGCTGCAAAATAGAGAACTTGGAATTTTGCAACTGGCATCAGTGGAATTTGATGCTCGGGGCAGAATCTCACCCAATACTCACCCGTTTACTCTCATTTTTTTTTTCATAGCCTACATCTATACATCTTTCGGTTTCATATGCGCCACTTCCGAGGACAATTGAACAAAAACTGAGTCGAAGCGATGTGATTTTTCACTTCTAGAGGATTTTTCACTGCAAAGCTAAATTTAAAACAAGACTTGCCTTCGCTTCGCTCCGGCATACTTCTCCAGCTCACACTATGTCAGCACATTGGGGTCGTACGACTCGTAGTTTATCAAGCCATACAGGACAGAGTTTCAGGACAGGTCAATAAAACTCAACCACAGCAGCTACATTCAGCAGTGAACGCAACATCACCGGTGACTGTCTACCGATGCACAAAAATACACCAGTCCTTCTGTGTAGTCACATTTCCGACAATGAAGTCTGTGAATACCGGGGTGTGGTTTGTCATTGTCAGTGGATTACAATAAAATATTGGTACCTAGGAGACCGACGGTGAGCGAACGGTACAACATGCATGCTCAATATTAATAATATACATGGCGAGATTGATAAGGGTGTATGTTGGCACGCTAATGATCATGAGTTCTGGAATGAATACACAGGAGACACTGGTAAGCGTACCAGCAGCGAGAGTGACCCGTCAGCTATGAGTAGATACACGCATTCGGGTCGAAACTGGTAAGAATTGTTACAAATATTTAGTTGACGTTCAAATAGTACTCACGACTACAGCGAAGGAATCAACAATCAAAAATTATATCCAGCCTGGTCAAACGTCAAGGGAGAGCACAACAGAGAGAAATATCAGACATTCCAAGACACGGCGGCGGTGCTTTGGTGTAGATCGTGGATGACTTGAAGGTCCTGTGCATATCGGAAGTGCTCAGGCATGGGGTATCACACCACGAAGAATGCACGATATGAGAATATTGACGGGGGCCCGCAAGAACCGGCAAACACTTGCATTTGATGTCCAAGAGCTCTTCCGGATCTTGTAGTATCGTTCACCAATTGGAATACTTAGAGATTCGCGAATTTTGCAACTGGCACCATAGAAGTCCAGCACAGAACCGTTGCGCGCTTCGATTATGCCGTTCCAAAAATCGATACGGTGAGGAGGTTAATTCAGTGGAGTAAACAAAGGCTCAAAACAGAGGAATTGCATTACGAACCCCACTGATCATTCCAAGCTGAAAGATTTCCCCGAAAAGTTTCTATTTGAGCGTGGCATGAAGGAAAGCGGCTACTATCAACAATGCCAGACGATCGCGAAGCCGTATCGACGGATTAAACTCATTGATATCACCGAAACGCACCGGCAAAGTGGACTGTACCCGAAAGCGGGAGTGGAGGTATGGATCGATGTAAACAAATTGACCTGGAAGATAAATTGAGTATATTTTATGAAACAGAATGAAGACCGAAGCGCACCTATTCTCTGATAGTTCTTGATTAGCATATTGCCGATGGAGAAGCACCTATTCTGCATGCTGATCCCACTTTGGAAGTCCGTGTGATTGTCGAGGCAGCTCGAGAAGCAAAAAAGAGCAGATGTTAATCGACAATGGGCACGGAGGTAGTTGAATATAGAATGAAAGTATGTTCGTCTAGCTGGCTGAACTCAGGGAGTATCGAGGCGGCGAACATGAGCCAGGCCCAAGTGGTCTTGCAATTGAATCTGATCTTGTGTCAAACGGAGTGCGGGCGGGCATCGCGTAGTCTCGAGTCCTTGGTCTTGAGTCTCATAGGACTTGGTAGTCGTTTGATGTTGTTGAGGGTGTGGTTGACGAGGGTGGAGAGCCGCTAACTGGCGCGATCGTTGGCTGGAAGTCGACACAGCTGTCTTGATAAACTGAAGACCTCAAGACGGTGGTTGAGCACCGTGTCGGAACGCGGGCGGGCGGTGAGGGAAGGAAAGCGAGGGAAAGATGCATAAGCCTGCCATTTGAGCGCGCTTTAAACGCGTGACAATGGGCCGCATGTCCGCTCAGAATGGAATGGCGCGTAATAAAGCGGAGCTTGCCGGAGGTAACTGTGATTGAGAACATCTTCTGAAGATAGTCATGGGAAAAATGTAAACCTAATTTGGCGAGTTTGGAGGATGGTACTGTAGTATTAGTATTAGTCCTCCATATCCCCGATTTGGATTGTCCGTAACAGTTCGCAGTCGGCGTGCAGTTTGGAAGGAAGAGAAATCTAGCACGTGGTTGGTCGTGGGTTCAATTGGTCTGAGACTGCGTGGAAAAGAAAAGAAAAAACAAAGGAGTTAACCCTAGAAGAAACGCAGAGAAAGCGAGAAGAAGGATTGATATAAGGGGAAAGAGCACAGCCTTTCCTTTCTACCATCTTGTTAAAGAACGAATAATATAGTAATTGCCTCTGACCACGGGCTTTGATACCACGTCAGCTTGATTTCAAATTGTGTCACGTTTTGATCGTATTCTTGGACGTCTAGTGCACAACAGTACTAACGTACTGTTTGTGAATAAAAAAAACGGCCCTAGGTATTTTTTTTTCGTTTCAGAATCCCCTTGGCTGGAGCCCATGTCTTTCTTTCTTGGTGTTGAAGTGTACAAATGCTACACGGGACGAGAATAATATTACTTTACTTTTCATACGCAAGCGTATCTGGCTGTAAATCAAAGATCAGTTAGTAAAGCTCTGTAAGTTGGAATGACAGGAAATGTTGCTTACCCATTTGCTTTGGAACCATCGGCGGAGCATCGCATCTCCCTGTGTCACATTTAAAGCGTCATCGTACAGATCATCGTTGACACACAGCAACGACGTCTCGGCCTGTACCCAGCTCAAGTACCACTTGGCTTGGTTCCCGGACTGCACACCAAAGAACTCGGAGGGCGTGTCCGCGATGACATGTGCGTAGCGGTGGATGAGCCGCACCGCGAATCCTCGCGGATTCTCCGGGAGGGGCGGTGGAGTTGATGGCATTATCAAAGGGAGGACAGCTGGGACCGGAACAGGAGCCGAGGAGGAATGAGGGGGTAGGAATATGGAGAGACCCCGCGGAGTGGCGTTCGTAAGCGCTGCGATAACTGAATGGAGTAAGAATCGTGAAAATAATCCACAAACCAAGTGCTTGTTTACCTGCATCTCCGCAATGCGTCTTCTCAGCCGCGAGTCGCCTGAAAACGGCCCACGCCGTTTCCTTGTGTTCACCGATGCATTCATTCCGGCTCAGCACACTTTCCTCGGGCCGGTCCGCGTAGTTTGGTGTATACCCGCTGCTCAAGGAGATTAGAGACCGTAGATAGTAGAAAGAGCCGGAACACGAACTCAAGCGAAACTGTAAGGACCAGTCAGGAATGCGGTATGTAGAGCGGAATGAAACGCACCGAAAAGATACGTCGTATTAGCCCGCTTGTCTGGATTGGCCGACTGCGGCTGCTGCAGTCCCGCGGCCCGCATATTCAGCGCGACGTCCTGCTGACTCGTACGAACACTCTTGGTCTTTCGCAGTTCGTCCTGTTCGTCCTCCGCCCCAAGCTCGAGCCACATCGCACCCTTGAGCTCTTCGTCAAGAATCCCGTCCGCGACGCCGCCCCACTTCGCTACCACCCACGACCACAACAAGGCTTCACGATGCCGCTCTATCACGAAGTGCGTCGCCGTGAAGATCGTGTTGACTTCAAACTCGTCCCGAACGTTGTGCGAGCCGCGGAACTGCGACATGGGTGTGAGAGCAAAGTAGTCCCCGAACGCGAGGGCGGCTTCATGCATCAGAGGCAGCGAAAACGAGCGGGCATTATGTTGGATGTATGCACGGCCACGAGTCCCGAAGCGTTGGTCTGGCGAAGTATAAGCGAAGGCAAGGGGAGAAACGACTACGTACTGAGGATATGGGCACTCCAGCCCATGGAGCGCCATTCACCGCCGCCTGGGGCATCCCCAGAGGCGTCCCCCTGGATCATGAAACCAGGGACCTGTTCATACTGTTAGCATTCACCGCCTGTTAGAGCGGTAAACAATTACCAATCTAAATACCGGACCATATAACGGGGAGTGGAATGCAGACGGGGGCAACGGCAGCAGGAAGAATTGGTCATCGTTAAGGTAGATTCTATGCTGTGTGTAAGTGTCATATAGCCTCTGCTTGACGCGGCACGCACATGTTTTCCGATACTATTTCGGGATCTAGGTGAGGCAATTGGGATTCCACGGCCATGCTGGACTCTAGTGAGCACACAGCGCATCCAGTGATGAGAGGCTCACCTATTGAACGTAGGAAGCACATTACTCCGCCATTTATCGACTTGGTCAATCGTTGGGCTATGCCCAGGTAAACTAGTGAGTCGAAACAGCTCGCTGTCTGATTCGCAGACCATGAATAAGGTGGTAACAGGGGAACGCGGAACAGAGACGAACCGTGATACAAATACACTGGCGGCTCCCCGTTCTTGCCTCCGGCCCAGGCGGTCTCAAGGTCTAACCACTGAGGCACCAGCCCAAGCCGTTGGGCGTCATCGAACGCGTCGGGGTCTGGGACATCAGCCGTCACAATGTGCCAGACACTGTGCTTCCACGATTTCGTATTCTTGAACGCAGAACGCAGAGAATAGCGGAGCTCATCGTGCTGGCGAAAGCGGGCATTTGAGGTCGAATGTTGCAAAGATACAAGCAAGTCGTGCCGCGACTCTGAATGATATACATCGCTGCAGTGGAGCAAAAGTTAGCGCCCGACCCGCACGAGAATTACACACGTACGAGCCATTCACCCAGATGTAAACGAGGTCTATGGGCGATTCCTCGACCGGCACGCGTATGCACGACCCCCGCCACCGGCCGGACGAAATCCATGTGTCCAAACAGGCGTCCGGAATCTGAAGGTGCGCCTTGATAGGGCGGATCGTCGCGTCTGCCAAGGCGTCTGCCGCCGGTGGCCGAACGAATGGATCGTATGTGGGCTCCGTCCAGGATTCCAGTTGGAATGTGATGCGGCTCGAAGTCGATGAGTACCGGGTCAAGGCAAGTATGAGCGATCCCAGAGAAAGACAGCAGGTGGAAATGAGAAGGAAGGTGACGCGAGAGACGGGGAGTGAGAAAAACAGGCTACGAAGCCCGGATCTGCGCCCCCTGTCCTGTGCATAGGTGTAGTATGACCGGCGCCGCAGATGGAACACCATTGCACTATCGAGTTGGTGGTGAGTTGTGTCGAGAGAGTATTCAACGACGTACCTGGGAAACACAGCGATGGGTGCGAAAGAGCGCGGCAAAGAACGGCACACGACCAATATTCGCAGAAGCCGATGGCGGCGCACCCGTTGTATCCGTGGAGTGATGCCTGATGAAACGACCCCCCGCCTCGATCACGGTCGCGGCAGTCGCTCGGCGTGCAACCTTCCTGATAACGCTCCAACATATCCGTCTGGGCCAATTTTATTCCGATGTACATGCAATTTGCCAATTGTGCGTGAAGGTCAGATTGAAAATCCATGACGTCAGATCAGCACTCACAATATGATCCTCGACGAGGTCGGAATCGATTGAACTTTGTGCAGCCGGATGCAGTCTTGGGTGCAGCTACGAAATATGAGATTTAGGTCGTAACCGCCAAGAATCGGAAGGAGACTGATAGCCAAGGGATAGTCCAGGTGTATCTCGTCTTGACCGACGGCTCGGGTATAGCATCGAAACTTGGCCGAAACGATGTTTTTGCAGTAAATTTTGCCTCCGTTGCCATATGCGGTAGCGCCTGCTGCTCCACATATGGGAAGGGGTTCGGTCGTTATCATGACGTTACGCGAAATACGTTCGCGCATTACGACGCCCGTCGGACTGTAGGATTCGATTCCTTCGGATTCCCACCATGGCCCCGTGCATTTATTGGCGCAAGAAATACATCGTGAGTCGAAAACATCGCATCTGACCGAGAAGGAACCTGCGGATGGTGAATCAAATATCTGTAATGTCCATCAGGCGTATGCTGCGCATGCGTTCGTTCGTACTTACTGCGGATGGACTCGGAAACGATCATTATTTATAGTATTTCCGTCAGTCCGGACGGTTCTGGAAAGTATTTGAAGTGAGACCCTCCAGAGTTGCAAACGACGAGATCGACGGATCCCTTAGCGGCTTCAGGATCACAGTTAGATTCGTTTCATCGTTTATTTCTCTATTGACCGGCACTTGGCATGCACGTTAACGTTTTCCGTGAAAGTTGAAGTTATAAGGCTAAAGCCACTCGAAAGAATCGGTTTCTAGAACCGCGGAACAAAACTATTTTTGTAAATCGCATTGCGGAGTCTACAGCAGAAGATCAAGCTACACCCTGCAGACGGGCCAAGGATACTTACCTCCGATGCAATTATTCGCCAACCATAGCTAACCGATATCAGCTATGCACTGACAGTGGCCAGGTTTTCACATGAGTCCCAATCCGTTCATTTGGTGATAACTCTTGATGGCTGGTATCATGATCCACCTTTATCACGGCCTGGGGGCTTTAAGAACCAGCACGAAGAGAATTGAAGCAGTTCTATCATTCTGTCGTTCGAGTTAGAGACTTGCAGTCCAAAGCAGCGCCTCCGAGTCAGACCCCCAGGCCGCCGTTGTTCTTCAACACCTCCAGCACGAGTGAACAGTTGATCCCGGAACAGTGAGCACGAGAGATTCCCTCGACTGTGTTGTGGAGTCCACAGGATGTCCGTGACTACGGAGAAGAGGTGCACGTGCTCGGAAAACTGAACGCCATCGGCTCAAAAAGGAAATTCTGCCAAACAGCTAAATGAAGAGTAATAGCGGGGGTTGAGGACGCGCGTGACGGGTAGCAGAAATTTAGCCGCGTCGTGGACAACGACGGACTCTGGATTGAATTTAATCGAAGACCGAGAAAGAATTAACACGGAAGTAGCTACAAGCGTAAGCGAAGCGGAAATGTACCAGGATGGGATGGAGGGTGGAAACAGAGTAAAAAATAAGGGAAAAACGCAGCGAGCAGCGGATTGCTGCTGGAGCTGAGGCTACGATCTTCCCCTCTCAGCTTGCTCTCATTCGGGCGCACCGGGCGTGGTTCGCACAAATGCGTCTAGATTTATGGCTCCGCATCTGGAGAGGAAAAAAGAACCCCTCGATTCCACCTGCATTCACCGTCGGCGCACGCACTATTCTTCAACGGCGTGAACACCGGTGTTTCCGCCTTGACCGCTCAGCGTTTACCCGATAAATCGTCCTAGCGGCGAAGCAATGCGGGCCGATGGGCCTATTAATTATGGCATCCCTTCAAGCCCGAGTCCGAGCCCCAGTCCAAGTGTCTATAGTTAAAAAGTGCGACATTCGAGGACTGATGAATTGAATGCGCGCATCCTGATACGAAGCTGCTCGAAGGCTAAACAAGAGCGTTTAACATTAACGTTGAGTACCGACATGACCGTTGACTGGGGCGAATCCCGATCATGAAGCTTCACTCGATATTCGATGGCTCCCATGGCAGTGCCCGCACGATTGAGGCCGCAGAGCGGCATCAGCTACGCCGGCATCATGGCGATCGCGTGTCGCTGCAAGGAATCAGGCGGTCTGTACTCAAAATTCAAGGGCAGTCATGGAGAATTTGAGGTTTGAATTTGTTAACACATACTCTACAATGTATACCATACATCTGAGGACCATTATAGTCCATCCGTACATCATTCTTTGAACCCATTGGTGACCGAGAACCCCTTATCATGGCGGCCAGTGATGTAGAAGCTTTCCAAACGCGTGTAGATCGAGGAGAGCCCCGCGAGCGACTTGTCGAGCTGCTCTTCGAGTGTCTTGCGCTCCTCATCCGTCACCGTCCTTTTCGCAGGGGGAGGGCCCACTACCAAACTGTCGTAGAACTCGTCACGGGTCAGGGACAAGCTATTCATCCCGGCCTGAAGACGATTGTCTCATTAAAGACGATTATGGGTCATGAAGAGCTGACTTACCGTGAAAAGAGGTCTCGTCACCATGCGGTGGTGCGGCCTGAGCGTCTCCTTGTAAGACTTTGCGAATGAGACGGAGAGGAACTTCTCCGTCTTGTTCTCCTGGGCATTTTTGAGGGCCTGCGCGGTGAAGGAGAGGCCATAAAGAAGCCACATGAGACCCTCGGTTGCTGGGCGGCCCTTCACCGCTTTCTCGTTCTCGACGAGCTTCTCTAGGGTTTTGGATGTGCTTTCGTTGGCTTCATAGCGCGTACGAACTTTCTGTGTTGATGTAATCGATCAAGCTGGCAAACCAAAACGGACTATAGCTAGACGCACGGTGATGTTGCCGTTGAGATCGTCCTGCACTTGCGAGAGTATCATGGATTTATTCATGAAACCTTGGTGGATGGTTAGCACTTGTCCTACTAAGCACGGCAGCGTAGTGTATACCGAAGATTCCCACAAGGCCTTGAGCTGCCTCGATGAATTGGAGGGTATCGACGCCATCGGTGGTATCAACATCAGCAAATGACTAGAGCCAGTTAATTCTTGCAGTCAAGATGAATTTGTTGGCCTTACTCTTTTTCCGGGCTCTTTCAAGGTCTCGAAGTATGCCATGGTGGTTGTAGTGGAAAGAGTCTTGACACGAATGCAAGTGCAACGGGCGGTGATGCGGTCAAGATGTGGTTACGATGAGTCCAAAGCAGTACAGATAAGATAAGATTACAAGGTTTGTCATTGACAGAACACGAAATATTGCGAATCCGCCTTTTTTCTCAAGTACTACCACCATGCCTCACGCCGACTCAGCTCTCGTTCCAGAAACGTATGTGGTTTCCTACAATCCAATACAATCGTTCACGACCAGAAAGTATCACCAACAAGGCCGAGTTCTGGGCGCATACCTATTCCCAGCTTGACGCGTTGCTTGACTCGGAGCAAAGAAACTGGGTGCGCCATACCGATTCATAGCGACCAATCGTCTCAAATACCCCAGGTAACAAATCTTTCGAACGCAGCATCTCTAATCTACAACTCGCTACTCGCTTTTCCTGCACACTTTGGGAACGGCCAACGAGCAGTGAATTGGTGCGGTGAGTTCGCATCTCACTTCACATTCTAGATACAACCGTGTTTTATCATGATGCGAAAAATCACCGTCTGCCTGATCATCTGTTCTAATTCTCGACCCAGGCTTCTACCTTGATGCACCGCTGTTTCCGCAGTCCAGCAGCGGAGGCAAGCCTGCGCAGAGCAGGCTCCTTCTCGGACCTTTCAACGGGAAGCCCGCATGCCAATATATCAACACAGCTCCTGGAAAAGCCCGAGGCGTATGTGCTGATAGCTTTCTCCAGAGACACACCGTCGTCGTCTCTGATGTCGAAAGTTATCCCGGCCACATAGCCTGTGACGGCGAGACAAGAAGTGAGATCGTGTGTCCACTGATCTTGCCATCGGACGGAGATGCTGTTCGTGTGCTCGGCGTACTTGATTTGGACTGTCTGGCTGTCGAAGCATTCAATGACGAAGACAAGGTACTTCGATTCAATCTCCGCTGCTCTGCAAGGCTGTATTCAATCGTTCCATCAGGCGGGCCTCGAAAAAATCGCCGCACTGCTTGTCAAAGCTTGCGACTGGTGATATCTAGACAACAGCCACATAAATTAGGTTCCGATGGACTAATACATTCCCTTTCATTCCCTGGCCTCCTTCTGGTACGCCAGCCACTCATCGTGCAACTTTGTTTGTGCAGCCCAATCTTTCACAACTCTCTTCCCCTGATTCTTACTGAGCTCCTTGCCTTCCGCATCAGTCAAGGGGATGCCATCTTCGTTCCAAGAGCCATACGTTCCCTCGGGAACATTGGGCGGCCTGAACATATCTTGCGGAGCTACGCGGCCTTTCTCTAATTTTGCTGCCCGCTTAGCCCGCTCAGCCTCGGCCGCAGCCGTCTTTTTGAGCGCTTTAGCCTCCGCCAGTGCTCGTTTTTCTTCCCGGGCACGGATGAGCTCCGCCGGCGGAATGAGCTTGACGAGCGCTTTCCCATCTACAGGACCCGTCGGTCAGCTGGCCCATATACGGCGAATCTAGGGATGAGTCAACGTCACCCACCTTCTTGGTCGTCCAGCGCCACACCGAGCGGAACTAGGTCGACGTCCCTGAGCCTATCGCAGAGAGCCAAGATATCCTGGAGGGCAGTGTCCCCTTTTCCCATGGCCAAGCGACGCACGCTGTCCCGGAAAGTGGAAAGGGAGCGAATGTAGGGCATCAGTACCTCCTCGCGCTATTATTGCCCAATCAGGACTGGCGAAAGAATTGAGATGAAAGTCGAGAAACGAACATTGACTCCACCAGCCGATGAACCATCAGCGCCCCATCCCAGCTCCTCCGGGGAACCCTCGCCGAGGCCGAACATGCGCAGCATCTGGCCAGTCCAGCGTGCGACATTCTCAAGCAGCTGAAGATTCAGGCCCTTGCCCCGCGACGTGATGTACACATTCGTCCGCGCAATCAGGTCTCTGACGACGCCGAGCGCAGCGGGGGTGTTGAACGAGTCGCAGAGTGCTACGCGGAAGGCGTACTGGCTCTCATAGAGTCTGCATGGGAAAGATGATTGAGTATACGCGAGAAATAGCTGTACGGTACTTACGCTATGCGCAACTCCCGCTCTGGCTCTTCGTAATGGTGATACCCGTCCGACCTGATGCCGTCGGCGCTGGCCTGGCTAAGGAGAGCGCTGACATTCGTGAAAAAGTTCTAAAGAAACGACATTCCAACGCGTTCAGCACGGAGACCGCGAATGTTAAAAAAAAAACTCATCACATTTATCGTCGTCTCGAGGCTACGCACTTCTCCCGTCATCAAGGACTCTGTGAAATCGACCTTGGCACTCCATAATTGTGTTAGGAACGCAAGACGCAGTTGGCGAGCAGTATATTTTTGCAGAATTTCCTGTTACACTTCCGTTTCAGGACCCGGGCGCGGGAGAATATCACAAAAAGCATTCACATCGATCGTGATGAAATTCTTCAATGATTTACTCATCTTGAGTCCCTCGATGTGCAGATGTCCGGTATGGATAAAATAGTTGACCCATGCGCCACATCCGTGGTAGGCCTGATAAAATCCAACAATAAGAGTTCCGAGAATGCGGGGTTGTAAAATTAGGGAATATACCTCAGATTGGGCCATCTCATTGTCGTGATGAGGGAAAGCAAGATCGATTCCGCCGGAATGAATGTCCATGTTGTCACCGAGAATAGCGCTAGCCATCACCGAGCACTCAATATGCCAGCCGGGTCGACCAGGACCCCATGGGGATGTCCATGAGGGTTCGCCGGGTCTTGAAGCTTTCCACAAAGCGAAGTCTGCGGCTCGCCGACCTGTCTTCTGTGACAACGCGCCTACCGGAACAATAATAAATGTTAGTTTGTATCGCCGTCCCAGTGAAGAGTCTATGAGAGCTGACCTTCGCCATCTTCGAGTAGCTCTCTGTTACCTTTGCTCCAGGGTTCCAACTTGGCATAATCGTGCTCGGGGCTGTTGTCGAATGCCTCGGTGTCGAAGTAGATGCTTCCCTCGGATTCATAGGCGAAGCCATTCTTGACGATTCCTTCCACGAATGCGACAATCTGGGGAACATACTCTGTTACTCGAGTAATCGTGTCCGGGTCGCGCACTCTCAATCGAGACATGTCTTCGAAAAATTGGTTTTCCCAGTAGGCCGCCAGCGACCGCGAAATGCTGGATCCGTAACCGTTGATTTGTACTGCCGGAAAGCATGATAAACGGATATCTCTGTCGGGGAAATCGTAACACACTTGATCATCCAAGGCCTGAGAAAGAATATCCTTAGAGTCGGCGATGAGCGTGTGCGCAGCTTCCTGTGAGCGGTTTCCGGTGCTTAACTGAGCACGGGCAACTTCAAGTGCTGCAAGTGTTTGACTCTGCGAAGTGCGTACGTCAGTCACGCCAGAGTAAGAGTTTATTTTAATCGCAAACGGTGATATGGTTGGACATACCGCGGAGGAGAAATTCATGTCAAACTTTTCGTCTCTTCTTAAGCACTCCTGCTTCCAATCCTTGTTCTGTATTAGCTCGGCGAGGCGAGGCCAGGCGCTTTCCTCAGTCGCCCTCCTTCGGAGCGTCGGCCACCGGTAAGCCCTTGCGGAGTTGCTCTCGCACATGGTTCCGCCATGCAGCATGCACTTGAGTGATTAACTCGGGCGATACTCCTTTCGTCTCTTCTCGAAACTTTTCAAGGAGGTGGTTTTGACGCGCGCGCTTGATGATCTGGGTAGGACGGTGGTGAGGAAACAATCGATAACGTTGGAGAAAAGCTCAGAGTAGCAACCTTGTCGTCAATGTCGGTCACATTCATCACGAAATGCACATCGTAACCAAAGAAGTCCGTCATGATTCGCCGCAGGATATCTTGAGTTACATAGTTTCTGTATCTCGCGCATGAACGGCCGCAGATGTTTGTAGAATTTCTTGACAGTATTACCTGGCGTGTCCCATATGCGACGCATCATAGACAGTCGGTCCACAGTTTATACCATTTGACGCGGCGTGCATCCCGGGGAACAAATTCAGTCTACTTGCGATCCTATTACTTTGCGATTTTGGCCACCAAGTGAGCACTGACTTTTGATTTTGTGAGAGAATTGTAGACTTTGAGAACAGGATCTTCGCGCTGCCTTTGAGGGGGGGCCCACTGGGGGTTGCTGCACAGACATGACCCTATATTGTTGAAATTTTGCGAAGAATACTAGACGCCGCAGAGATTCGGTAGTTCCAGTTCGAGTCAAATCGAAAAGCATTCGCTGTCTTAACGATGCGGCTGTGTGAAACCACGTGCGCATTTCCCTTTTTGGACTTGAACCTCAACTTCGGCAGAGACCCCATCGCCAGCATCCTGAGGTATTCAAGAGCACACCGAACTCTATGGCGTATGGTTGTCGTCGAAAAAATGCTGTGGGGTCAATATGCTTTTTCCAGTTACGGTAACCTCGCATTTCACCGAATCTATCAGAACATGCCTGCGATTGGTTGCCACCCAGCTGTTGAGGTCCATAATGCAAAAGAATCCAAGTTTTTGTCTTCGGCTGTGGAATTTGTCAAGATCTGATTCCGACGGTCCTCTGTCTTCTATTTGTACTCCCTTTGGAACCGGCGATGTAATGTCCTAACATTCAATGAACGCCGTGATTCGCATGATGGTGCGAAAGCTTCTCGATGGTAGGAGATCTCGCACCAACTGTTCATCCGCTTGACTTCGCGTCTATAGGGGCGCGTCTCCCGGGTTGATTACTTTATGGCGGAGGTCAGCTTCACCCGCAGCACTACTAGGCTGCGAGGATTTTTCCCATTATTCCCGCACGCTAACTCCCTACTAGCCCGCCCTTTCTTTTTTTCCTGCCGGCGGATTAGGGGGAAGCTAGCTGATGATCGAATCCTGCAAGCTCGTGAGACCATCGTTCATAAATCACACTCGCAGATCGCCAGGTTATACTCCAAGCTTCCTCAGATTACTATGCTACGTTGCGAAAGCTCATTTGGTTCGCATGAACACTGTTACTGTCACCTCTAGATGGTCTATCGACTTCCTATTCAAGTCTACATCTGGAAGTAACTGTTCTAACTTCAAATGCCACTTCCCGTCCCAAATAGCGCCGATGGTAATTTCGGACGCGTACATATCCCCTTCCGGGGCGACGTTCGCGACTGCGTCGAGGTCAGAAGAACTACAAGATTAGCCTGCTCGCCATCGCGCGGGTTTCGGTTCGGACGTCCAAGGCGCTGCAAAGCCTGTGCTAGCAGCGTCTGGAATAGACTATCACGGACCATCACGCGGAGAAAGCTGAGTAGCCTCCCGGTCTCTACGGACGAAGGTGTGAAGCTGCTACACGGGGCGACCTCATGGATTCTGTAACCTGCTTGGATTCTCCGATCTTGTCTTTGGAAGTCTGCACCTTTGGCAATACCTCAATTGAATCCTGCCAGTCTTGATGCCGATGGACGATCCATAGGCCCACCGTTTGCGGATAGATCTTTCCCAGCAGGTTCCGCCGGGCCGTCATGAAGGCCTAAAACTCTATCGTTATAAGGCAGAACACTTCTAATCAGTCGTGACGAGAACAAGATTTGCATCAAATGCACAGGAAATGATTTGGACCCTTACGGCACAGTTCCACATGCCTCTTGTTCCGCGCTTGCACGATATATACCTGCTATAGTTAAGGTTGGAAGCCGTCACTCTTCCTCTTATCATCTCTGCTTAAAAGGACCCTTCGACAGCGCAGTCTCCCTCGCCCTTCCTTCCCCCGTTTCCTTCATGCCGATACAGCGCCCAACTTGCGAGGGGATACGCGTTAGGTCGCCCCACGATGCGCATGTCATATTCCATGGTGTAGCCCTCGGGATTCTACCCATGATCACTAGACGGCTGGATACAGAAGAACGTAGGGCCATTACCTCTGGCTGCGTATTTGTCTGGGAGGAACGAGGGGGACACAACGCGGAGCCGATGGGGGTTCAGTACACATCGCCACCTCCTCATATTCAGACTCGTAACTGACATTTTACCTCGCTCATCAGCTCGGCATAGAACGTTGGACAGATTCTATTCGATGGGGTCCAAGTCGGGTCAGAGAAGTGAGATACCATCACCGCCCACGTCGGCTCCCGCTGACCATGACTTGATCCCTCTGTAGGAATTTTTATTTTATCACGAGAGAGAATCATCTCCAGTCGAAATCGATATGAGCTATGATTCGGACGCTCCGTGGGTCCCATTGCCGCTCGCCGAGTGTCCACCAAGACTGATGCTGTTCCCGTAGCTCCCCGCTGGGATACGGGCCCACCCATGTCCTCATGCGTGAAAACCTCATAAAGCAGACCTATTCAGTCTTTGTGGAAACCGCCAGCGGGCGGCGAAAATGGCACCTTAGTATGTGTTCGGCGTCGTCTCTACCATCAGCCGAACTGAGTTGTAACACTGTCTTAGTTGCCTACTTTACCCAGGACACAGTCGACTTCCTGCGGACCGTTGACGATCTGCCTTACCTCGCGTCTGTCAGGGTCACTCCCGGCATGTACAAAAGCGCGCGCTCTGCCAACAGGACCGGGCGGACCAGGTCCTCTGACCAGCCGTACCTGTATGGATCGTCGGCAGTCAACCGCTCACAGCCTCACAACGCTGTGGTGACCGCCACGGGCATCATCTGTAACCCCACGTCCCCTCGGCGCGTCCAGGAGATGCTCGCTCCCCTCGAATACCTCGAGAACGTCCCTCCATTACGCCGCCATCCTATTGACGAAAAGGCCCTAATGTCCTTTGTTCCCGGGCTATCGTAATTGACGCCCGTACGCTTCCCTCGGCAGCCCCTAGCGTTCGCTTGCCCCGCTACGTATTCGGACCGATTTCATCGTCCTGTCGCTTTGCTTTGCGTTCCCCCCTATCGATCGCTCTCGCCGCTCTCCTCGCTCTCAGGATGGACTTGTAAACTAAGCCCTTGTACACCGATTAATCCCAGTAACACAACGCACATGTATAAGTAGATAGGTGGACAATACAATTTATTCTCCGGGAACATATGATCATACTGAGACGTCAATTCGAAGTGCCTCGGACATGTAAAAAAGTGCTCCCGAGCACAACCCTTGTCAACCAAATCGAGCAACCCTTGTGTAGCGTAGGTATTAAGACCCTTAGGATGGCGCACATCGAGAATGATCCCACCCCTCCGTCTGCGAAGGGCAAGGCAAGGACCATAAAATTAATTGTTGGGCGCGCGGGCGCCCGCTATGGACACACTATTGTCAGGTACTTGTGCTCAGTTCCAGCTGCATCCAGCATCGACTGAGTACTAGCCAAATAAGGGATGCGATGCTAACCATGTGTGTCGCGGGTATGGCCGCCAGCGGAGCCCGGGGTCGATGCGTTAGATAGACAAGGCGACAACCCATGGCCACATACCCTTGCCCGAGAAACAAGGGCACGTCCGGACCGGTTTCAGTGAAGGAAACGTGGTGGAAGCACAAGAAGGGATAAACGCCACAGACAGCTGGCACACAAGGTTATAGAGACGCGTGATATTGGGGTGCGGCTTTATCCTGGGCTGTCGGATTAAACAGGTATTGTGGGTCCACGGTGAATGGTATTTCCATGAAATCGGATGGGCACGGAAAATCCGAGCCGCGAGGCGTTGAGGACATCCTCGAATGAATGAACGCAGCAGAACGAGGTCAACACGAATGCACCCTGTAAATTGGGACCCGGGCGCCGACTGTCGCTGAATTGTGTTACGACAGTTTGGGACCGCGGAGTTCGGACGAGAGCGCCGAATGTTGCGATGTCACCGCTTAGATATTTCAAAGATTGGGATTTAGCGGAGAGTTTAAAGTGTCTTGTTCCTCCGTCGAGACGTCGGGCCAACAGAGAGGGATGCAAGGAGTTACCGCTGATCCAATCTGCAGGTAGTCCGGAATGATGCGATACGCGCGGAATCAGGGTGAATATCCAGTAAACAGCTCAGACGAGCGGATAAAGCGGGATAACTCGGGGAACAGGCCAGAAGAGGCGAAAATCTGGAGATATCAATCTGAAAATTTTGGGTTGTTAAGGTTTACAAGCGTGAGAGGGCATGCATCGCGATTTTCAGGGTTGTGGGGCTGTATCGGGTACCAGGTACAGGTTAATTAATAGGATCCAGCGCTTGCGCTGGCCCTACTTACATGTGAACGCGGCGGACCTTTCTCCGCAAGATGCCCCCACCGCTGCACCAGCCCCCTGCGCAACAACCTACCTGTACGAACCTCCGCATCCGTTCCGTGGAGGACGCCCACAAAATCTTCTTCGCTATTCGCAGGTAGGATCTCTCCGCCTCCATCGTAGGTGAATTCTGAAGCAGCCTAACTCGCAGGGGTGTCCTGCGCATGGTCTCACGAAGGCTGGACTTGGATGAGCGCGCAGCCCTAAAGACTGGCTGTGTGTACGCATGGGAGGAACGATCTCCCAACACCGAGATTACCGGCATCGGTATCGAGCGCTTCACTGAGGGGAGGAGATGGAGCGCCTCACGCGTGCGAGACGTGTGTACCGTCGTTCGATTTTTGTCCAAGGACGTTGAGTTCTCCCGCAGGAATTTTTGTTCTACTACGAAAAGTGGGTCCCTGACCCCAATCAAGGGTGAGTGGCGCATTCGGATGTCAGGACGAGTTCTTACATCTGTACCAGCAGCAGGAACGAACCGATGGGATGGGAGCAGTTGGTTAAACAGACCTATTCGGTTTGGGTGGAGACGGGACAGGGGAAGAGGAAATGGCACCTGAGTACGCCGAAGTACGATTTTTTATTCCTGCGCTGATTTGGACGCAGCGGCATATTTTACACAGTCCACTGTTGACCAGTTGGGTACAGTGGACGATATACCGGATGTCAGGCATCTTCAGGTGCCTTCGAACATGTTCACCAGCACCCGGATTGGCAAACGAAAGAACACCGATTCCGATCTGCCTTCTCAGTCCAGCGTAGCCCGAGTTTACGCAGCATTCCCCTCGCCCTTGCCTCCCATTGCCCCTCGTCCAACCAAATCCACCTCAGCCGGTGCTCGGCCCCCTTCACCAGTCCGGATGTACGAACCATATTCACGACCACAATCTCGCACACGAATGCAATCCCCGACGACATATCACAGCCCACATTACACGCACCCTGGATCTTCCACCTTACAATCTCCCGGACTTCATTACTCGTATCCTTCTCCGCAGAATCTTTCCGAGATCGCCCAGCCACCATATAACTACACGCGCGAAATCCACGAGCGCCCCCCTCCACCGGCTGAATTCTCAGCAACCCGCGTGCGTCTCGCACCGCAATGGCCAGTACATCCCGGACACCCAGCACAACCACAACCCCGGCATTCCTCAGGTGGATGGATCACTTCCCCAATCATGCCCTATCAGCCTCGCCCCGGCTCTCCGCGCTCCGACTACAATTCGTCGTCGTCCTCCTCGTCGTCCTACGCATCGTCACCCACCGCCCCATTATACCCCCTGTTCTCTGGCTTTGAGTCCGGATCGAGCACCCAGTCCCTCCCACGGTTGCTTATGCCAGTCGAGCCGACCCCCATCGACCTCATCTCCGATCCCGATGAGCGCCGCGGGGAGATTGGTCCGTGCCGCGACCTGGCGCCGCTCAATTCCCTGACGCGATCGCACCCATACCGTCGCGATCCCATGGACGACAAGGCGCTACGACTGCTTGGTCCACGTCAATCCCTGACTCGTGACCCTTCGCCTAATTAACTAACTTAAAGAGTGCGCGTCGCGCGCCAATGTATTGTATCAATAGCTATCCTGCCTCGCTTTCAAAGTTTACTTGTTGTACGGACTAATACGTGGTCTTGTGAAAGAATTAATACAGGGAATTCCGTACGCGACTGTCATGTGACCGTTTTTCAACTTTGAAACCGCCCCGAATTCAACTTGAACTCACAGGAAATTTGGGTTGGAGCGTACAAAAAACATACCAGTACAAAGTGGGGGAGAAATTGCGCATATATCAGACGGAGAGCTGATTCGGTCTGGAGGAGAACCTACAAGGAAGCCGCGGCTTTTTTAAAATCTTGAAACCAAAGGTTCAGTTCTCGCACCAGTTTGTCTTTTTTATCCGTCCACAGTCTCGTTTTAAGCTGAACGCATCCAGGGCAGTATCCCGTCGCGGACCAATTTATCTCCCCAGAGATGAGCGACTCCAAGCCCCCGATTGGGTCGTACATATACCGGTCTATGAAGAGTGACGTGTGTATGACCTTGGTATGATTGTCCCGGATGCCCGACGGGGAGTGCGAAATACACGCGGCCTCTGAGTCCAGGCCAGGTCCCCATGGACAGGGGACACTCGATTTATCTGGGTCTGCGGCAATTGAAATCCACGCATCGTGCATTTTTCCTCGGGCTATATCGAGACGCTTCTGGAGGAAGGGAGGATGCATATTTCTGAGTTCATCAAAGTTCTCCGCGCGCAGCAGCTCGTAGAGTGCGCGGTCTGTTACGGTTTCGGCCATGTGGTAGGTCCGGGCAAGAGTGAGAACCTGGGATGCATTGGGGAGGGGTTCAAGGAACGTGCGGCGAGGATTCCAAATTTCTTCGATGGATTGAATAGCCCATGAGCGGATGCCAGGGCATTGAAACGTCGTTGCTGCACGTATCGCGGACGCCAAAACAGAGAAGGGGACCTGACCGCTACCATAGACATATTCTCTGAGAAGCTGTTGAGGGACAGAATTAAAAATATGGCTCTTCCAATACTCACAGCCCACCATCAATAAGATTCACCAAGACCTCGAAATCCTCCAAACTGACGTGAATACCGTCAAGAATATAAAGGTCGAATCCGTCTACTTCCTCCACCTTCACGGATACGTCTAGAAAGTCCCCGGATTTTAGGGAAATATTCATAAACGACTTTATATAGGCTGCCTCTCGGATGTCGAACACCCGGCCGAGAAAACTGCTGGCTCTGCGGAGGCGGGTGCGATGAATTTTGAACCGAACACCATCGAGTTGGATAAACAGTGAGCCGTCATTGAACCAGAAGCTCTCGTGTCGTCGAAAATTGGTTGACGGGGCCGCTCTACTGAAAGCTTTGGCGGGCTTCGGATGAAGATCAGCAGACTTTATAGGCTAAGGAAATTCAACCAACCTGGCTGTTCGGTTTTCATTCCAGATTTTGAGTTAGGAGGGTTATTTTCTGGCGGCGGGGTGCTTGAGGGAGATTTACGATCCTCTGAGTCGCTCGGGACTCGTTGTTTTACTCGATTGGAAGCCTTGGTGGGCTTCAGATGAACATTAGCGGATTTCGGGCGAATAAAATGTTGAACCAACTTGGCCCTTGGGTTTGATTTTATGATTTGAGTGGGCACAAGCACGGTTCTTATGTGGCGGAGGGAATCTGTGATATTCTTCTCCACCTCCTCGCTTTCGCTTCTGTGACTGCTGGTCGGGGGTAACCGGGGATGTGGAGGCGGCTTCGTCTAGGCTGCCGTAGTCATCGTCACGAGAGAAATTGAGGCCTTTCATTCTCGCATATTCCGTCAAGGAGCTCATGAACAGGTGGTGAAGGCAGAAAGTTGAAGTTCGATGTGAGTTCAACCAGACTGCGGAATTGCTGCGCACTGGTTTAATGAGGTCAGGAGTCGGGGGTTCTGGGCTTGTATTATTTATATGCGGGTACGATCATGCCCGCAGACCCGAGGTTTTTTGCTACACTATGGCAAAGTTGAACCAGATTGAACATTCAACTTGACATGTGTTTGTTCTGTATCCTCTAGCCAAGCACGAGGCAATTTTAATTTCACGTCCGCCGTCATCCTCTGTGGTTTTTGGTGGCGTCACGTACGATTCTTTTCTTTGCCTCATGCTGGGACAGATCTAGTAAGAAAGCGGTGGGAAAAAAGCAGAACGCTCCGTTTACGTGACGCAACATCCTTTCTGAACTCATCGACAACTTGGCGACAACGCGACGACCATTTCGTCATGGAGTTCTATGCTTTCAGGGTCCGCTTGAGGCTAGTAGCGAACAGCGGTGGGAGCTCAGGCAAGGCCGCCGTGCTTCAACGTGCAAAAGCAACGGCGGAGATATTTATCAACGTTATAAGAAGCCTATGGCTGGATGTCCTAGGAGATACTCCTACGAAGCGAGAACCTACCAGATTCCCAGGCTCTTAGCAACCAAATTCTTGCTGGTTCTCCCACGCGTATGTTTTTTTCCCTCAAAAGCACATTTGCTCTCTTAGTTTGCAGGTTTTTTACTTCCGATCCCACCACAACGACTGGCAGAGTGTCACGCACAAAGCACGCCAAAAGGTCACCCGGTGTGGGTGATTTTTAACAGAGAAAAGTATCGAGACTGCGACCTCGGCACACACCGACTGAGCAATAGAATCCGTGATTGGCGTCAACCGAATCCACTCGGAAATGAACTCCGAGTTGACAGGATGGCAGCGTATGTTTTGCTTCCGTCATTCTCGTTATTCCACTACGGAAAAACAAACTTTCGATGTGGCAATTGAACAATTGAACAGTTTGAATCGACTATGATTCCAACCGTATGTTTTTTGATTTTTTTTTTTTTTTTTTTTTTTCTCGCTCCAGGTTGTATTTTGACGAGTTCATTCGGCTCAGATCCAACTGGGTAGAGCAGGAGTCCGCTGTCGAAGGGCCCCAAATTCGCGTGCGACGTTCTTCCCCGATGATAAAAGAAGGCTGCATCTATAACATGCGAGTTCACAAGCTCATCGTGTTATACAGCATCTGTTTACGAGGGCCTGGGCTGTATCGCCAACCGGAGCCACAATTTCGGTATGGTACTAGTAGTACCAATGGTAGTCTCACACCCACTCCCACCAATAACTCGGTCGCGATTGTTTTCGAGGTCCCATGATCTACGCCACAAGCAAAAATATCATTCTACTTCGCTCAGCTCAGACAAAGTTGTGCTGAGCTGAGGCTGAGCCCAGATTTCCTAATCTTGTGGGGAGGACTTGGGTTTGAGGGTCAAGTAAGTAAGTAAGTAAGAGCAAGCAATGTAAGGAGTAAGCGATGTCGTCTCGCAGCTCCAAATGTATTCAAATGTATGTGTTAACACCTTCAAAAAAGCCCGGTCAGTAGTAAATGTAAGAGATTTGTGTTGAGCATTATGCGCATACCCAGACGCATCCGAATCGCCCTTCATGACCGAGGTGGCCAAGAGGTGGCCGCTGATCTGTCATGTCTGTGCTTCGCCTGGCTTCACACATGTCCATCGTGGGTCCAAAGATGAACAGGCGTGCATGAGGATCGAGTTAAGCGGTGTTAGATAATTTTCCACCCTGAACTTTCGGCCAAAAAAAAAAAAAACGATGCATCCAAGTTGCATCCGATTGAGCATCTGGCGTGTGATATTCAATATTTGTCCGGATTTGGTAGTCACATGATCGTGGTTCCCTTCTACCACTCATAGTCGCCAATTCTTAATTCTTATGTCTAAACGGAATGAAGGACCTGTATGTGCATTTCGTCCGGCAACACTATGGAAACTCAAACCTCTATTGCAAAGGAATCGGATACAGAAACGCCGAAGAAAACGAGCTCGTCTTATGGGTCGTGCGGATGGTTTCTCCAAACCTTCGACAAAACCGACTTCCAGATCTTCTGCCCCGAAATTTGCTTCTGCGTTCGATATCACCCCCAGCACCTATTAAACAATCTTCAAAGATGGGTGGCGTGCGGTCTGGAAAAGCAACCCTGGCTGCAGACTCTGACGTTCGGATTGCGGCACCTAAGCCTGTCTTGCGAGCACTGAAACCACCCGTACCGTTATTTAATTCTGAATCCAAGCCTTCTGTCACCATTCCGGAGCCTGTGCTGCCTCCTATGCCGGTGTTCCCTCGTCCTGTTTCCAAAAATGCTGCATTGCGCCAGCTTGCTGCCCCACCTGCGCCTGTTGCGTCCTCTTCTAAATTACCTCCACCGCTCAAATCGCTGGCGCCACCCCCACCGCCTGCGCCGTCTGCCCCTGCTGCATCCTCTTCTAAATTACTCCCTCTCAAGCCGCCGCTGCCCCCCGCCTCTGCTTCGCTGACGTCTGACCGAACATTGCGCACCATCTCGACGACACTCATTGCTCGCGCCACTGATCTGTTTACCGATAATGGAGCCTCTGAGCTTGCGTCTATACTCCTTCACGACCAGCACCCCGACATCCAATTTCCGAGCACAGATGACTTCGACGAGCGGAGAGGAATCATGATGAGTCCTGAGAAGGGCGGGAAGGGAAGAGAAAAGTTTGTTCGGTGCGTCCTCTCATACCTCGCGAATCTCAAAGCTCACATATTCATTGTACAGAAACGGCTTGGCCACCGTGCAGCGGCTTTATTCGACCGCTCACACGCCTCTCTCTCACTCTGGGAAGCAGAAATGTCTCACTCATTAGCATTATCTGCTTCCTCGGCTTCTTCCTCATCACGGCGCGGTCTTAATCCCGACATGCGTCTTCACATACTGCACATTATGCACGTCCCGTCCCCCGTGTCTCACCCGTCATCGAAGCTGTCGATCCCCGGAGTGGCGCTCTGCCATCTTCTCGCCGCGTCGCCCGAGCCTTTGGCTTCATTGCACCCCAGATCGAAGGACGGTATATGCGCCGTCCTCTTTTCATTCTCCTCCCTCGCTCCGCCGGCTCATCCCCACGCGCCGGCGCAGCTCGATATCCGCAACCCCGAAGACTTCGCTGAAGGCAGGGAGGTGTGCGTGTGGAAGCCATGGCGGGTCGTCACGATCGATCCCGCCCCTCTCAGGCTCTGCCTTGCGGCCGATGCTGATGCTGACGTGGATCCACGGGACGAGGCGGACGCCGACGTCTTCGATCTCTTTGAGCCTGGAGCCACGAAGGCGCGGTGCCGGGACCATCTCTCGGAGACGGCGCTGGTGTGTGAGCGATTTGTGATTCTGAAATGATTGATACCCGCGGGTGCATGCTCTTGCTGCTTCTTTTTGTATTATCTCCTGGTCGCGCTCCTGATAGGACACTGTAGCGATGTGGAACTAGTGAGTATCGCACCACGAATGTGATGACTCTTTCGCTGCTATTTTTTCCCCGCCCCACAACAGTTGCTTGTACTTACCTGCCACTGCGGTCGACAACGTGTTTATTCACCGACTCGGAGACCCATAATACGACATTCGTCGTATTGCTCCCGCGAGGCAATCTCCGGCCAGTCTCCTGGCCAGAGTGTCCATCACGAAGCCCAGAAAGATTCGCGAAAGTGTGGGTGCGGTGCCATACAGCTTTTACGCCGTATTAACATTTTCGGTTGTAGACGCATTACGGCGCAAATGTTCCATTGACCTGCATAACGCAAGTGTCGCATCCCTGGCGCCGGGATGCAGAGCCACAGGCCGGACAAGGATTAGGACTACCCGCAGCGTCGAACTCCGAACGGTCCAATGTTCGGGCCTAGCCTAGATCTGCGCGCCAAACTCCAACTCGCCTACAACGTGTACTATGTAAGTATCGCTATCAAGGGCACTAGTGGCGGGTGCAGCACAGCGTGACACTTTTCGAAAAAGTTTGTATGAATTGCGACGTGGCTACGGGGATATTGTATGCATTGTATTATGTCTCGTGCGATTTTTACGGACCGCTAGGTCCTGACTAGGTGTGGAGTGGCGACATGCGGTCTCGAGCGCTTGCATTTTCCGTTGGCGCCGCAACAGTGTGCGACGGTTTCGCCCCTGCAAGGCCAGTTTGAATCTCGATTCCTCTTGGTGCTACCCTTCGCCTGATAAGCATACAGGCTCGAATACATCTTCCAGGACTTTGCATGTACATCCATAATTATAAGTTGACTACGAGTTCCAGGACCAGTTGTATTACTACATTGTATAAATCGCCATGGGTCTCTACACTCTTCACTGCTCAGGAACCCGAATATTTGGAGAGTTCGCAGGGAAGATCTTGGTCGTCGCACGGTTTCCCGATTGGTACCTTATCTCGTACTCGAACCCGAAGCTCTGAGAGAGGTGAGTGAGGAAATGGATTATACGGCGGACTCCTCGAAGCACCTTCTCGGCGACCGATAGAACGGTCAGGACCAACCCTACGATCCAGGGCGAGTTTACGTTGAGTCTGATTTCAACACACTGATTCTGCGGGAGGGATTGTGAAATAAAAGATAGGAAACAACCAAGAAACTAACAGCGACCAAATTGACCTGAAGAAAATCAGCACCTCAAGTTCGCCAGCGTACGCACGAACATACCACGATCTGCATGGTTCTCGGCGATTTTTGAGGAGGTATCAACGAGGAGGACTGATAAGGCGGCGGTCCACCAGTGTTGGGTCGATAGTATGACATGGAGTGAGTGTGGGGAGTGTGGGGTAAATTAAACTAAAGAGTGCTTACTGTTCAGATATTTATGTCGGGGACGGGTCACGGGAAATTCCGATCTTGACGACACGACGACGCGTCCGAATACCTGTATAATCATGGATTACAAGCGCCTTGCCCAAACTGAGGGAACCCGGCACGTTCTTGCGCCGCTGCACGAGCGCAAGGCCGGCAGGTGCGAACAAAGCTGTAGCGGAGCGGTATCATTGTTTCACCGAGATTCAGGACAGTCACAGAAAACCCAGCTGCTCGGAGATGACCAGAGCCCAATAAGTCGTGGTAGTATTCTTGCAGAGAGCATGCGGTGCTGCGCTGTGGGGCGTTACTCGAATATCTGATTGAGTGAAATGCCCTGCCCGAAGCTTATTTCATTTAGGCAGCCCAGCGGTAGATCACATCCTGGACAACTTGGGGAAGCGCACCGTTGATTCGATCGGAGAGGTTGCCGCGCAGGGTAGAATAATATCGCCCACATAACGCGAAGTCTTTCGTTATTAGGACTTCCGCATCTTTATTAGGATAAGAGATCGAGATTGATTTACGGCACTTCGAAATCCTTAAATTCCTTTTGTGAATGTGAGTGAATGTGAGTGCATCGCGGCACGGGATCACCGCGGAGAAGGTAATTTTGAGCTCAGCCCCAGGAGATCAATTCGGCTTGCGCTCGGTACGGAATGTTGTATCTCTTCGTCTTGGCCTGCAATCTGGTTCTGGGTGAGCAAGGCGAAAACTCGAACTCCTCGCAACGAATGGGGTCGTGAAAGTCGATTAATGACCGCTGGGGACCCTGGGGCATATTCCACCGCAGGATAACAGCCTAAGATCGGTGCGTCAGAATCAAACCTTTATTCCCCCTTTGCCCCATCTTCTTGTCCATCAAGAGGCGGTCGATGCACGAGGAACATCTGAATCGACAGATGGCGTTTTATCGAAGAAGTCTGTTCGTTGTGAGGTGACGGGTCCCGAATGGCCTATTCCGCAATCCCGTCTAGCGCCTACAAATAACTTGAAGACAGTCCACACTGACGGAGATCCTGTGTACCAGCAAAGAGTTACGCAATGCAGCCGTTCAGACAATAGACCGACTCGAGAGCAATCTTTTGATGCTGAGAAGTGGCAGGGTCGTCCACCGTCGGGCACTATGTAATTCCACGTTTCGGTGCCATGCGTTCCGAGACCTATCTTTGAAATGTAAGCGCCAGCATATATAGGATCCGATAGAGCGCGACGCACCACAACTCGCGGAAGGAGCACCGAAAAAATCGCACGATGGTTCATATGTGTATAGTGGGCGCCTCGGACCTTGTTCAGCGACGCCGGTGTTGAATCTCGATCCAAACCAGTTAATTCACGGTGGCTGCCTATTTCTATGACACCGAATAGCGGCCAGTATATTTCCTAAACAGTCCATAAAATCCACCAAGGGCGAGGAGACAACATGCGGCCATAGCGAAAAAGATACCGCAGATCCCGAGAGCAGGAATAAAAATGGTGCTGGCTTTGGATGACAACCGTTCTCTGCCGCCAAAACGGGTGCGGCTGGCGGAAGCGGTCAGGAAAACAGTCCATGATCCACGAGAACATATTTACAAGGCAGGGCGCTCGACAGACTGAGGCAGGATAGCGCGAGGTAAGGCACCACAATTCCAGCAGATAAGCTCAGCGCATCTTCAGTCGTTATCGAGCCTATTTCTCCAGAGCTCTCGCCTGTTCTGTTTTGAGCCAGGGGAAATTTGAGACGAGAGACCGTTGCGCACCAAGAGGGACAGTATAAACGGACATTTCAAGCTGAGAGACAAAGGTGTGCATGAAAGTCGGGGGCGGTTGATAACGAACGCGCGAATGACAAGGCTGGGTAGCTTCTACGAGAGCATAATCCATAAACGGGCTGTTGTGGTGGAATAGGGTCAGGTCATGGAATTGGGTTGACACAGACAGAGACGGAAAGCCTCAACGCTCCTACAGCCAATTGAATGATGTGGTCAAGATCAAGAACGAGAAGAAGGTTCATTACCGCTTGATATCTCCAAATAGGCATTTCCTTCTTTCAAGGGTTTCAAAAGTCCGAACGATGTTATCGTGTACAATACTTCCAACGAAGACTATCGCTAGATCCAGGAAGATCCGAGCCGACAGGGGCGTCTAGCGTTTTGAAGGATTAAGCGAAATTACAGTCCATAGGACCACTTCATGCACCCTGACAGTCTACAGCATCACCCGAGCCACCTCAACACCGGAATGCGCAGTCCTCGGTCCTTCCGCGGGTGATTATGGATGGGGAAAATGCAGTCGACGTTCATCCGAAGGAGAGCGCGTCTGGTTAGAAGTGTCAAGGTCGCGGTCGAAAGTCATGCTCTTCGACGAGGCAAGGCGACTCTAGTGGGCAAGCACTTCATTAATATCGGCCTGGCTCGTCCCGCACTATCCACGACTATATGTCTAAAACGCGATCGAATAGCGGGCCCCGTAAGTGTCAATGTATAAAATAGCTGCAACGACGGCATCAGTGCTGGCAGACATCTAATGGATCCGAAAGCGGTACCTCTAAGCAAAGCAACGTTCCCCTAAATTCCCCACCCACCGGCTTTGATTCTCGAAACCGCCCTTCGGCCCGAAATATGCGGACGCGTCTGAGCAGCCCCGATTTCAGACCCAGCGAAGACTAGATCCGCAGTGCGCAGGCGAATTGTAGCCACCCGCGAACCTGCCGAGCTTCCCGCGTCAATCAAGGGTCCAAGTCCTCGGTATCTCCTTCGCCCTCGCCGTCCCTCAGGCCCAACAAGTCAAAATCAGAGTCCCCACTTGTACCCGCCCTGCCCTTACGGCCCAGTGTCCCAAATGGAAGCTGCATGGCAGGGGAGGGCTCCAGCTGCACCGTCCGCGGCGGGCCCGCGCGGCGGTACTGCGCCCCGCCGCCGCGGTACGCCAACGACCCCGACGCCGTGCGCGCGTGCGAGCGGTTGAAGGTGGAGGCAGACGGGCCCGGGCCTGCGGCAGGTGCCCTGACTCGGGGCGTTGCCTCGTTGGAGGGGAAGATGGAGTCGAGCGACGCGCCGCGGCGCACGTCGTCGAGCTCGTGGCCTTCGCCGTCGTCTGAGTGGCCGGTGCTGCTGGTGCTGTCGTACGAGAGGCGCGCGATGATGGTGTCGCGCGTGGAGGGCTGGATGGGTAGGGCGCTGAGGATGGAGGTAAGGGAGGGTGAGGATGCGGTACCGGGGAGCGGGGAAGCGGCCGGGGTGGTTGCGTAACGCGTGTGCCGGGAGTGTGGGTGCTTGGTTCGAGGGGGCACATCGGTCGGAGGCGGTGGGTCGGGCTCTTGTGGTCTTGCATGGGGTGGGAAGAAGGAAAGCTGAGAGACGGGGACGCGCCGAATGGTGGACATGGATCCCGGGCCCATGGTGTCCGCCCAGGTGGGCAAGGAGGCTGCCTGTTCCATCTCTTCGGTGGAAACAAGCAGTGGGGGTGGGTCTATTGCTTTCCGAGATGTCTTGTCTAGAGGGATATACAGAATTTTGCGCAGATGAATTGGATCGGACGACCATAGATGGTTGGCCCGCCTGAGATCTGCCATGCTGATTCCATACTTCAACGAGACACCAGCTAAAGAATCTTTAGAGGTAACCTGTATTATGGTGCCGTTAGATATATGTCAAAAAAACATCACAGCTCTCTGACCTCATGAACCAGGACCACCTTCTCGTCTGCAGCAGGTTCCGCTATTATCATGTCCGCACCCGGAACCGGGGGGCGCATCGACCAAAGGCGGAATATTCACGATACGTGTCAATTGAGGCCGAGTGATGCCCGCGCCATTGCGAAACGAAGAGGACAAATCCGCGCTTCGCAGAGGGTGGTGCCCGCCACTCGCCATGACACCAACAGGACCATCAGTCTTGACCCTCAGATGACGCGGTGTGTTTGCGAAGACACTGAGGCCGCTGCTCGAACTAGCTGAGCTCGTCGTCGCTATGCTATCGGAGCCAGAACCTCTCCGCCGTACCGCTGGGCGGTGATGGCTGTCGGAAAGGTAGGAGACGTCGATAGCTGTGGTCGTTTGGCGGTCCTCCGCGAATGGATTGAAGTAAATCGACTCTGGTGTTAACGGTTTGTGGCCATTGCCGCGCGACATGGAAACAGTGAGATCCAGCCTCAAAAGCGGGTGGAAGGGCTCGCTATACGAGCGGTCCGACTTCGAAGGCAGTGGTGGGATAACCGAGTTGGGCGGCTACAGTCGTTGGATTCGGATGCATATGTAATATGACCACGTGACATAATACTCAACGCCAATCGACGAAGATGGCAAGAAATGCAGTTGAAGCATATTCGAATCAAATGTGGCTCCAGTGCGAGGGCGGTGAGGGATATTTTCGAATAAATTGAACAAAACTCCATCTGAGCCGGTTCGCGGCTTGATAATCGTTCAATCTTGACTCGGAGCCTCCAACGCTTTGGGGGAGGAATGGTCATCTGCAGCCATATTCATCATGCTACGATTCATTCGGACAATATCCCGGTCAAAAGATTCATGCAAGGGCCTAGATTGTGAATAGGTGACCGAAAACACGGGGGATCAATCGAGGGCGGTGCTCACCCCCTATATCATGACTTCCACCTTCACCTCCCAATTCTCGAGATATGTCCTCCTATTCACCCCAGTGCTCCTCTCCATTCAGCTACTGCAGTATACTTCCTGACGGCCGGCGAATCCTCGACCGAAACGGTTAACATTATCGTAATCGGTGTGGCCGCATTTCTGCTCACAGGGGTGCTCTGCGGCGCCACCAAAGCCCTTGCCTTCACACCCCCATCCTGGAGGCCGGGGCTCTTGTCCACGCCGTTAATGTTACCATGGATTAGCTCTCTCCTATCTCCGGCACTGCAGCTAGCTAATTTCATGCACAGTCAACCGCATCTCAGCGCTAAACCTTTGCTGCGCGACTCTGTTTATTACCGTTCCCGGCTGCCTCTACATCCGCAACAAGGGCGTCGAGGCTGCCGGCCTAACGAATCGGACTTTCGGCACCTATAAAGGGTTTTGGACGCGATGGACAAGTATACCACAGAGTACAGAACGAGAGGGCGAGGGGCTATGTGTACGTAGGATTTAGAGCGGGAAAGTGAACGGGCGCGCAAGAAGTCTAATTCACATGGGGTAAGTATCCTCTTTGCATCCAAGACCGAATCCTGCTCAATTGCTTTTTCCAGGCCAGACAGAGAAAAAGTCCTCTTGACCTCCCTTTGTTCCATGTCTCAGTTTCATTATTGCCTACACTACTATTTCTTGAATTTGGTTGTGTCCTCTGTCAAATTGCGCTGAGTCTTGTGATCCAGAGTCCGAAGGCTGCGAAACCGTTTCGTCGGAGTCCCCCGAGTCGGGCCCTTGGCCCTTGACAGGCGATTTCTTTGGCGCTTCCAAAATGAGTCCAAACTGGCGGTTGGCATCCGCCAGATTATATAAAAAAATAAACCAGCGAAGCTGCTTAAACGAATATTATGTGGCATTCCATTCCTATATCACAGGCTGGATCAGTCACAGTGTGACGGAACGCGTCTCTATTACTTGCCATGCTCCATTCGCCGCGCAACGAGTTCTCTGCATGGGTCTGCATCGACGGGGAAAAAGCGCCAGAATACGATGTTAAAATATCGGAGGACGGGAGAACAGTGACGTGCTGGATCGCGTCTGAGCTCGGAAAGGTCAGTTGGGAGAAGCTTCGGCGCGCCGTGCATCCAGCTGATGGTGGCATAGGAATTCTCCGTCCACTGGACGAACTCCTCGTTCGCTGGGTGCACCGCCGGCCAGGTCAGAATGGACGGAGCCGAATGCGGCGGGAAAGTAATCTACGGCAACGTGCTCCCGTTCACCGCGGTGCTGAACGGCTTCACGGACGGGGCGACACTGAGGAAATTCATGTTCTCGTCGCTCGGCCTCACGGGTGCGATTACTTTTTTTCCCGTTCTTGACTGGGTGAAATAACACCTCTGCAGACGACGACGCGTATCTGGGCGGGGCGGCGCTTCCAGACCTCGGGGTCATCGAGCTGTACATATTCCCCGCAGCGCTCGCGGTCGCCCCGCCAGTCGGGGCTGGGCCCGCGCTGTCCGCGCTAAAGGTCCACGAGCGCTCCAAGAAGGCTGTTACCCAGCAGATAACGTGTGTCGCCCCGCCCCCGCTTTACACAAACCAACGTCTTGATTCTGACCGCGATTTCACGCTAGCCTTGGGCAAACGGAACAGCTTGCCGCGCCCATGGCCGTCTTTACCGCAGCGCCCGTTGGGCCAAACATCGTCAAATTCCTCTTCAAGTACCGCCCGATTGGTACGTCGCTCTCCTTTGCAGTGCGGACCAGGCTAACGAACGCCGTGTTCCGCCAGACATCCTCCGCGCGAACGGAATCGCACCCCAGCCCGCGCGCGCGCAGCCCCCGCCGGCCAGCGTCAAGCGCGCAGGCGTACGCGCATCCAAGGAAAACGAGCCCCTCGTCAAGAAAGATTCGCGACTCAAGGGCAAGGGCAACGCCAAGAAACGCGTGAAGCGCGAGGACGACGATGCCATCGATCTGACGCAGGCGAGCCCGGCCCCGCGGCGCAAGAGGGTGAAACTGGCGGGTTTTGTCCAGGGAGAGGTCATCGACTTGACGTAGCGGGAGCGGAGCAGGTATGCAACACACATGTTCTGATCGTGAGCTTGCCTGACGGTGTTCCAGTTCGTAGTGTTGTCACCGCTTTCTTAGGAGCAGGTAAATCGTCGTCCTCGTGTTTGCGACTTGTCTGACGGTGTTCCAGTTCGCAGTGTTGTCGCTGTTTTTCTTTGCGTTTTTCTTTATGCTGTAATACGAGCACGCCTTCGGACGTGCACAATGATACTAACGGATTGAGTTGGCGGCTTGCACATGTATTGTTCCGGTGGCGACTAAGAGATTGGAGGTGTCGGCGATAAGAGGTTTCCAATGGGCTTTGCGGGGACGCTAGATGCTGACATGGATGGTCCCCGGCCGCAAACCCAAGATCCCGTTATGCCTCTCTTGGGCCATCGCCAAAACACGACGGGAACTAAAAATGCAGGGGATTTGGCACAAAGTCTGCACACCACAGCACCTTCCTCCTTCGGTCAGAAACGAGGGTATAGCAGAGTTAACGAAATACATACATTGATATTCAACACTACGTACATGCCACACCTCTATTAGAGAAGAGAAACCCTGGAGCAGACAGAGACTGGTACGAGACGAGATACACCGCGCACACATACGGAACAGTCCCGCCGCCGGAATCCCGCCGGGCGACGTCGCGGTCGGGGCGCTACTGCGGCGGCACGTCGTCCACGGGCTTCAGCGCGTCGGCCTCGCTCTGCGTGCGCTGCATCTGCTCCTCCTTCGTCTCGGCGGCGGCGGCGGCGACGGCCTCCGCGGCGAGCCCCGCGACGGCCATGACCAGCGCGGGGTCCGCCGCGGCGCGCGCGTGCGCGGGCGCGCCGCGGCCCTCGGCGGCGACGCCGTCCATCTGCTCCGCGCGCCGGATGACGTCGAGCTCGCCCTGCACGACGACGCCCTCGAGCCAGTTGTGGTGCACGAGGTCGCTCGCCTTGGCGCGCTTGTCCGAGTTGAGCCGCAGCATGGGCGTGAGGAACGACGCGAGCGCGTCCGCCTCCTGCTTCGGGAAGAGGTACTTGTCGTGCAGCACGAGGTCGAGCGGCCAGTACCGCAGCTTTGAGATGTGGCGCAGCTCGCCTGCGGGTGGCGGTTAGTTCCGTCGAATATGGATCATTGGGGTGGAGCTCACCTCGCCGGTTGAAGAATTCCGAGCTGTATTTCCCACCTAGTGAGATGTTCTTCGGGACCTCCCCCATGAGCTCCATTATCTGGGCCATGTGGTCGTCGTCCTTGGTGTAGCGGGAGCCCTTTGCAGGATCGAAAAGATAGTCCCCGCCCGTTATTAATTCAAATATCTGGTAAGCCCAGATGAGTAACTGGGCGGACAAACGGAGAAACAACGGTGGACCCACAACACACGCAACGCTCCAGATATCCGCACTCGTCCCCCACTTGGCGCCGACAATGACCTCGGGCGAGCGATACTGTCGCGTCTGGATGTCGTCCGTGAAGTGGTGGTGCGTCCACGTCGCTGTCAGCAGTTAGTTCCGGGACCGTCAAACGCCATATTGTGTCCGCAGCACACCATTTCCCAGATCCGCAATCTTGACGGTTATTCTGTCCGCGAGCCCGTTCGCGAACCGCTCGTCCGAGTCGACGTCCATCGCGCCGTGCGCGGGCGGCACGGGCTTGGACCCGCTGGCCGTCGGCGCCTGCTGCGAGAGCAGTGACGGGCCGTTCTGCGGCGGGTGCTGCATGGATTTCGGCGAGATGGAGAGCGAGACGAGGTCGAGCTCGGAGCTCGGGCTCGAGTTGGGGGGGCTCTTGTTCTCTATTCGCGTCATGCCGAGCCCCCACCGGTCGGCGCTCCCGGAGGCGGCGGCGTAGCTCGCGTTCAGGCTGCCGCTGCTCTTGGGTGATGGCAGGGGCTGAGAGACGAAGATGGAGGACTGGGTGCGCGGGGTTTGGTTCCCCCCGCGGCCCTGGGATGGCGGTACACCGATTATCTTTGGTTTCGGCGCGGAGCTTGACGGGGAGGCGTTCGCGAGGGCAAGCTCGGCTTGGATGATAGACTCGACGTCGTCTATGTGTATTAAAACGTTCTCTGGCTTAATATCTGCACGGGCGCCAGGTCAAATTAAAAGAAGAAGAACGTAACTGCGGACACAAACCGGTGTGAATGACGCCGCAACACCTATGCATGTAATCCAGACCGAGCAATACCTGCTTCGCTATCTGTTTGACTATGGGCATGGGTACACCTTTATTCTGCCAAGAAATTAGCTGGCGCGTCGACGAGAATCAATTGGCATACCTGGTGTCGTTTAACGAGCCCGAGTAGGTTTTCACCGAGGACCTCAAAGACCATGCAAACGTGCGTGCCGTTTGGACCGGAGTGTCGGAAGTGGTCGAGGAAGGAGATGACATGAGATCTGCCGGGATGGTTCAGGGCGCCGTTTGGCGTGCTGGACGTGATTAGTCGTTGCAGCAGCTTGATTTCGTCCAAGGCCGTCTCGGTGTAGCGCGCGGCCGACTTGACAACCTTCAACGCAACATGGCGTTTCATCCTGTTTTCACGGCGCCATCAACACGAGTGGACGCGCAGCGGGCAGAACAAATGCGCACTTGGTGTCCCATGTGAGCCAGACTGTGGAGAAATGGCCCCAGCCGAGTTTGCGGACGACCACATAGCGATTATCGGAGAAAGCATCGCCGATCTTGACTGGGTGGTAGCCTCCGGGCTTGTAGTCCTCCCAGTCTTCCTCGTCCTCCGCATCGGACACCTCCGAGGCATGCGAGTCCGGGGAGCCCAGATTATCGGAGGGGGAGCCTGCGTAGATGTTGGGATGAGACATGCAGGAGCACCGCGCTGCTGCAAACAACTACAAATAGTGACGGGCCGGTCAGCGCGTCGAGGTGAGTCGCAGGAGTCGCGGACAACACAATAGGCGCACGCTGTGGGAATGCGGAAGGATCATACAGCAACGGAAGGAATATACACATGGGGCATGAGACTAGGCTCCAACAGGAAATTCCGCTACCACGAGGTGAAATGGAGACATTTACTTTAAGGCAGAAAGGGGCACCTCGAGCAGCAACTCCCCAGGCCAAGCAACAACCAAGTAATCGGCTACCTGAGTACCGGCCTTTCTCTCGCCACCATTCCCCAAGGAGTCCCGCTCGTAGTTGTCCCGCTTTTGAATGAGAGAGTTCCAAGCCAGTCGCCACAAAGCGCTGCGGATGTTACCAAGTAGCAACGTCTTGCCGGAATGCGCAGCTAGAAACCGGGTGCTGCGTGCGATCCAAGCGGTGTAAATCGGGTGTAAAGACTTGGTGGAGGGAAAGCACAAGGAGAGGAAGAATCCCCAGCGAACTAAAAGGTGGGGCAAGCCCGGCTGCCTCACAAATCCCTCAGAGCTAATTCTGAACAGGATGATACCCGATCACACGGCTTGAGAATGGTCACCGTAAATATCTTGCGGTTCGCTGGAAAGAGCGACTTGGAGCTCTAAACGCTGGTACGCTGGTGTTTCGTCCCTGACTTGACGCCCTAGACCACCTGAAATCGCGGGTTCCCAAAGCCCGAGCTTGAAGGATGATTGTGGGAAATCTCCATTCCCGCAGAATAGAAGAGCCCGGTCGCAGTGTTTCGAGGATTTATCTTGGTAAATTCCAGACCCACAAACGAGGAAATTCCGGAGTCGTAGTTCGATTACTTAGTCTAATTAGATCCCATCAATACGGCACTCTGGGTAATTCCTGCCGCTCCTGTGCGCGGTTCATAGCAAGGCAAGCCGACATATGCAGAAGAGGCGGGTTCAACGTCTCCTACTGCACGAGCTCTTACAGCCAATTTCAAGGATTATTTAGCCTTACATTAGTGTTTTTCAGGGTAATCATGAATCAAAAACTGAAGAGCAGATATCGTCCCTCGGGACCGGCTTCAACGGCGGAGTCGAGAAGATTTTGAGGATAGCGGTGGTAAGAGTAGTCTAAGACAAGGAGGTGGGAAGGGAAACTACCTGCTTTTCATCCCAACCATGCCACTGATGTTTATGGCTGTCTCTGGGCTTTTGTGCCGAAAGCCGAGAGGTATCAGAATTGAAACTCCGGCCGGCAAAAAAGAAAACAAGCACACTGAGGTGCGATGAAGTCGAAAATGATCTCTCGGGGTTTCTATAACTCACAAATTTATGCATGAACATTCTTGAGGTGAAACACATATATTTCTGAAGGTCTTCAAGGGTGCTGCAACGGAGGGGCGCAATTTCTCGTGATCTGGCTATCCCTCGATGAGTAACGGCCCAAAAAAATCAGACAAAATTTGCATGGATCGGAATAAATTATGAGAATGCGGGTCGGCAAATGTTATGGCTGCTCAAGCAAATGCTGCGATGGATGAAGAATTCAGAACGGGGCCTGTCGGCTGCTTCCGGCAAACTAATTAGACCAATCGAACAGTTCCTCGAAAACGAACCCGACATGGCCGTAAATGGCAAGATGATCTGATTTGGTAAGCAGGCAGCGTGCAAACCATCCTTCAACCATGACCTCCATTACGCGCAACTTGCCCTGGTTTATTCGCGACCTGGGCATTTCAATCGTTGGAAAGGTTGGCCTCTGCTGTTATAGTGCCCTTGCTTGAAGCCTAACGGTTGTTCCAGGAATGTTACACGTCACTCATAGAAAATCTAGACATTGGCGATGTAAAATGCATTAAATACTCCATATCCAAAGGGCTCGGCATCGGAATCGTTATGGGAGGGTCTATCATGAAAGTCCCGCAGATTCTGCTCAGTCAGTTTTTTTACTTGGACCAATCGACTGACATTTACCGGCTTTTCTTTACAGTTACACGCGCACAGTCAGCTCGAGGGCTTTCGTTACCTGCGTATATTCTGGAGACCCTCTCGTACTCAATAACCCTCGAATACGCGTACCGCAACGAGTTCCCCTTCTCGACGTACGGCGAGAACCTGTTCTTGACCATCCAAAACATCCTCATCACCCTCCTCATAATCCTCTACGCCCCCCGCCCCGCCGCGGCAGACAAAACCGCCAACGCCGTCATCGCCTCCCTCGCGATCCTCGTCTTCTTCCTCGCCTGCTCGCTCGTCCCCCTCCCCATCCTCGCCTTCCTCCAGCTCACCACCCTCCCCCTCTCCCTCTTCTCCAAGCTCCCCCAGATCAGCCAAAACTACCGCGCCCAGTCGACCGGCCAGCTCTCCGCCTTCGCCGTCCTCTCCCAGGTCGCAGGCTGCACCGCCCGCCTGTTCACCACCGCCACCGAGGTCGGCGACCGCCTCGTCGCCGCGGGCTTCGCCCTCGCGCTCGTCCTCAACCTCGTCCTCGGCGCGCAGCTGTGGCAGTACTGGGGCCGCGACGACCTCGAGGCCCCTGCGGCCGAGAAGGAGAAGCTCAAGGAGGCGCGCGCGGCGGTGCACACCACAACCGCGTCGGTCCCCGCGTACACGCCCGAGCCCGCCGCGTGGCAGCGCGCCGCGACCCCGCCACCCTCTTCGCCCTCCCTCGGGGGCCGCAAGTGGGCTCGGAAGGTGGATTGACTCCTCCGTAGATCGTGTTCCTATGTATATCTCACCTGGTTAATCTATCGCCGCCTTTACCTTTAAGACCCGCGCTGGGGACGACATCGTGTAAGGAGCGTCCGGCCGTCCGTGCTACGCCCGGGACTGCGGGGACCGAATCCAGTGGTGGCCGCGAGCTTGCGGTGTACACTCGACACCATGCTGCCACCACGGGGACCTCACGTATAAGCCCAGGACGTTCGAGGGCACGCTAAACCTCACGACAAAGGCCTTTGCATGTCGCCGACATCGCCAGCGGCCCAGCGCCCCTCTTGCCAGCCCCACAGCTCGCTGCAAGCTCGCCAACTATCCAAACGACGCAAGATACCCATTTAATCGACACACATCCGTACACTATCATTAAGCCGAAGGCGCCCTCGCATTAGTGAATAATAACCAAAATAAAAAAAAAGCCGAGAGAAGCCCCAAAACGGTGGTCATGTCAAGTCGATAATCTCTCCCTGGACAAAGCCCTCCAGTTTCACCCTCTTGCGCCGCCGTGGCGAGCTGTTCAGTTTGTCCGAGGCTAGCATGACATCGCGTTCAAATTCAAGACGTTGGTTTGTGCAAAGCGGGGCGGCACACGTTATCTGCTGGGTAGCAACAGCCTTCTTGGAGCGCTCGTGGACCTTTAGCGCGGGCGGCGCGGGCCCGGCCACAATCGGCGGGGCGGCCGCGAGCTATGTAAAGCTCGATGACGCCGAGGACTGGCAGCGCCGCCCCGCCCAGATACGCGGCGTCGTCTGCAGAGGTACTAAGTAGATCACCAGTGAGGAACAGGAAAATTCGAACAGATAATCGCACCCGTGAGTCCCAGCGACGAGAACATGAATTTTCTCAGTGTCGACCCGTCCGTGAAGCCGTCCTTCATCACGGTGGACGCGAACGAGTTACCGAAGATTGTTTACCCGCCGCATAGTCCTGCGTCTCCACGGCGTGCCCAGAGCATATATATTTCTGTGCCCCGCCCATGGATTCCCGGCGTTCCAGTCCGAAGCCAAATCCCTACATCTTTTCGGTTTTACTCAGAAAGACATAAGGTCAAGACGTACTTGCTCGCAAGATGAGGATGCTGCCTGCATGTCAAAAATTTCAAAGTTTTGGCGCCTATCCTCGAGCTTTACCCTTTATATCCAATGTCATAAGCCCCATAAATGCTACTACGCGGTAAGCACACCAGGCCTTTCAGCATTGGTATCCACGAATCAGACCAATAAAATAAGATGCCAAAAGAAATGCTTAGAGATCTACTGCCTCTTCAGTCAGGCCATGCAGCTTACGGTACCAGAGGGATCCCTAACATACTGTACGCGGTGAGGGGGAAATAAATCTGATTCAAAAAACAAAAAAAAGGCCATGCAGCACAAGAACAGACAAACACGTACTCGCCGCTATGTCAAGTCAATGACCTCCCCGGAAATAAACGGCCGGTCCGCCTCCACCTTGACCCTCTTGTTCCGTGCGCCATTTTGCGTCAAGTCAATGACATCCCCGTCCTCGTCCTTGATGCGGGGTTTCTTGTCCCGCTTGTGAAGCTTTTTTTTCCAGCGCTCGGAGTTTCTCCTACGAAGCCGTGGAGCGGTGCAAATTGGGTATTGAAAAAAAACGACGCACGCGCAGGTTCTTGGCCTCTTCTAGGTCGGCGAGTTCCTCCAGGTCGTCGGTGGTTGGCCCGCGCGGAGGCTCCGCGGATGCCTTCCGCTTGAGCCGTAGTGGTGAAGGCGCAATTCCATTGGCCCGGAGGACATCTGCGAGCCGAGTGTTAATCACGTTAATGGGAGAGCCAGGACAACATACCTATCGGACGGTATTTGAAGCAGAATTTAACGACCTCTGGCCCGGTACGCTCAATATCCAGAACTCTTGGAGCCTTCTCAAGGGGCTGGGGTTCCGCTAGCCTGCATGTTTCTTATTAGAAAAATGGAGGTCCTCAATGCCCTGAACAATGACCGACTTTATCTGCTGAGTAACTGCTTTTTTCGAACGTTCATGGACTTTGAGATCCGAGAGATTCAGACGAGAAAAGACGGTGGATTCAAGTTCCCCGTTAATTCGAACGGGGTAGATCGTGAGCTCCAAGAGTCCGAGATCTTGTAACGCAGACGACGAGCTGCTTATAAGAGCGTCGTCGTCGTCGTCTTAGAACTATGATGTCAATTAAAAAACACAGATGTGGTGGAATCTCGCCTGTGACTTCCAGGGACGAAAATACGAATGGCTTCAGAGTTGCGGCGTCGGCAATTCCAGATTTAGAAATGGTACGCCCTAGGTCTCGCCATGCATAGGAAATGGTCCCACCGCAGGGGTTTCCGTCCACTTTCACAGATCCCCCGACGTCCTGTAGGAAAGCTTTGTTTTTCCAGTGGATAGAGAATTTCTGTGCGTGGTGTGAATGAAGGTAGTATCCGAGCATCATGATATCAAGTAAGCACCGACCTTTCCAAGCTCGGAGGCAATCCAGCAAGTCACTGTTCTATCGTCCTCGGACGTTTGGACGTCGTATTCGACGGTCTCTTCCCCTTCGATGCAGACCCAGGCCTCGAATTCCTTCCACTGAAGCATGGATGCGGTTCGGATAGGAATATGTGGCGTGCGCGAATCGAACAGCTTTCTAGACCTCGCGACCCTAATTAAGGCAAGAACAAAGGGAGATCTAGATTAATCGCGCCATGTCACCAGCCTTGTGATCTGTCACATCACACCTAATATTGAACGCGTCGACGCGTCCGGGTTTCTATGCAAGTGAAACGAGTTATTTATGAGCCTGAGCCCAACAGTCCGGGTGAAACTAAGCTGGAATCGGACACCCTCTGTACTGTATCACATTACCAGGGTTTGCGCATTGCCTCACTAGTAGCACCAGGATTAAATGATTTCAAGACGAGCAATGTATAGGTCTTGAATTCAAGTGGAGCCCGGCAATATCTCTAGAGATGTCGTTTAAAAAGGTGCTCTGATCATGCCTCAAAGTACAGTCCTATCTCGCGAATATCCCCGATAAGGACCGGCGGGTTATCCAGTCCGGCAAAGTGTCCTCCGAAATCGTGGACTGCATCATTTGTCAGTGGTCACAACAGCGGATATCAACGGAGATCCACCTTTCAAGTTGTAGGATACCAAGTTCCCGATCTTGGCGACGTATTCTTCCGGTCATAGGCCGGGATTATACGCGTACATGCTGAACAGTAGTGGTGCGTCCGTGGGGCTTCGCTCTTGAACATGCTCGGATTCTGCGCATAAATCCAAACAGAGGACAGGAAAAACTCGGTGAGGTAGTACAGAGAGACGGAAGTCAGGATGGCTGTGTTGTTCAACACGGATGGGGGCGTTCCCGCACGAGGATCCGAGTCTATGGGAGACGTGAGGTGAGTTGTTTCAGTAAAAGATTAATCGACATAATACGCACAATGCTTGAATAAATGTTGTGCCCATCCATGTAAGTTGCCCGACTGGGCTGTCGTACAAAGCCAACCTGATATCGTCGAGCTGTAAAGCAAAGTGTAAATGCCCGTAAATCTTAGAAGGACACTTCGGTCTGCTCGATGAAATAGCCCATCCCGATCATCGTAAACCAATGCAAGATACCATTCAATATATAATATGTACATCACTACACTATGATTAGGCTGAAGGCGCCCTCGTATTACTGAATAAAAACCAAAATAAAAAAGCGGAGACAAGTCCCAAGAGTAGACTAGATACGACTGCGCTCAGCTAGCTCATGTCAAGTCGATAACCTCTCCCTGGACAAAGCCCTCCAGTTTCACCTTCTTCCTCTGTGGGCCTGGGCTCGCCTGCGTCAGGTCGATGACATCCGACTCCAAGTCGGTCGCCAGCTCACGCTTCACGTGCGCGGGTTTTGTTTCCTGCTTCACGAGGGGTTTATTTTCTTTTGTGACCCACTTGGCAGGTGGTGATGAGGACTGCACCGGCGCACACGGGGGTGCGATTCCGTTCGCGCGGAGGATGTCTGCGGAACACGTCGTTCGTCGTCCAGTAAGCAAAAAGCCGCAACGACTCACCAATTGGACGGTACTTGAAGAGGAATGTGACGACCGCGGGGCTGGTGGGTGTCGTAGTGACGAACGTGATGGGTGTAGCAAGCATCTCAGCTTGTGCGAGACTGTACAATGCGGTGTAAGGAGGAGGCGTTGTGTATTCAAGTTGTGGAATGACAAACGTTATCTGCTGCGTAACAGCCTTCTTGGAGCGCTCGTGGACCTTGAGCGTAGACAAATCGCCGCCACACCCAGAATGACGCTTCGGGTTCGACGACACTTGGGTAGGGGTTATAACGAGCTTGATGACACCGAGGTCTGGCAGAAACGCTCCGCCCAAATACGCGTCGTCGTCTGGAGAGGGATTGCAATTGTAACAAATGAAAGGAAACAGAGCCAACGAACCGGTCAGGCTGAGCGAGGAAAACATGAATGGTTTCAACGTTGCACCATCTGTTAAGCCATCTTTGCACACAGTTTGTGGCAGGGTGCAACCAGAGATAATTTTTCCCCCGCAGTCGGTGCCATCCATTTTGACACGTCCTGTGGTGCATTGGTAAAAGAAGAGTTTGTCCAATGAACAGAGAATTTCTGTGTTGGCAGCCACAATGAGCGAATGCACGACACGACGAGGTGCACCGACCTTCCCGAGCTCGGACGCGATCCAGCAAGTCACTGTTCTCTCGTCCTCCGATACTTCGACATCGTATTCTGGCGCTTCTTTCCCCTCGATACAGAGCCATGCGGAGAAATCTTTCCAAAGGAGCATGGCGGGAGGAGGTGAGTAAAGACGCGTCGGGTCACGCGTGACTGATTGCGATTAAGAGAAATAGGGGTCAAGACTACTGCTATTTCAGTAGGTAATTTCTTTCGCTCCAGCTAGTAGCAGGATGAGGATACTGTCTACATCTGAAAAACTCACATTTGTTTGGCCCTTCAGTCCAGAGTTTTGGCGCGAGCTTCAGCACCCTTTACCCGGTATGTACAATCTCATATGCCGCATAGATACGATACTACGCGGTAAGCAAGTACAACAGGCATCTTAGTATGTACAAGCCAATACTACAACAAAATAATAACCCAAATGAAATATTCAGAGATGTACTGCCTCTCAGTCAGGCCATGCAGCACAAGCTAGCTTAAGAACAGACAGACTTACTCACTGCTATGTCAAGTCAATGATCTCCCCGGAAACAAACGGCCGGTTCGCCTCCACCTTGGCCCTCTTGCTTCGCGCGATACTTTGTCTCAAGTCAATGACATCTCCGCCCTCGTCCTTGATGCGGGGTTTCTTGTCCCGCTTGAGAAGCTTCTCTTCTAGCGCTCAGAGTTTCTACAAAGCTGTGGGTGGGCGCACATTGGGTGTTAGGAAAACGACATACGCGCAGATTCTTGGCCTCTTCTAGGTCGACGAATTCCTCCGGGTTGTCGGGGGTTTGCACGCGGGGAGGCGCCGCGGACGCCTTCCGCTTGGGCCGTGGTGGCGAGTCCACAATTCCATTGGCCCGGAGGACGTCTGCGAGGAGAATGTTAATCACGTTAATGGGTGAGACAGGACAACACACCTATCGGACGGTATTTAAAGTAGAATTTAACGATACCTGGCCCGGTAGGCTGAACGCCCAGAACTGTTGGACACTTCTCAAGGGGCTCGTGTTCCGCTAGCCTGCACGTTGGTCGTTAAGCGTGAAACCTTTCAATGCCATATAATGACCGACGTTATCCGCTACATGACTGCTTTCCTCGAACGCTCGGAAGCAATCCAGAAAGTTACAGTTTTCTGGTCCTCGGACGTTTGGACGTCGTATTCAACGATCTCTTCCCCTTCGATGCAAACCCAGGCCTCGAATTCAGCATGAATGCGGAATAGGTGCACGAATCGTAGAGCTTTCTGGACCTTGCGAACCCTAGTTAAGGTGAGAACAAAGGGAGACACCCCAGGGAAGACCGGCGGTGGGTGGGTTATTCTGTACGGCAGTAACCTACCTAAGAGGTAGTCTCTCGTAGACAGACACTACAAACAATCAAACCTCGTACCTCGGTAGTTTGTACCTAAGAGGCCCACATCCGGATATGTCCGACGCACTTTCCCACGGTTCGTTTTATGCATCCGTTCAACTTGGATTCCGTTGTAACCTTTTTTATACTCCATAATGCCAGACACACATATCTGGACTGGTATCATCAACTCTACATTTACCGGAATCAAACTACTTATAATTTGAATCGGAAACATCCTGTGGACTATGGTGGCGGATGTCCGTCGCAACCTTCCGACCTCATTCGTGAAGAGAGAAGAAAGCAGGAGACTTGAAACGATCTCTTAGGCCTATATTATTGCTACTTGCAAAATAGTTGGCGGTCACGCGTTCTGATCAAAGAAACGCCACTCAAACATCCCAGCTCGCGCGGGCCATAACTCGACGAATACTGCTTAGAACCCTATGATTTTATAGGCAAATCGAACCGTCTTATCGAGCTTTAGAACGCCCCAGGGTCAATTTTGCGATATAGTGACCTCATCGTCGACCTCGCTGGTGGGGCTGTTTCTGGAGTGTTTGAGCTACAGCGATGGAGAATGCGGGTTTTCGGGTGGTGTGAGTGCTCGTTAGGGGTCTTATGAATGCTAGGGAGGGCGCCCCATGTGTTCTGGGCCGCGATATGTTCCTTGAACGTGAGGTAAATTATGCAACTTTTTCACAGAATGCTCTGAGCTCTCATTCTTTGCACGACTGCTTTGTGCTCAAACCTACACACAGACAGCTCCAGAATCGATTTTCGTACTCTCAGGATATAATTTTATCAATGGATGCATATAGTGAGCATTATCAGCCGGAATAAAATAAAATAAGATGTAATATCATGGAACACCCATTCTCTTGCACCAATTGCACTGTGTCCATCTCACATGTGTCCTCGGCCAAGGAGGAAGCCTATCTGAGCACGAATTTCGACTGGAGAGGCAAGAGAGGCAAGAAACTGTGAGTGCATAACCTGGGAATTGAGTGAGTACGAGATGGTGGCCCAGTACGAGCGTCTGACTTGAACACATACCTTAAAGGTCTTGGGGCGCCCTCCGTAGCATCCATAAGACCCCTAACGAGCACTCAAACCACCCGAAAACCCGCATTCTCCATCGCTGTAGCTCAAACACTCCAGAAACAGCCCCACCAGCGAGGTCGACGATGAGGTCACTATATCGCAAAATTGACCCTGGGGCGTTCTAAAGCTCGATAAGACGGTTCGATTTGCCTATACAATCATAGGGTTCTAAGCAGTATTCGTCGAGTTATGGCCCGCGCGAGCTGGGATGTTTGAGTGGCGTTTGTTTGATCAAAACGCGTGACCGCCAACTATTTTGCAAGTAGCAATAACCCCCATCTCTGATGAATCGGGTCAAGTGGTTCGTCTGGAGATAAAGTGCGCTGAACACGGGTTGAATCGGCTGGTGGCGGATTGAGTCAAGATTGACCAATGTCCGACGACGGATATGGGCCTCTTAGGTGGGTTATTGCCGTACAGAATAACCCACCTAAGAGGTCATTTATGTAACACCGCCGGTATTCCCTGGGGTGAAGGGAGATTAATCCCGCCATGTCACAAGCCCTGTGCCCATCACATCTAATTAAAACGCGTCCGGGTTTCTATGCAAGTGAACGAGTTATCTATGAGGCTCCAGGCAGTGAAAACGAAACTGGAATCGGACACCATCCGTACAATATCATGTTACCAGGCTTTGCGGCAGGCTGCACTCACAGCACTAGTATTAGATGATGATTTTCAAGACGAGTAATACATGGTCCTCGAATTCAAATTGAGCCCAGCAATATCTCTTTAGAGATCTCGTTTGCAAAGGTGCTCTGATCACGCCTCAAAGTACAGTCCTATCTCCCGAATATCCTCGATAAGGGCCGGCGGGTTATCCAGTCCCGCAAAGTGTCCTCCGAAGTCGTGAACTGTGTCCCGTCAGTGGTCGCAACAGCCGAGTTTCAATGGAACTATATATACCTTTGTAGGATACCAAATTCCCGATCTTGGCGACGTATTCCTCCGGCCACAGCCCGGGATTATATGCGTACATGCTGAACAGCAGCGGTGCGTCCGTGGGAGGCTTCGCGTACGCACTCTTGAACATGTTCGGATTCTGGGCGTAGATCCAGACAGAGGACAGGAAAGACTCGGTGAGGTAGTACAGAGAGACCGAAGTCAGGATGGCTGTGTTGTTCAACACGGATGGGGGCGTTCCCGCGCGAGGATCCGAGTCTATTGATTACGTGGAGTGAGTTGTTTCAGTAAAATATACAGGATGCGCACAGTGCTTAAATGTTGTGCCCATCCATGCAAGCTGCCCGACTGGGTTGTCGTACAAAGCCAACCCAATATCATTGGGCTGTAGAGTGTAAATATCCGAGACTAATGGAAGGAATATCGCGACAAACCTTGGTAGTCTGCTCGGTGAAATAACCCATCCCGATGGTCGTCAACTCGATATAACGCTGTTCAGCCACTTTCTGAGCGTCCGACAAGGTTATATTGTTTTCCGCGATCTCTTGAGACGACGGAGGGACGAAGGGGATGAAAACGAAATGCGCGGCGCGCACGGTTGTGTTGAAAGAGCGGGGCAGAATGCGTAAGTTGCGGTGGTTGCAAAAGCCGTCTCCCCTCGTGGAATTGTGGCGGCGGGACTCTAATTGAGCGCAGTGATACGCGTAGCAGTAGTCTTCTGAATCTTTTTATTAATGAGTCGAATTATAGCTTGTGTAAAAAGCAACAAGGTCCTCGACGTGTGAGGCGAGCTCCTCTTGACGATCGCGATGCGCGTGAATCAAATAACTCTCAATCGCCGCGTTCGAACAGGAAGATCGTGTATTATGTGGCAACGCGGCGGCTATAGCGCATGCTCCTCCCACCTGCTGTGCGCATATGTACTCGCTCTGCCCTACTCTCACTTTCCGCGTATTCAAAATTACAGTGCGTCCAGCAACACTGCGGGACAGCCATCAGCTATATTCGACCAAGAAACAATAGGCCCTTACTTCTTCTTTTTTCTGGTGCCTGGGTTTGCGTCCACGCCTATATCCGCGACCATCAGTTATGTCAGAGACAAGTTGCGCCTACACACCTGAAAGTCAACCTGACCTGCAAAGGCATCAGCCGCAGAAAAAATATTAAATCAAGAGCACTTGCCTGCGGAAGAGGCGGATTTCGTGTCGGAAAGCGCCTGCGCCGGGGTCAGTAAAGGCAATCGATGTTTCTGTCTCCACCCACGGCTCTGATCATTGCCGACTTGGAAGCCTGGATGTCCAACACTTTTTGTTCGATTGTGCCGGCAGCTACCAGGCGGTATATGTTGACCTCCTTTGTTTGACCCATGCGGTTAACTGTTGTCTGTGAGCGAACGGCTGGGAGTATCCCCTGTCCCACTCACCACGGTCGATCGCTTGCCGCTCGATTGATGGCTTGGGATAATCGAATTAGACGGACACGAAGCTGTGCAGCATTCAACACACCTGCCACCACCTAATATCAAGTCAGCAATTTATTTTAGGTGAGAACAGGTTGAACAACGCACGGGTCCATAAGAAACACATTGTTCGCCACCGTAAGATTCAAACCAAGCGCTCCCTGGAATCATATGAACCATGTACGGCAAACGGTGACAAGAATAACAGACCGCTGCTAGAGACAGCAGCATGACCCTGGGGGCGCCCGGGTCCGTCGCCGAGCATGTCTTGAACTATGGAACGGTGAGACAGTCCAATAGTCCCAAAATGACCGTTTCACCTTGTCTACGTTGGCCGTCCTCTGGTCCGGGGATATCTGCCCGTGGTAGAGCAAACATGGAATTCCTTCATCATTTAATCGGCTCTCGACAATTTTTAAAAATCTGTTCAATCCGCATCAGCAGACACCAGAGTACCGCTGCATCGCGTACTTGACAAAAGATGAAAATACGAGACATTTGTCCGCCGCCGAGGTTTGTTTGAGCATGACAACCAGCGCATCGAGTTTGGCAGATTGAATCCCGTTTTCTGGCGGCAGGACGCTGTCTGCACCACGCTCCTCCGCAGTGTGGGTTCCCGAGTCGAATGCTGACCCCTGCGACACATGAGATCCACGGTTTCGCATAACATCAAAGCACAAACACAAGGACAGCTAGAAATACCAGCACTGTCCGCGAGTCAGATCAGCCCGCCCGTTTACCAATCTAGATCTTACCATTTGAAACAAATCAGGTGCTTCATCTTACACCGCCGAAGACTTTCCCCAGTGACAGCCTCGAGACATTCGATGCATCTGGGCTCCAATTGTAAGCAATACATAGTTCGGGGTTGGGTCCATACGTAGGGGATTCATTTGTAAGGGTATCGCCCCACTGGGTGCGAGACGCCGCGGGAACCAATGCCGGGTGCAGCACTACTTGCCGTAGCCTGAGAATTATCGTCAAGAGATTCAGCCCCGACTGAACAAGTGTGAGTAGCAATCCCGATGATCACAGACACCTACCCCGCCTGCCTCTCGCAAGTGTTTTTTGCCAGACGTCGCGACTTGGTCGTAGACGTCCTGAACGACATTGTTAATCCCACGTGGCCAGACCCCTGAACGGATGAAATACCTGTTGCTTCGACCCCAATTTGATAGTGATGGTCCTGTAACTGACCTGCAATATGGTTGGCAAAAACATAGAGACCGCCCTCGAACTTGCCTTGGGAAGCGCCAGGATCTGTCGGCCATCCGCGTCGCGCATCTGGATTTACAGTTAATCTCTGAAGCGTTCAAAGCGCGTGTGCACCTACCTCCTTGGTGCGATGCAGGCAGAAGCATTTCAATAATTTCTATATGAGAAATCTTCGTCAATCCGCGCGCTGGGACCGCACATCCTATACCTTGAGATTAACCGTGCCGTTGTTCACAGGTTTCTTGCCAGACCCGATGTACTGGTCCCAGTTTTGCGGCATCTGCACGTTAGCTCCCATCAACGATTCAAAAGAAGTGATCCTCGACGAACCGCCATAGGTTGGCACGTCTGCAAAAACCCCAAGATCGACTGGACGTCCTGTTTAAACGCAGTTTATGCCACATCTAAACCCATGATAAATGTTAATCGCACATGGAGGCTGTTGATCTGGCTCCAGTTTGGCAAAAATATAATAAAACGTCCGACAATACACGCACAATGGGGGTTCCGGTCAGAGCCCAACGTGAATAGGCGTCCAATGATAAGACGGCTTGGTGAATTTGCGTGGCGGGGTTCCGAATGTGGTGTGCTTCGTCCAAGATGACCCTCTGTGACTTGTAAATAACGCGCACGGGGCAAATTAGAGATATTCCGCATACACGCCAAGAGATTGACGAGAGAGGGTTAGCCTCCCGCCTCAAGGTGTCGTAATTCGTGATTACGACGTCAAATTTGAAATCGGACTCGGACTCCGTGGTACTGTCACCAGCGGGATGATATTTCCGGTAGGTGAGCGTGGGGCAGTGAAACGAGATTTGTTCCTCCCAGGTAGACAGCACGCTCAGAGGAGCCACTGCGCAATAGTCAGAGTTGGATGGTCTCACAGTGTATACGCACCGATTAGAGTGCTGTTCTGGTATCCTCTGATGGGTTCGCCCTGGGTCACACGAATCAAAGCTATCATTGTAAGACTTTTGCCCTGCGGAATCGTTCAATGGCAAATTTACGGGTGCAGCCTCACACGAACCAAGCCCTGACTCTAGATTAGTGCTGAATAACTGATATACGAATCAGACACACCATCTCATCTGCAAGCAGCCCTCCTCGACCCAACGCCCTCGCCAACTGCTGTCGATCCTTGGCCGTTTTTAGGACTGTATGCACGTATGTATTTTTCTGCTGATGGTACTTCCACAGTTGCACTACAGATTGACCGGTAGGCATCGTTGGATTCTCTTGCTGAATTGCCCATTGAAGCGCCTGGCTCTGCTGAAGTTGAAAGACACGCTGCGACACAGGGTCCTCAGCTTACCTGATGTGGATACAGAGCCGTTTTCGTCAGGACCGAACCTGTATACTCCGGCAGCACCGCAGCCTCGATACCTGTGTAGATGTCGAGGGTGTCGAGCTCCTCCGTCCAGTTCGTTTCACCGGCAAGCGCAGTCGTCAAGTTGTGATCGCGTAGACAGGCGACTTGCCATAGGGGGGGAGGTTCTTGCGGGGCGTTTTCGTCGTATGAGTCCCTGACAGAGTCTGACAGAGCCCAAAGCATGCGGGGCATGTACAGTTCGTGCATGGAGGCCGGCGCGCAGATTCGCAGGTGGAGGGTGCTGGCATCCCTATGAATATCAGAGCATAGGCCAAGAAACTTACCACTCACATGGAGACCTCGGGGCTTAGAGTGAGGGATGCTACCGTTGCCTTGATTTGGATACCGTAAATTTCGTTCTTCAACCATGCGTAGACCTTGGGGGCGTCGTGGTACGAGGAAAGGACCCCAATCTCGACGCTGGACTTTACCACCAGTGCCGGTGTTTCTGAATCGTCGTCGCTGCCCAAAGTCAACGGTTGGTTCAATAACCAACAATAATCAAACCTGCTCATCCAATGATCCTGCAGATTGTCAGTGGCCGCAAACAAGAACCCCGATTCGCACGTACTGGCTCTGGAGTAATTTCTACCACATTCCCGACCGACAGCTTGGTGGCCGCGGGCGGATTCAGGATAAAAACTGGACATAGAACAGTTGCGATTAAGGGGTTGCAGCCTGGGGATGTTGGTTCCGGGGAATTTTCAGGACTATATGTGCCCCAGATTCGTTGAAAAGTGGAACGCTTGTCGGTCCACATTGTGTGCCACTAGATGGTTCAATTTGATTCAGTACCGTTTCAATTATGGAACACGTGAGATATCAATTCCTTTATGTCTGTCCCTCCCTCCGATGCCTCCCAGCGGTCCTCCAGCCTCGAACAAAATCGCCCAAGCTTGCTCCCTGCTTGTCCCTCGAACATCTGCGTCCCCTCGCTCCTCCGGCGAGCTAAGCGCAGAACTATTGAAGCTGCCACCGGGTCCCTCCTCTAACCAGCGCAGAGTGAAGCTGCAGTCTCTGCTGAAACAGGATGCGGCGCGTCTCGCCACCATCGGCGAGATTGAAAATCCCTCTTCCCGCGCCTTACACACTTAATGGCTAAACTCCTCGAATTGAGCCCCGCCATCCGCTTCTCTGACCCGTATCTTCAGCTCGTATCCAACATCGTTTGTGCGAAATCCATCCGCGAAGTCCAGAAACCCCAGCATTTGTTTCGTTACACCGACCCCACCGGTGATTCAGACTCCACATACTGCTTCAGAGAATTTTGCGAACTATTAACCCACCTCGCCGAGAAGTCCAAAACCAATGTTGCCTTTGCCGTACTCGAAGCAAAAAATGAGCTCCTCACGGGGCAGGTCGAGTCGCTCAAACATCGCCTGGAGGCCAAGGGCAATCCGTCATCTCTAAATGCTGAACTGCACGCCGCCAAAACGCAGCGCGATTCTGCGGTGGCCGAGGCCGCGCGCGTCAGAAAGACCGCCGAGGCTCAATTGACCGATGCGCAGGAGAAGATCAAGCGTTTCCAGGCACGAGCTGCAGCCCAGCGCGATTCTGCGGTGGCCGAGCGCAATACTGCGGTGGCCGAGTCCGAGCGCCTCAGAAAGGCCGCCGAGGATCAATTTCGCGATGCGCAGGAGAAGATCAAGCGTCTCCGGGCACAGCAAGCCGCGGATTCCCAGAAACTCCTTGCAAGATGTTCTGGAGCTGCAGCCGAGCGCGATGCTGCGGTGGCCGAGCGCAATGCTGCGGTGACCGATAATGGCGGATCATTCAGCATAAGATACTGACCGATCAGCGCGCAGAGATTTCCGGCGATCCCAGGTGGTGCCGACCCTGAGCCAACGGTAGGCGCGAGCGTGGCCTTGACGTCGTCGAAGTTGAATGCGAAAGCGTTGGAGAACTCTTCCAGAAAGCGGACTATCGCGGGAAACCGCGTAGGAGCCACGGCAATTTCTTGCCCGCGGCTCTATGCCCTTTTTCTTGTAGACGCAAGAGATTTCTTGGACTAATTTCATCAGGCGCTCCGGACTAAGTTGCCAAATAGTCAGTCCCCTGCTACATGTAAGGTGTGAAACGGATTTACCTCAGAGCCCATCCAGTCGAAAAGACCCGCTTCCGGCTCGTCACCGTCATCGGTGTAGAGATTGGCGTCGGAGTCCGCGTCAGAATCGGAGTCGGCGAGAGAGTTGACAGCAGAGTGGGCAGCGGTATCGGTGGAGGCGTCGGTGGAGGCGTCGGGGGAGGCGTCGGGGGAGGCGTCGGCGAGAGAGTTGACAGCAGAGTGGGCAGCGGTATCGGTGGAGGCGTCGGTGGAGGCGTCGGCGGAGGAATTGGTGGGGCGTCGGCGGAGGAGTTGGTGGAGGCGTCGGGGGAGGCGTCGGCGGAGGTGTTGCCTGCACGGGTCAGCATGGGTAGAATCACATAAGACGAAAAAGATCACCTTCAGTGAGCTGGTCCTCGGCTTCGAGCTCATCGACCTCGTCGACGTCCACTGTTACAAATCAAGTCAGTATTCGCAATGTTACACAAAGAAGGAGATCACCTTGAACGACGACTGGTGGCATCGGTTCGTCCTCGGGTTCGTTCACCTCCCCATCCAGCTCGCCGTCAGACGTCTCATCATCAGAGAGTACGACCATCCTTTTGGAACCTGGGTGGCGCCGACTTTGGGGGTTACGTCGTCCTCGTCGTCCTCGTGATCATCATGGTCGTCGTCGGTTTCCTTGGTAAAGTCGTGGCTGCGGGCGGAGTCGTCAGAGTTGTTGCCCTTGGGGACTGCATTCGACAAAGTCAGCATGGGTAGAATCACATAAGACGAAAAAGATCACCTTCAGTGAGCTGGTCCTCGGCTTCGAGCTCATCGACCTCGTCCTCGACGTCCGCTGTTACAAATCAAGTCAGTATTCGCAATGTTACACAAAGAAGGAGATCACCTTGAACGACGACTGGTGGCATGGGTAGGTCTTCGTGGGGGCAAATTTTTGGGGCTACATCGTCTTCGTCGTCGCTGTCCTTGATCAAGGTGATATGGGTCTTGGTGGCTGCGGCGGAGGAGGCACGAGTGCGCTTGGTGACGGGGCGCCTGGACACAAACTCAAAGTCAGGCTGTGATCAAAGACTGAGCAAGCATCATGTACCTCGTCCTCGCTGTCGGATATCTCAATGGGGGCGACGTTTTCTTTACGAGAGCGCTTTCGTTTTTTGTTGCCTTCGAATGTGTAAGTATTTGAATCCAGTTCAACAGAAAAAGCTTATGCACCTAGGTTCGCGACTCGCGTCACCTTGGAGTAAGAGATAGCGTCCCAATCTTTGAAGCTGCGGAGGGTGCTTTGGAGCTGCGGGTGTCGGTATCAGATACAGACAAATAATGCAAGGAAATGGTTGTGCTCACAGACATGGGTGGGTGGGGAGTTGGGCGGTGGTGGGAGTTTGGAAGCAGGAGGGACTAAAGAAAGAGAGAAAGTCGTCAGCGCTTTATATGTTTTCTGAGCGCGGATGTAAATTTACATCCGCTTTCCCACACTTATTTTCTTAAGTTGGGCCACGTGATCGCGAAATCCAAAAGAAATTGATGCCATTTGGAACATACGAGCGCTGTGGTTGCTCCTCCCCGCGCATCGTCACCCTGCGCAGCGACCCAGCACAATGCATCATCCCGCGCGCGGCACGTGGGCATATGAAGGTGTGAGTTGGATCGGAAACGAAGGATGAGGCGGCGGAGGGTACGAAGCAGGCTGCCGTAGATTCACCCCGGGCGAGTACGGGTAGGTCGGTACCAAGAGGAACGCGCACCAGGCGGTACACAGAGCGAAGTGCGCGAAGGAGCGCTTGGCCCACCATGCACGCATGGATTTGTCGTCCGCGGGTGATGAAGAATATATTCTCAACTAGAAAACATTTCAGTCAAAAATGCGTGTCGGAGAAGACTTGAAACATACAGTATATGATGGGCGTGGGGATCCAAAAGAAAAATACAACGGAGCCGATAGTATTCATGGTGGATCCAAGGAAGGCACTGTTCCAAAAACGAGTGTTGGGTTGCGAGGACATCGGTGGCAATGGCTCCATTATAGGCAACATTGATCATAGTAGTAATGCAAACGTGCTCCTCAAGTCGAGGTCAGGCTTCGTCTTGAAATACATATGCAGGCAGAGCTGGCAATCACTGAATCAGGCGGCTGTGCGATACCTGCGCACGTGCTAACCATGCTTAGGCCAAATGTTTGAAATATAAATTAATACCGTATAAGTTCCAAACCAGCGGCTGTGATATACCTGCGCACGTGTCCTCCCTTTCTCACAATCGTGACTGACCCTTCTCCACCACCTTCGAATCCTCAGCTGCGAGGTGACGTCCCCTTCGCGTCGGTGGCCGTTTGACTTCGCGTCGGTGGCCGCTCGACTTCGCGTCGGTTCTGGCGATTTCGTGTTGCTGGTCTTTGGTTGTAGCTGCACCTGGAGTTGCTAGCCCACTGCTGGCGCATTCTAATCGGACTTGATTTGGCATGCAGGACTGCGACGACAGAAGCAAGGTCCGCGAGGTTTTTTCCCCGAATCCCGTCTGGATTATTCCAATCTCCACGACCCGGACCCGCAACTCGATGAGGAGCTAGGAAATGGTTGCGAACGGCTTGGGGCGGAAGACCCGCCCGACAGGGAGCTACTACAAGTCTTGAAGTTATTGACTCGGTTTCTCAAGAAAGCCCCCTCGGCGCGCTGAGACGAGCCGGTGTCCCTTTGCTTTCGGCTTCGCTATACCGCCAGCCTTGGAGTGAGTTGTATGGCTGGACGACGTCGATATCGATCACCGTGATAGCGGTGGCTTAGTTTTGGATGTTTGGAGAGACCTGGGACAAGGCGCGGATGGAACAGGCTTGAGCAAGGACGAGGACCTTGATTCTGAGCAGGCGGCACGAATCGATGCGTGCAAGACGAGATTTACCGCGAATGGGACGCCTCCAAAGCGTGTATTACACGTAACCGCTACACAGTGAAGAATGAAATTCGGCAATAGCTACTAATGGATGAAGGTCTGGCGGCAGATTAATCTTCTTGTAGTGTGCGGCGAGCATCTAAATGATTATTAGGATCGAAATGAAGATGATTGCCAAACAAACTTTGACGCATTTCCTCATAGCCGCTGGAGTCGGCTTGCCTCTCTTGCTCACGGGCCTTCAGACGCCCCAAAGCATGCCCACTGTCAAGTCTCTGCTTGTGGGCAGCCTGGTTCTGGCGTTTTTTCTCCTTCCGCTGCTCCATTTGTTGCGGGGTCTCGATTCGGGGCTGCTTCTTCGACCGCCGAATCTGCAAATCGTCCAACTCGATCTCCGTTTCCTTGCGCTTCACCTTGTGCTTGTCCCTGCCCTCCTCCGACCTCCGCCATCCGATTGGTGTTCGTTCTTCGCCACCCCAGGCTTCGACTGGGATCTTCATCCCGGCTGCTATCACCAGTCGCACGATGCTCGGTACCTCGCCGTAGAACCACTGGCTGATGGCGGCAGGGGTGGCGCGGTCCTCAACAACATCCGAATATCTCGCCCATTCAACCCCGCCTCGCATGTAGGCCCTCATGAAGCCGGGCCCCCGAGCTCCATTGGAAGCTTCGACTGCGGCGATGCGGAAGAGTATGTCGCGGATAGCAAAGTGGAAGAACATCACAATCAGCGTACGCGGGCAACGGTCTGTCATGGGCCAGTCTATGTAGTTCTTGTTGCCTCCTCGTCGCGGGCTGGCTGTGAGGGTGATCACGAAGAATTCTATAAGGCGGAGCACCGGACCGGGGATGGCGTCTTCTTTGTCGAATGCACAGACTTGGGCAATGTGCCAGGTAGGGAAATCATACTGAGCTGAAATGGATATGAGAGGCTGACTTGGGCCTTGAAAAGATTACACACGATGTTCTCGGATCGCCCTGATGTATTCGTTGACGCCCTTGGTGCGGTGGCCGGCGTTGCGGGCGCTGTAGGTTTGGCCAGTCACGCCAGAATATCCGTCGTCGCCGAAACCAGTGATGTGGCTTTTGGAGCGCGTTTTCCGCTGGGCTGGCGCTGAGGAAGAGGAGGGAAGCGGGGCTTTGTGATTGGGTGTGAATGAGGAAGACGGACGCTGCGCCATACATGTGGGGCGAATTCGATCCACCACACGGAGCGCCCCCTCTGGGAACAGTTGCAGATAAACGCCGTACATGTGCTTTTGGACTGCAAACGGAATGTCGTTCGAGAGCCAGGCGAGAGGAACATGATCGAGTCCTTGGGCGATTGCTCTAGGACACGAGGTGAGCATGCAGACACAGAGATTGATCGCCGGTGTCTCACTTTTCAATGGCAGCTGCGAAATGAGAACATTCCGGCAAGGCCAGGGCGGCACTGAAGGATGCTTCCAACCGCTGGATGGATGCACCGTTTATCTCCACAGGATCCATGAAGAGCACATGTACCGAGCTGGTTCGAAGCCCGTCCTCCATCTTCCACATCCCCTCGTCATGGGAGCTTGCAAGTAGTCAGTATCTGCGTTGCAGGGTGTAGGGCAAACATCATACAAGACTGGTTTTCCAGGTATCCAGGGGTTTTGAGTCGGCCCAAACACGACGTCGGAGAGACGATCTTGGCAGAACGCCCATATGGGTTTGAATCGCTGGAGACGCTTCATAAATGGATGCAAGCTACGCGAAGATGGACGGACCTTTGAAGGAATGGTGCGGACACCTCGAAGCCAGGTGTCGACTTTTGCGGCGAGCGCAGCTTCCAGAGTTCTGGACAGCTCTTCCCCGTCGCCGGCCTTGTCCGCCAAAGCGAGCGTGGTGTTGTCGATTGGCGGGTAGTCGAACCCGTCAAGCCCTTCACCTGATAAACCTGCATTGAGCAGGTTTTGGGGCGTATGTGGATCTAGCATGCGAATAAGGCGAAGATGGGTCGACAATCATTGGTGGACTCGAGGCGGAGGAGGTCGAACTTGGAGCGCTGCGATTGGACGCACTTGGTTTCGATGGAGGATGTTGTGCACGGCTGGAGGAGGAGGAAGAGGTCGGAACGCGGGGGGGGGGTTGTCGACCGCTCATGGTGGAACAGGTGGACGCGCCGGGCGGTGGTTGTCAACCGTTGGAAGAAGAGCGGAAGAAGATGTAATATTACACATGCAAACGCCGGCGGGTCCCAATCCTCCGGCCAGGGTTGCTCTTCTGGAAGCGCGCGAGGCTTGCGATGGGGCCACTACCCGCAATGGAGGACACTGTAGGTCCCGCGGCGTTTGGCCAAGAGCAGGCTTTGAACGTGATTCGAAACGAGAAGGTATTTATTAGTTTGAGTTTCTCGTCCTGGGTCTGAGTGTGTTGGAAGGACATGTTAAAATTTCAAATTCGTCACCGAGGTCATCGAGAAGGAAAATATCGACTGTCACTTCTGGAGACGCGATTCCTACAGTACGGTATCCTCCTCCCCAATAAAATATACTGAGCCCAGGCCAGATGTTTCGATGACCCAGTCGGTAGGGCTAACAGCGAGTATCCCACGGCTGCGCCCTAAGAAGGGAGCATAAACTTGAATGTTTGGATCCGCCTCGATGAAACCACCTACCCAATCAGTGCTGTGCACCGCATACGCCGAGTATCCGAGAACCTCGGTCATGAGGGTGTTGAAGATTCTAGCGGTATCATCTGTGGTCCAGTTGGCGGGCGGGGCAGAGGAAAATATGAAGCCCGGAAGGGAGGGAACCACGACGTTGAAAGACACGTTCTTCCCACTGGCGTTCAACGACGGCTGGGTCAATGGTTGGATTACCGGAAGAAATTCCTGAAAAGAGCCTGCGCGAATATTTTCAGTGTGTCCAACTTGAAATCTGAGGTACCGAAACACCTGGCCATCCGTGAATGAGGATTACAGGAATTGCATCGGGGTCCGGGGATTTCTCGTGCACGAAATGCACGGTTAATCCTTCGATGACCGCGGTGAACTGAGTAAGTCTGAACATGCCCAACATTTCAGATTGAACGAATTTCAAAGCAAAGACGAAAACACTGACTGGTTCAATTCTGCTTGCTGCGTTTCCCAGTCAAACGCCGTCAACCAATCGGTATGCAGCTCGCGGAGAGTTTCAAGGTCGATTCCTTTGCCGGGGCCAGCGTCGGGATATAGAGCCTTGGCCGGAAGATGCGTATTATGCAAGATGGACTTGAGGCGGGGAATTTTCCCGGCTAGGTTTATCTTGAAGGGCTTTAAATTATAGGTGTTGGTGGTAGCGCCTGCGGCAACCAAAATCGTAGCGAAAGTAGTGACCAAGACAAGGCGAGCCGTGAGGTTTAGAGAGAGGCCCATTGGCAGAAGAAATTATGAGTGATGTTTCGTCTGTGTTGGCTTCTTAAAGGGCGGTGCTCAGGTAATTACCACGCCGTCAGGTCAGCGGCGGCTCCGAGTGAGATCTGCAAGCAAAAAAAAGCGATTGGTCGAGAGGACCGGTTGCAAGGTCAAGAGCACGGCACGGACCGTGCCGTGTAGTGACAACTTCCGAAGCTCCGAAGTTAAAAGTTGAATGGAGGCACTCGATGAGGTTTCTTCAAGTCGATTTCGCGGGTCCAACTTGAAGCCAGAAGTTGAGAAAATAGCTGTTATTTCGTCGTTCGAATTAGTGTCGAAATTCTGAGAACAAGACCGTACTGAAAGGCCAATTACGTCCGTCAATGACATGCAGCCCCACAGGAAACGGGCTGCCAGACCGGGAGAGCCGTCTCAGATGTCATCTTGGACCAGTCATCAAAGCCGCCCAGTGCTGAAAATCGGTAGAAAGGAAGCGGGAATCGGGAAGCGAGAAGATCCGAGGCTCGTTTTCGAGTCAAGAGCGTAGTACGGAATGTCTTATTTTGGGAAGGGATGAAGAAGCATCAGTGATAACGCCGAACCCGGATTTATTGCAACTTGCAAAATAGTTGGCGGTCACGCGCTTGTTGATCAAAAACGCCACATTTGAACGCGAAACCGCTCGAGCCATAACTCACGAACGGGGGCTCCAATCGACATGGTGTAAAGGCGGAAAAATATGTGTTTTGTATTCCGGTTCCCGGATACGTAAAGGGGAGCTCGCTAATACAGAGTTCCAGTTATGATTTGTGTGTGCTCGTGACTTAGTAAACAAAGCCAAACCGCTGTTGCAGGGTCGGACGGCCGGGTGGTGGAATTCCTTACACCATCACCGTTTGCGTTTACTTTACCATGCCCCTATTTTATGTTACAGCATTTGTTTGTATAGTAAATAGGGCCACATCACCGAATCATACCTTCGTACCACGAAAAACGCAGCCAGTGTAGGGCTCTCGCCCAGAGGTACCACCGAGGGACCTCGCCCATTACTCTAGTAACGCTGCCAGTGGGCTCTTTAGCCTCAAAACTCGACCAATCACGACGTTCTGCTCCCTCTCTCTCACACACCTTTTTCGACACTTCTTTACTTTATTTCGAGCCGTCTTTTCTACTGTAGGCTTCGACGCCTCCTCCTCATCTCTTATCACAAGATTCAGCCTATACCTACCCGGATCACCGACCCAAATCCGAGCCTACCAGCCGGGCACACAACCCTGCAACACCGCCGTTTTTCCACGTGACACCTAAATCGGATCCCCTTGATAGATTGGGGTCGCAAGCTCCCCCAATGAAGTATTCATTGAGCGCTAGGGCGCCCCAGGGTTTTTGAGCGAATTTGGACAGGTTGTAGATTTCTCTACCGCGGTGTACTGTACTATTACGACCATTTATTCAGGGTGACGGGTGACGGAGGGTCGTGAAATGAACTAATTTGCCCCTGGTGACGGTGACATTGAACTTTCTGGGCTCAATTAGGCTGAAAAACATCAAAATTTTCGCTCCGGCTTTCGCCGGATTACCATAAATGGTAATTTTCGCGTGATTGCCGAGAAATGAAGACCTTATCCAGTGAACTTTTGAGGTGACGGGTGACATGCTGTGAACAAATGGTCGTAATAGTACAGTATAAGGCTTGGACAATAATTGGCACAATTGTGAAAGTCGAAGTCGCCATGCAGGTGAGTCGCGGAAAGGTATATTCGGGGTGCAGGGAGCTGGCGTGGGGATACAATGGACTACAGAAATACGGGGATATAGGCCGAATATATAGACAAAGCTGTGCAACGGATAGGGGGGGTAGGTGAGGTAACCGGGCGACGCAGCGCGCAAAGATCCCCATTTCCAACACTCCCACTGAGCGTTGCGCGACGCAAGCCCACAAACTCCCACTGGCGCGACACGCCATTCATCTTTCATCGTCAATCCACAGCCAAAGAAACAACACACCAGAAACCACCTCCATTCCATCCACAAAACATTCCATCACCTCCAGCTGGCTGGACAGGCCTCATTCTGGAGTACGCGTGGTTGGTTTTGGTTCGCAGCTCGAGTCGGACAATACAGCCACCGCGGCCGCATTCGGCACTCGTTGCATTTCCGGTTGAGTTGGACAATACAGCCATCGCAGCTGCATTCAGCACTTGTCGCAGTTCGGTTCGAGTCAGACAATACTAACCCCGCCCTGGAGCTAGCATTCGGCACTCGTGTTCGTTTGTTCATGGCACGGGTATCAGGTCGACGACGAGTATGTGCGGTACAGGGAGTTCGTCGGTCCAGTCGAGCGCTGGGACGCCTCACAATGAGGACTTCGGGGTACAGGGGGTAGCGCGAGAGAGGAAGTTTGAAGCAGCAGCAGGCAGAGGCCAGGGCCAGGGCCCATAACCTGTGAAAGTCGAAGTCGCACATGCAGGTGAGTTGTGGAAAGGTATATTCGGGGCGCAGGGAACTGGCGCGGGGATACAATGGACTACAGAAATACGAGGATATAGGCCGAATATATAGACGAAGCTGTGCGACGGATAGGGGGGGGTAGGTAAGGTAACCGGGCGACGCGGCGCACGACGATCCCATTTCCAACAACAATGACCTCAGTGCTCTCGAGTGCATGTAAATTGAACGGCAACGCTCCTAGACTTGTATATTGAGACTCTAACAAGCTTTCCAAGTGTTCAATCCCATGTGCGCCCGAGATCATGGTTTGTTTACATCTGGCATCAACAAGTTGAACTTCTACATCCACTATCTACAGTATACACCCTCTCATGGCTAAGCAAAAAAGTATCACAGGCCAATAAACCAGCCTCGTCGCGTAACAAGGGTCTCGGAAAGCAAAGAAGGCCAAGAATGATGAGAATGTGCCATGATTTTGGGATGTCATGGGCCATTCCCATGTTGAGAATGACCCCACGAATATCGTCTGAGACGGCTTTGCCTCTAGGCATGGAGGATGGAGTCTGTTGAAGTTGGAAGAGGTTGGTTGAAGTCGAACACAAGCCGTTCCAAATTGGGTACTGTACCGACTTGTATGGTAGCAACGTAACGCATAACGCAGGGGCAAAAATGTTGCCTAAATTCGAGCGTAACGCCAAAATTTCAACTTTTCCGGGCTGAATTTGGAATTTTTTCGGCCCTACGGGGCCGTAATTACCATTTTAGGCAGGTACGGTGCCAAATAGGCAACCCGTTGCTACATTGTAACATGAATTTTGCGTAACGCTCCTTGGGCGGTTGCTACCATACAAGTCGGTACAGTACGTGCACTGATGTCAACCAAAAACTACTGTACAATCATCCCGTAAATTGGCCTCAAAAACTCCGGGGCGCCCTAGCGCTCGACGAATACTTCATTTTCCGCCTTTACACTATGTCAATTGGAGCCCCCTTTCGTGAGTTATGGCCCGAGCGGTTTCGCGTTCAAATGTGGCGTTTTTGATCAACAAGCGCGTGACCGCCAACTATTTTGCAATAAGCGCCGGGCCCAAGCGCGGTTCGATTTCCTTAAGTGCTGAAAGGACCAAGAAAATCGTTTTGATACTATTGAATAGGTACGGAGGTAAAGCTAGTTAATCGACGGGACGGTGCGGTGCGTAGTAAATTATTTATACCGAGAACTGTATGGAAATTTATCGGGAGGATCGAGTATTGTGAACAATTCGAGGAGTATAGTGCGAGGTCTAGAGAACTGGGTACAGTAAAGGGCGGACAGCGACAATTGATATGCAAAATTCTGCCCACAAACCCGGTGAGACTGAAGCCAATCATGATATAAAGCGATGGACGACGTATCAGGTTGAGACAACTTAGTTTCCATTCAGCTTCGCTTTCTTTCGACTCGGGCCAGCGGTAGGGGGGGATATTTTCCTCTTCTTCCTTGACACGGGCTTTCTTGCTTTTTCTGGGCGCGTTTCGCCTCGAGCGCATCCAATTTTTCCTGCGGGAATAATGGTTCGAAAACGCAAATCAGACGAACGGCGATCAACAACTCACGCGAAGGATACGGATTTCTTCGGCATCTGAATGCTCGTCATCGGAATGGGGTTCCTGCGGGAGCTCTAATGCGGGCTTTATCTTTAGCTGTGGCGGCGAAGGCATGACTCCGTTTGCACGAAGGGTGTCTACGGACGAACATAATTAAACAGGGACGGACTGAACACGTCAAACATACCCAGTGGACGATATTTGAAGACGAAGGTGACGAGAGGCGGGCCTGTAAAGCGGTGGGCGACTGCATTCTGCGGCACGGGGAGCACCCTCGGTTCCGTCAGTCTGAAAAGCCCGCCATCGTCAGACTTCTCCGTCGATTAGTCGCGATGCTTGCCTTATTTGCTGAGTAACTGATTTCTTTGAACGTTCGTGGATTTTGATTTCGGAAAGAGTCGAAGAGTTGGATACCGCTGGAACGAAACCAAGATTTGGATCGGGTAGATGGCGACTTCTATGCATCCAAGCTTTCTGTTCGGCGAATCTTGCAGGAAAGCATCGTCATCTAAACAAACTTGATCAGAAAAACCTCGAGAAAAAAGCTAGGAAAGACTCCGAACCTGTCACAGTCAACGGGGAGAACACAAAGCTTTTGACTGTTCTCGTATCTGTGACCCCTTCATGGGTGGCGCGCATCGGCCCAGGTCCCCAGATAACGCGCCCTCCGCACTCGATCCCATCCATAAAGACATGGCCAGCGGTGGGAGCCGGCAAGAAGGAGTTTCTCCAGCTTACAGAGAATTTCTGTTGTACGTCAGGGCCATGAAATACCGCAAGGAGACTCGGATCCAACGTACCTTTCCGACCTCAGATGCGATCCAGCAGGTGACGAGTTTGTGATCGTCGAATGTTTCGATGTGGTATTCTGGGGCGGCGGAGTTTTCGATTTCTACCCAGCAAGAGATGCCGCCGTAATTGACCATGGAACTCGGTGAAATTGAAGTTCAGGAGAGGTTTTGAGTGGGAGTAATTGTAAGAGACTAGAAAAGCTCGAAAAAGGAGGAAGGAAAGGGGCAGAAATCGCGTCTTCACTGGCACGTGCACGACTTGTGTCACGACTTCTTTAGTCTTCGCTTCCGCGCACATACCATTTTCAGCCGTGCAAGGAACCGCTCTAACCTCATGCGTACGGATGAATTCTGATCGAAAGGTCCAAATTCGAGCGAGGTTTTACTGTCCTGATCGTGGTACTGATCCGATATGCCCCAAGACTAGTACTCTTTGAATCCCAGTTCTTTCCCGGACGCGTCGCTCAGTTTTTGCCCCTGTATTCAATTCATTCTACTACCTCGAAGCTGAACACAACAGTCCAGTTGAACTTGAACTTGAACAAGCCGATGTTCGCCATCTTTCGGCAGCCCGGAAACGTGTGACCACCTTCGGCATTTTCGGCAAACCACGACATAATTTAAACCAACATCTAACCACCCCATCCCGAACTATATCTGCTATCGAACTCAGCCCCCTTCCAATTGGCCCAGACAATACTCCTACCTCCTGATTGGTTTCCATTTGCATCTGGCTTTCATTTCTTGCACGAACGTGTGTCGATAGGCTGAGGATAAAGATCTCCGTGGTCCGTTACCCGGTTTCACCCGTTCGTGTTTTCGCATTCGCATTGAGCTGCGGAACTGTTGAGCTGCGGCTGTTGACAGCAATGTGATCACGAGCTTGACATCTCTCTCATAAGTACAAAAACGCATTGTGGGAACCGCACAACTTCAAGCGACAGCCTCCACCGATGCGTCTCATCCTCTCCACCCACAAACCCATCAACGCGACGTACAAGGACGCCGAGTCAGGTATCGTGCAATACAAAGTCCGGTCCCCCATCAAGGTGCACGAACTCATCTCGACCATCACCCGTCGCATCGACAGCGACATCCCGCGGCGCAACTCGGGGGCGTCGGACGCCTCGACCGACAGCGGGAGATTCGGACTCCTGGCGGAGATTTCATGGTACATGCGCGCCCCGAGTGTGATGCGGATAGGAGGCAAAGATCTTGACCCCGCTACGTTCTTTCAAAAACCGACATCAGTGAAGTGGTATTCCCTCCCGTAAGTTTATGGATCATTTTTCAAAAGGATGAGCTCATTCCGAACGACAGGGACCGTATATTTACTGCACAAGATGGGAAAGAGTATCGGTGGCGCGCAGGCGCTCATTCTACGAAAGTAAACTTTCAATCCTAATTCAAGTCCTTGGGCTCAATTTGACCGGACTGCTACAGCTCAAGTTGAACGACGGTTCAGATACCGTTGTGGCAGAATACAAATGCAAGAGCGTCGGGCTCATCTCCAAAGCGAGGGATCCTTCTTTGGAGATATTTCCGCCGTTTGAACACATGGTCGATGAAATTATGGTCAGGATTGCTTCTCTGTCCCCTCTGCTATGCTGATCTCGCTCCAAATCCTCAAGATCACCTTTGTTTTCGTCGAGAGGCTAAGAAGGAACCGCAATGACGGGACCCAGCAGCTGTGACCTTCATTGTCCTGTCTTATTCGAGTCCGACTGTGCTAACTATCGGGTGGTGGCTTTCCCCAACCGTGTAAAATTGCGCAATTTGAGGAACCTCAGAAAGCAAAAGTTCAAGGTGAAGGACGACAACTTGAAGCCCGGACCCCCGACCAAGAAAGATTCTTTGTGGAAAAACCAGAACACTGGTAAGCGGAGGTAAAAACGGAGCTTATCGACTTGACAGAATCGAAGAAGAAAAATAAAGCACGAAGGTCGACCGGTGTCGATTTGGGAGGTTATAGATTTGGCACGACATTGCAATTTGCAGCCTGCATAGCGTTTGAAGCATAAATTACAAGCGTATCTCGCTCAGTCGGTTCGAAAGAGAGAATGGATGTTAGCGACGATGTATCTGGTGACAAATTATGGCAATGCGAACGGCTTACTTCCAGCATCTGAGTCTCGGAGGCCCTCCCGGATTCAGATGCAGAGTATCCAGAATAAATCGGGTTCAAACCGGCAACAGGTAGTACTATGCTGACCCTCAATTTATTCTTTCTCTGTGTCTTTTTTTCTCTCCCTTCTCCGACTCGCTTGAAAAAAATTGAAAACAATTACGGAACTAGGTTCGGAAGTTGAATGACGAATCGGAACAAGCCCTTTTGGTCCGGAACAAAACCGCTGCGCTTTTTTAAATATGCGCGTGTGCTCCGCAGCCAAAACCGCTTGTTCTGAACAGACTGCGGACCCATTCAGGCTCAGGTTCACAATGTGACCACAAACTTGACATGCTCTCATAAGTACAAAAGGCCTCAGTGTGAGACCTACACAGCTGCTTGCAACCCGATGCGTCTGATACTCTCTACCCACACCCCCATCAACGCGACGTACAAGGACGCTGAGACCGGCATTGTGGAATACAAAGTCCGGTCCCCCATCCAGTTGCAGGAGCTCACCTCGACCATTACTCGTCGCATCGACAGCGACATCCCGCGGCGCAACTCGGGGCCATCGGAACAAGGCGACGACGCCTCGACCGACAGCGGGAGATTTGGCCTTCTTGCGGAGCTTTCATGGTACATGCGCGGCCCGAGTGTGATGCGGGTAGGAGGCAAAGATATCAACCCTGCTACTTTCTTCCGGAAAGCTCAAGTCAAATGGTATTCATTCCCGTGAGTGTATGGGCGATATCATTTTATAAAAGGAGGGCTCATTCCGAACAATAGGGACCGCATATTTACAGCACAGGACGGGACGGAATATCGGTGGTGCGGAGGCGCTTCCTATACGAAAGTAAATTTCTCCTGGTTCAATTGCTTTAGTTCCATCTGAACGCACGCCGACAGATGTATGTCGAGAACCGCCTAGCCCAACACACGAGTCACCTATTGGGCAATCCCAAGCTCCTCCCCCTGCTCTTCCGTTACGTTCAAGAGACAGGACGGTTCCGCGCTGTTTACGGCGACTTCAAGGAACTGACGACCCCTGACGACGCCAGGTAGATACGCACGTACGGTTACTTACTTATATCTTTAGAGGCTTCGGCCACCATATATCCTGGCGGTTAACCGCTTAGCAGGCGCACCTCGCGCTTGCCAAAGTATTAGAGTCTGACTACAACATCGCACGAGGACACTACTATATACGATGACGACTTACAATACTTAGATAGCTTTATTTCCATCATATGCCGTAGGCACACCAGGAAATAAAATGGATACAAAAAAAAAAAAAGTTCCATCTGACTAGACCGCTACAGCTCACGTTGAACGACGGCTCAGACACCATTGTAGCAGAATATAAACACAGTAGCATTGCGCTCCTCTTCAAAGCGAGGGATCCCTGTTTAGAGATATTTCCGCCGTTTGAGGACATGATCGATGAAATTATGGTCAGCATTGCTTCTCTGTTTTCTGTCCTACATTGATTTGCATCCTCAAGATCACTTTTATTTTCATGGAGAGGCTGAGGAAATCCCGCGATGAAGGGAGCCAACAGATGTGACCTGGCGTACAGCGCCGACTCTGCCGACCATTAAGACTTGCGACCATAACCTGTCGTGTAAATCTAAAAGTTCATACGGCTACATGGAAATAAACGAATAATCCAACCTCGACTGCGATACTTACGCAGGCTGCAGTCTCATGTCAAATCTATAACCTCCCCAATAGACACCGGTTTCCCCTCGTGCTTTATCCGCTTTTTCGGATGCGTCAAGTCGATGAATTCCGGTTTAACTTCCGCCTTGATTCTGGTTCCTCCCGGTCTGGAATTAAATACCGGCTCGTCGTCTTCGAACTTTATTCTCTTTCGCGACCGCGAGTCGATGGGGGACTCATCACCATCGTCCTCTACCTTGAATTTCCGCTTTCTGGGGTTCTTCAAATTGCGTTTGGCACGTATCTCGCTCAGGCGGTTCTGAAAAAAGAATCGAAATTAACAAACGGTGCATGGGCCATAGGGATTGGTAGGGCTTACTTCCAACATCCGAGCCTCCTCAGTATCAGAGTCCTCCTCGTCGTCGCTTATTACACACTCGTGGACGGGGGACGCCTTTCGTTTGCCTTTATCTCGTAGCGGAGGCGCTATCCCATTAGCTCGAAGCAGTTCTGAGACGCATGAGCTCTCCGAGTCCAAAGCAAATCTGTAACGACGAACCAAGGGGGCAATACTTGAACGAGAAGGTTGCAATGCGCTCCTTCCATTTGCAGGGAACAACCTTGACGGGTGGCCGGTCGACGGAATCAGAGAACCTACACCGGTTTGGATATCAAGTTAGTTTAGTATCACGGGAATGGGGCGTGAAGAACCCGATTTGCTGCGTTATGGCTTTCTTGGACCGCTCTTGGATTTTCTTCGGAGCCGGAGCAGGCATTTTAGCCCACGTCGACGGGCCCGCGCCGTTCTTCTCGACCTTCCATATCTCCAGAACTATCGACCCAAGGCCTTGATCTGGAATTGAGTCTGGATCTGCATCGTCCTCTAGTAAAACGTGAAGATGTGTAAGACCACTGGGAGGTCGTCCGAGACAAATGAATCGGTGCGAACCTGTCATGTCCAAAGACCGAAATACAAACGGCCGCACCGACGTAGTCGTCTCATTCATCCCGTTCATGAATGTGCTCGTTGGCCGCTGCTTGCGCGCCAGGATCTGGCCGTCGCAATCATTGCCATTCACCAAGACGCGTCCGCCAGTCATTCCGGGCATCGAAAGATTCGACCAGTTAACTGAGAATTTCTGGATTCCTTGGTTAATAGAAGGCCAGTGTTCATTTAGGCTATCCGCGCCTTGCCAACTTCGGACGGTATCCAGCATGTCACCGTGCTATCTGCCCGTCGAACGTCGAATTCTGGGGTCTTAGTGCCCTCAATCGTGACCCAAGCGGCAAATCCGTGGCTTTCGGGCATTTCGAGTTGCGCTAGAGCGAAGAAGGGCGAGGGCAAGCAGATAGGAGTGGCTGTCGTGGGCGCGTCGAGTCACAAGTCACGATCAAAATGTGAGAAGTGACATCTTGCCGAACGGCGAGGACGTTAAACTGGGATAAGTACCTAATTTACAATTAATACAGGCGGAATATAATTAATTAGCTGGAACAAGTCTCAAGACTCTCATCCGGTTTCAAGCTAGTCTCCGATGGCTCCGCTTTAATGTTTACCGTACTGCTTTCATCCTCCTGCGCTGCCGGTTCAGTTTTCACAGCTTCGGGGTTTTTTTTGGCACGTTTCGAAGTAAGAGTATCGAGTCGTTCCTGATTCAAAGACGCTTCAGAATAGATCCGGCAAAGTCAACTGATGGAACTGACCCTCGGCCTCGCAGCCTCCTGCGCATCGGAATCAGCTTCCTGGTCGGTCGATGTAGACTCAGTCTGAGGAGGTTCGGAAGCTTTGCGTTTTTGCGCTCGCTCGGGCGGGGGAGCAATACCGTTGGCCCTCAATAATTCTGGAAGGCTTACTGTCAATGTTTGGCGGAGGCATTTTAAAGCTGGAAAACCCACCCAGCGAACGATATTTGAAAGAAAAAGTGACCAAGGGGCCCATGCCAACACGTCGAATCTGCGCGCTCTGCACTTGCGCATGCTGAATTGCATCGCCGAATCTATTGTTCCCTCAGTTATCGTCAGACAGACGACCGGGGTACGTACTGAACGTGCTGGTTCATCCCCTTTTTCGAACGTTCGTGGACCTTCTGCGCGGCTGGTACCGCAATGGTAGATGGTGCGATTCCTCCGCCAATATCGACCCTCCAAATTTCTAGTTTGATCAGCCCGAGTTGAGGATGTAACGCAGATTCCAAGTACGCGTCGTCGTCTAAACCCATGTATTCACGGTCAGCATACCATTACTTCCTTTTCCGTCAGCGACTTACCGGTGAGCTCCAACGGGGTGAAGACAAAGGGCCGTGTCTGCGTCTCGGCCTCTGCAATACCATCCATGAAAAGGCTAATAGGGCGCGTCTCTGAAGCTATCGCTTCAAAGCCGCATTTGTGGCCATCGACTTGGACTCCTCCGCCCGTCAGACCAGGCACGGAATTATTCGTCCAGTGAACGACGAATTTCTTGCCAACTTCGGAAGGGATCCAGCAATTGACTTCTTGCTGATTCTCCGAAACTTCGACATTGTACTCTGGGGCTTCGACCCTGTCGATAGTTACCCATGCGTCAAAGCCCTTGGCCTGTAACATTGAGGATATAGGGGACAGTGAGTGAGTCCTCGACGATGATGACAAGCTTTGGGAATTGATGTAATGATCCCAAATCAGATCATCATAAACGCACGATCAAAGCGGAGAGACGACGCGCTTCTCCGGAGACGAGTATGTTCAACATATCAGCACCTGGTAAGCAGGAGAGCAGAAATATTCCTCCTTCTATAGCTAGCTCCCGATGTTTCAGGGAAAAACTCGAACACCACAGACAAGCACTGCCAATCACAAATAATTGATCCCGGATTGATCGCGTAGCTGACGCACCGTTACCGCAACCTTCGCAGCAACCTCGTTTCTTACACCAAGTTCCCGCTCGCGCATTCGTTTCTGAATTCTTCTGCAATGGATCCACCAATGTCAGGGGTTCTCTATTTCCCGGCGACAGATGCCGACGATGACTCTGGTCCTCCTGCTCCCGGTTCGAAGCGGAGAAGACTACGAGGCGCGTGCGACAATTGTCGTCAGAGAAAAGTTCGATGTAGGGTTATAGACATTTAATACGACCGCGCCTCATAATATCCAATACCTAGGTGATAGCGCAAGACAGCCGGGGAACGTATGTTCGAATTGCATTGCTTTCAATTCGAGGTGCAGTCACGGTGGTTTTTCCAAGGTTTTTCACATCGACCAGTTGAAACCTCCGTTACTGAATCCTCTTCACAGTCAGATACCTCGAATAAGCTGAGGTTGAGCCCCGTCAGGTACATTTTTGCACCGTTAATTCGTTCCATTTTGACTGGCTTTGAAGTGCAGGGTCTTCTCCTTCAGAATCTGGAAAAAACCCTCCAGGTAATGGCCATTCCACAATCTTTTCGTCGATATTCTCAGTCGCAATGCTAGGAATCTGATCCATACAACGGCAAGACTGCCGCAGACCACGTTGAAGCAATTCTTGTCCAATCAACTGCATATATTGCTGCCCGAGATCTTCGAAATATCCTGCTTGAAATCGCCCGATACTCCCGGGACCTCAAACAAGAGTTGGAAATGGTCAAATCACTATTATCTAGCTCGCGAGACTCCTCGGTGGCGGCCGCGCCGTCACCTGCGGATGCGCACTCTTCGACCAATACTTCCGTTGCCGACTCGGCGCCTGACGGAATAATGGTTCTTATCAACAACTTCCGAGATATGGCAATAGGCAACTCAATCCGACCTATGTTTTTTGGCCGGTCAAGCGGATTCTATCTCATCGAGACTGCGCAAGCGTTGAGGGCGGAACATGACGGCCCTAACGTCCGACAACCAGAAGCTACCCGTCGAAATGAGTTCTGGCACAGCCCTGTCAGTAGCATACTCTTCATGTCTTGCTCATTATTGATCTATATCTAGTGGGAGATACCTCATCCACCTCCGCCCCCCGTTTACACATTCCCACCCAAAGACCTTTTGGACGACCTCATTTCAATATACTTTACCCGGATCAATATTATCATGTCCTGTCTACACCGCCCCTCATTTGAGCGCAGTGTAGCTTCTGGGCTTCATTTGGTGGACACTGCATTTGGATCTCTTGTTCTTGCAGTGTGTGCTTTGGCGTCAAGGTTGGTCCTTCACTTTATCTTGCATTTTTACTCGACGGCGAGGGTAGGAATTCCGACGACCCTCGGGTTATATTGGAAGGAACCAATTCAAAATTGAGTTCCGGGTGGCAGTGGTTCCGCCAAATCCAGTATCCTCGGGATGAATTCTACGTCGCCCAAACTCTGCCCGACTTGCAGCGTTTGTTTGTGAGTATTTTCGTGCTGCTGTTCTCGTGAGAAATCTCATGGGTGGTTCGTAGCTTTCGATCCTCTATCTGCAGGGTACATGTTCACCTCAGGCATGTTGGCATCTCGCTGCAGTTGCGGTACGAAATCTTCAAGATCTCGGCATACATATGCGCAAACGGTACCGTGGTCACCGTCACAATCCCAGTTTCGAGACTGCCATCGAGGACGAGCTTTATACACGGGTTTTCTGGATGTTCATTTGCTCGGATACACTTATGAGTGCCTTCCACGGCAAACCACGTATAACGCGGGACGATGAGTATGTGATCCTCTATGCGTAGTCGACACCGTGCTAATCTAGAGAATTCTCCAGTTATGACATAGATTATCCAGTAGGTCAGTCGTTCGACTTGTTCAGGATGAAGTGGCTCCTGAATATGTCCTTGATAGAATGCGACGACGAGTGGTGGGAACACCCCGATCCTGAGCAACGGTTCAAGCAGCCTGCGGGGAAACCCTCGGTCTACTCCTATATCGTCTCGTATTCGAAGTTGATGGAAATTTTGGGAACTGCCCAAAAAACGATCGTAAGTCACCTTCTGGTCCCTGAGATTATGGTTCAATGTGCTTAGTATTCCGTCAAACGTTCTCAACGGGGCCCGGGATGGGGTGAAACGGCTGTGGCGGATTTGGAGTAGGTCGTTGTTCCTGAGTTTCTGACAGAATTAATGATTCAACAGTTCTGCGCTAAATCAATGGTTGGATTCAATCCCAGATCACCGTAGGCGCTCTTATTTCACTTGCAACGAGCTATTTTGTTCAACGCTTATCTCAAGTACGTTGGGATCCCAACAGGGAAGATGAACCGTTCGCAGCGCAGTCGGCGTGTTTATATGCTGCATATTATCATGGTTCTTTGAATTTCAGTGCTTTACGCTTATCCTATCATTTATTTTCTTTCCCACAGTTCAAATTCAAATCCACCGGAGTTTTATTCCTTCGCCCATGAACGACGCTCCCCTATCATCGGTGCGCGTTCTCACTCATTGATATGCGTCGGAAATTGAACCGCTCTTTCAGACATTCCCATCTCTTGCGATTTGCGCAAATTCAGCACGGTCCTGCAGTCGGGTTCTAGAAGTACAGGCGAGGCGGGGACTTTTGGCTCATCCGCAAGTCGTCGTGTGTGATGCGCGCGCAGTCAAAGACACCCCGCTGATGACCACCTGACAGAGCGCGCTCATGGATTGTGGGATTGTGATCCTCTTGAACGTCTGGGGGGCTGGTCGAACTGGCATCTCCGTCGATCCCCAACGTGCAATGAACGACGTCCAAAAATGCATCAGTGTTCTCAAAATGTATGAGCTTCAGTAAGTAGATTCCAAGCGCCAACGCATTTCAGTCCGCTGAATAAGTTTTGCAGCTGGCAAGCAGCGGGGAGATATTGGTTGGATTTTCCGCTCGTTTGTTTCATTGCTGTCTAACGGCCATTTATAGCGATTTATTGTTCACCATGGGGAATCGACTGATCAATAACCCTCCAATGGCTCCTTCAAAAACGCTGAAGCGGGGTCGGTCCCCCGAGGTCCCCAAAGCTTCGCTTCCTGCTCCTCTGCCTTCCCAGGCTACGCATCAGGATTTCCGGAATATCGCTGGCTCCGTTCGCACGTCTGCTGCAATTCAACAACAAAGATCCCGGGACCTGGCAGATCCTCCGATATACCCATTGCCGATATCCACGGAGGAGCTCGGCCATTTGCCTGTATACCAATCGTTCGATTTGGGAGATTGGGGCATGTCACTTGAAAGCGCCTTCTCGGATACTGGGGCTCTGCTCAACTTTGACCCCCAACAGTACAGCAACAATCTTCAATTTGCAGCTATGAGTGCGTATTGGTTGAACTTATACTGTTATCTTCGTTGTTGAAGATGCACTATCCTAGGTGGTTCAGGTGATGCCCCGCAATATACGTCTTTCGCCCAATACGATGGCGGAGAGTAAGAGGTTCCAGTGCGCATACTTTATCAACTAACAGTCATTCGCAGCTGGGCGACTCGTGATTGGACGACCTATATTGACACCCAGTATCAATATTCTTGACGAGATCCTTCAGACGGCAATACTATTTCAAAAGTAGTTTTTCCTTTTGTTTTTCACTTCGAGTTTATCCTTTGCAACGTCAGAAATCGATACCTCTGCCCATTCGTGAACCAGAATCAATTACGGTGATTTTTCGCGAAAGAAATGTAAGATTGGTTCGAGAATTCGTTGATAGCCGCACTGGATAGCTCCACATCACAGGCGTCGACAACACTGACTGGTTCAATTTTCCTTGGTTGCGTGTGCTTCCTGATCAAACGTTGTTAACCAATTGGTTTGCGGACAGTTTAATTTGAGTGCTAGAGCCATGGCTGGATCAAAGAACTGAGGCTGAAAATTTTGGAAGGCGGAAGAAGTGAAACTTATGAGTCGGGGGCCGTGCAAATAATCCAAGGTACAGGTAGTCGATTCAGGCATCCGAGTTCAGATTGGAGGGCATGAAAAATCAAACGAACGTACATAAGTGATTGAACCATCATCCAACATTATCCATTATAACTTCCTCTCCACCAAGAATCCTGAGTGCGTCACAGGTCGGCATCAGGAGGCGTGGATTGAACGTGGCCTTCGATGGCGCCGGTGCCATTATCACGAATTTATTCAATATCGGAAGTTTATCGCGGTCAGCGAGGAGGGCATCCAAGCAGGACCACAGCTCCACAGAAAAGTCGAATGTTCGGCGAGTCCGCCACACTATGGTTTCCAGGTGTGGCGAGCAAATAGAGGTGATGGCGGGCAGTATATGCCGACGCGTCAGTTTGGACAAGTCGATCTCCACATATCGAAGCTGCGTGCTATAACTGAGATTCACGCGAATCGTAAAATCGCCTGAAAGGGAGGTTAGGAAGGCGTTTGGAATAAACTACCGCGAAAGATTGACGAGCCTTTCTGACTCGCAAAACCAAGTGTGAGATGGCGGAGACTGGTGCCGAAAATTTCCAGCATTTCATCGAGGCGAGCAACGTCGTCAAGCGGGCGTATGTTGGCTATGCTCAATGTGGATAAGGTGGGTGTACGGTTGTCGGCAAACCACCGCTCGTGGCTTCGTAGGGTGTCAAGGTGGAGACTCCGAAGTTGCGGCGACATCCGTATATCCGCAGACGGGAAGACGCCCGGCTGCGTGCGGACGGGTTCAAAGTGAACCTCTTCCAATACTGGGAACGCGCACATAAAACGAACCGCATCGGACAACACTGCGAATCGAATCATCATCACAAGGGTGGTGATATCTTTGAAAGCAGTTGCCAGAGCCGATAAGGTTTGTGAGGGGATGATCTTCTGGCGGTGAATGCGAAGGGTGCGAACACCGGTAAGTTTCCCTAATCGGGCTATATTGTTATTGACTTTGTTCGACAAATCCGCCCCTTGTTGGGGAAGGATCCAGAGTTTTCGAACGGAGGTCGAAAATGTGCACAAGGGGTGTCCTAGGAGGACTAGGAACTTGGATTCCTGGGGCCCTCCCAAGTGAAGAGTGAGATCTCCGAATAAATGATATCGGGTTGACTGGAGCCAGAATTTGGACACGAGGCTGCAGGAGGAGAGGGTTTTTTGGTCGTTGGAGTAATTTTCAATGATCAAGTTCAAAATCTCTGGCGGATGGCTCCGAACTGCCATTTTGTGGATGTGGGCTGAGGAAGAGGTTTGGTTTCCGAGTTGCCGGAATGATACGATCACAAATCCCTGACGGAGGAGGAGGAGGAGGAGGAGGAGGAGTGTATTACTGCGGAGGTCCCAATAAGGAACAAGCAGGCACTGTACCGACGTACAACGGTCCAATAATTGTACGCTACAGTCATCTACGGCTCAATCCGTTTGGTAACCTAGCTACTCGTGAGTAATAGATATCTCGGGAGAGAACTAAGTAGAGGGGACGGGTCATCACTGTTCTGGAGTCCTAAATACTACAGGGTAAAACCGCGGAGTGTCCTGGAAGACTTGGAAGACAAGGAATATATACTTTGCGAAGAGTTGCACCGCCCTTTTCGACGCGACCATTTTGAGCAGAAATTTGTAGTTAGGCACTGCCCTATACGTTGCTCGTGTCTCCAGATCGCAGTTGGTGAGCGCATCCAGGAAGGCCGATCTAAGGGAAAGAAGACGTGGTTCAGTGGTGCAATCAAATAGCGCGTGTACTTCATCCTCAACTCCGCTCCGGCAGAATCGACACAGCCTAAGGTGGCGCGGCACTGGATCCCTGTAACGAGCAGGATAGCGCAAGCGTTCCACACTAAGATTGTGATCCCCGAGTAGCAGGCCGGTGATGGCTTTGCGGTGCGCTGGCACAGCGACGTCCACTAGATAGTGGCGAAGGCGGCGAGTCACGAGTTGGAGTGATCTGTCTTCCCCAGTCTCCAGGCGATTGCGCAGGAGATGGGTCTTGACAAGGCGGTCGATGTCGCGTTGGAGATCTTCATCCACGATGCCCGCGATCTTTTTAGCAAGTCCTTCCACGGTCTCGCTGCATAGCAGATCGTCCGGCGTCACCACAACCGCGGTTGGGAGACGCCTCAACAGAATGGCAAGATCAGTGGCCCATCCTGATTTCCCTTCGCGGAAGAGTGCGATAGAGTCAAGGAGGGCCGAGCGCGCGACACGACAGTCGTCCAACCCCAGCAAGTACAGCAGCCAACCGAGCGCTAACAACAGCCGACGGATGCGAATAGGCATCTGACCGGTTTCCGTAAACAGGACAGCAAGCATGGAGTGCGAGTTAAGCCCCAGCAACCGACGCAGGAAGGAATGCTGGACCTCCACGAGGTCGTCGAGGAGGCTGTTGTCGGTGTCAAGGGCGAGCTCGCATCCAGAAATGAGGGTAGCAGTCAACCCTAGCCATGTACAGCTGCAGGCCCTCGCGCACGGGCAGGGAACCGATTCTGTGCTTGAGGCCGAAGATAGCGTTGCTGGTAGCCCTCGCTTTGGACGCTTTGATATTGTAGTGACGATAGAATATGTTCTTGTGGATGGAGGTGAACCAGATACCAACGTACTTGAATTCAAAGACGAGCTCGACGACATGGTCGCCAATGCGCAGCGTTGGGATCACGGATGGTAAGGGCCCGTAGATCATCCACTTGGACTTCCTGGCGCTCACGTACGCGCGTTTGTTCCCGCCCCATTTCCCAAACATGCCGACTTTCGCCTCGAAGGCCGGGAAGGCTGTGGACATAACAAGGTTGTCGTCTGCCTGCTCGGCTTGGCACACGGGCCGTCCGTTCAGGTGCACGTCATCCTTGTGGGGGGGGAGACGAAAGTCTGCGAAGTAGATGTTCCAGAGCGTCGGAGAGACGGAGTCCCCGGTCCACAGTCCAATGAGAGAACGAAAGGGGAGGGAGTGCTCGTCGCCATACTTAACGGCGAAGGACATACGTGCATAGAGCATGCGCATCATGTCGAACCATGGCCCGGAGACCCCCGCGGCGTACATGTCTGTCCAAAGCCGCGCTACATCCGTGTATGGGAACGCGTTCGTCATGTCGCCAAAGAAGACATACAACGTTTTGCCCTCGGCTCGAGCGCGCTGAATTGCGCACATCAAGATGAAGGAGTTGTCGTCGGTGCGGTGACCCGGCTGAAAGCCGTTCTGGGAGTCGGGTATGAAGTTCTTTGAAGCAGCCCATTCGCGCAGCCGACCATCGAGAAGGAGTGTGAATACCTTAAGCAGACAGCACTCCAGCCCCACGAGGCGATAACTCTCCGGATCATCCACAGCCCTGCCCTCCTTTAATATTCCCACCAGCAAGGTTACGAGCCATTTCTGCGGCGCATCGAGGTCATCAATGCAGGTGTGGTAGAGGGTAACGAGCGCCTCATTCGGAATGGTCATGGTCTTCGCGTACGAAACATCGTCGATGCCCACTGCGCTACGAAAAGCCTTCTTCTGCAATTTGCGCTTTATACCCTGGATATCCTCGATGGTGATACGGCGTGAGAAGAACTCCTGCCTAGTGCGGTCGGTTGTCCTTCGCGGGATTGTGGCGTTGAGGGAAGTGACAATGTCGTGGAGGTCGGCGTCAAACAAGTCCGGGAGCTCGGCAGGTGGGTTAAGTCTCGCCTTAAACGAATCGTGAAGCTGGTCGAGAGTCACCCGAGGCTTTACCCGCTTGTCGTCTGTCCAAGACCGAACGAGCTTCCAAAACTCCTTGCTTGATTTCCCCCGACACGCGAGAAGCTTGAGTAAGTTTTCCCGCATTATCTCCCGCTCCCTGGTACAGGGTGAGTGAGGCCTTGGTTAAGGTATAACTCTGAGTTGATGGTACCTCTTTCTGCCGCGATGTGGGACGTCGGTGTCACTCTTCTCTACCACCAATGTGCCACCAACACCGGCTGTTTAATTTCACTACGCTGAGAGCGACTCAGATTGCGCGTGAATACCATAAGCGTAAGTTTTTCGCTGATCAAGTTGTTCCAGCTCAACGTTCAAATAATCTCGGATTCTCAGTTGTACAATGCGCCCTTTCGGCTTCCTTCGACTGCACACTTGAAGAACATCAACTCTCTTCCGTCCTCAGATCCTCCTAACGTGGACCACGTTCAAAAATAACAGTGCTAGCAGCGAGTTTTATCAGCATTTTGCAGCGTTGCAAGATTTGCACCGTGCATGCCATGTTTGGGTCGTTTTAAAGCGCTAATACTGGGCTCATCTTCCTTCCCAACAGGTGCGACTGCGGAACGACTCACATGCATTGACTGCTAACACAGAATATTGATCTATCGCCATTCCCGTCGCGCAAGCTTAAATCCGACAAGATGGTTCCCCGAGTCGCCTGATCGAACGGCCTGGCAGCCAGGTCGATTCCAAAGCCGTTTGGTTGGCCAAGCTAAGCGTAGACGAAGCGCGCCTCGTCGTGATGGCTGGCGAGGGCGATGAGCCCGTTCGTGTTTCTGAAGGCTTGGTAGTTCCAGGCCTCAACGCTGGTATACATTTGGTATGCCAGCCCCGAAGCGCTGCTTCAAATAGGGTTGGCGGACGGCTCATATCTCTTCAGAATGACGCGCATCCTTGGCATCACAAATTAATTGGGCAGTAGGGTTGAACGATTGGTTGGTTGAAGATATCATTTGTGAATCTATTTGGGCCACCTCGGGTTGTGACACTCGGCCAGGGCAGTATCTCAGGACGCAAACGAGTGTCCTCTCAGTCGAATCGCATCTAACCCTACCTGAACATATTTTTCCTGTGTTGCGACTGGTTCAGTCCAGACCGCCATTTCTTTATCGGCTCCACTGCCCCCAGTGTATTGGGTCCGGAAATTACAATTAGTAATGAATGTGTTTTATCTGGACATGAGTAGACATGAGCCCTCGCACCACGAACATATTGGCGAGCCGCGAGCTTTATGTATGGCATGCTATCGCGCAGCCAATTGGGCACCTTCGGAAATGAACTAGGAACGTCCATTCTAAAAAAGCTTTGAACCAATCCTCGCTCACGCCGCTGAGTAACTGCTATTCAGGTCTCGTGCCGCTTGGCAGCCATAGCCTCGCCCTGGTGTCATTAATCATTCACAATTTCCTTTTCGGGAGGAAGTAAACAGTTGAACTCCCATGCACATTCTTCCTCCCCATGTAGAGCTTCAAACAACGTTCAGATGCATTTAGCTGCCGGCCGCCGAGTTGTTTGCAGATCTTTCTCATAAAATCAGGTACTAATTGCCAAGGGGTGGCGACGATAGGTTCAGCCGCGGTGTGCATTACACCGGTGTCCGGATGCTGTAGTAAGCTGATAGTTGAACGCCGCGCGTCGTGGGGGGGAGACATAAGGGTGGTAAGAACCATATTTGACAGTTCTAGGGCGAGGCGCCTCTGCCAGTTCTCATGAGAGCTCTGGGATTGGAGACGTATATGATTCGCCACGAAGAGAGAACGAATCTTGATTGACGTACATGCATACATATTAATATCGCAACAAAGACACCCAATTTAACCACCACGGGCTGCCGAGTAAGCACAGGAGATTCTGTGCGCCTGGGATGAAATAGAGTCTTCCAGCGCCCATCGCAACGAACAGAGAATTGAAACCGTGATAATCAGCGGCGGTGATGAACGAAAACGAAATAAATAAATAAATACTCCACCATACTCCACCGCAAGGCCCATGCTGAAAATTACGTGAAGACAGGCGGAGAACAAGCCAGTCGACTCAGAAGTACGCTCGAAGAGCTATGACAGTGTAGGACAGTTTGTGTTAAATCCGCCCGTTAAAAATACGTAAATCCTTGGTTTTCCAAGTAAAAAAAGCGACGAAATCACGCAGACACTGCCAGAGATAACACAACGCCAGAAACAGCACAAAAGAAGTGCGAGAAGGATTCCAGAACCCAAGGCCCGTGGTCCGGATATCAATGCCAAATTTAAAAAAAACGAGGAAAATACCGGAAAAGTATAACACCAGATGCTGCCAGATGCTGCCAAGTTGGAAAGGAGTTTGTACCTAGGAACGGGAAGTTGCGATGTCGCCGCAGCATGTATGTCACGAATAACAGAACCTGACGACAGAAAAGAGAATCCAGGAGAGATGCATTCACCGCGGGAAGTCTGGGATTCAACCAGCAACACAAGAGGGAACCCGAGTAGCCAGATAGCAATGGTACAATTGAATGTGGACTCGGAGGAACTGGTAGAACCGAGCCATGGGCATCCGAGAGATGCCCGGATTTCTCGGAAACGAAAGAAACCTTCTAAGGCTGCAAGTATGAAAAACTAGAACTGCCGAGGAGGCGGATTGGCCTCCTTCGATGGCGAACGTTCACGAAGGTCCAAGGATCGTGGCGGGCGGTTGACAAAGCAAATTCCCTTTTTGGGATGTTGGCAGCGCGCATCACTCAGCAGTGAGCGTACTCCCTTGTCCTCAACTACCATGGCATCTACAGAATTCAAGGTCCCATTCTTCAAGAAGGGAAAGTCTAGGCCTACGACCTCCCGCAAACGGTCACAGTCTCCCTCCAGGAACGAGCCCCAGTCCGTGGCTTCGTCCTCCAAGTCGGAAGTCGTACTTCCTTCCCGAAAAGCAGCCGCCAATCTCCTTAGCGCGGGCACCAAGCGCACCATTTCCCAACGAGATGGATACGACGATCCAGACGCACCCGAGAAAGATGGGCCAGACGTCAAATGGACCGCCGAGGGTTCTCATGTTAACGCTGCCCTGGACATCCTGGCTGGAGATGAGGCGGAGGAGCTACTTGCGAAGCGCCGGAGGAAGGAGCGTGCAGATGCAGGGGAGGAGGAGGAGATTCCCGATGATGGCCAGTACCGCGGGCAAGGGGCGTACCACTCTCATCTGAAGAAGAGCTCGGAAGTACCCAAGGCCATGCGGGTCGGCCCTCAGAGAAGCACCAGCACGATTCGCACCGTCACTATCGTCGATTACCAGCCCGACGTCTGTAAGGATTACAAAGGTATGTTTCCGCCGTTTTCCGGGACCCGAACGGATCGCTGACACTTGGATTGCAGAAACGGGCTATTGCGGATTCGGCGACACTTGCAAGTTTTTGCACGACCGGGGGACATGTGAGTACTCCCATTTATCATGCCAGACTTGACGCTAATTTTTTCCAATAGATCTGGCTGGCTGGCAGCTAGATAAATTAGCAGAGAATCCCCAAAAGCAGGCCGAGGACGCCTCCGACTCGGACTCTGATGAAGACGTGCCTTTTGCATGCCTCATCTGTCGGAAACATTACACGGATCCCATCGTCACCCGCTGCGGACATTATTTCTGCTCCGCGTGTGCGATCAAGCGCTTTGCCAAAACGCCCAAGTGTATAGCTTGTGGTGCCCCGACGGGCGGGATATTCAATCGGGCAGACAAGATACTGGAGAAAATAAATAAGAAGAAGCAAGACAGGGAAGAGAGGAAGGGAGCAAAAGAGGAGGACGCTAGCTCTTCCGTTGAAATCGAGGGATTGGAGACACGCAAGGAGGCCAGTGCCTCCGAAGACGAGGACGAGTCGGACGACGATTAACGACCCGGGTGTAATCCACAGTGGTGGTAATGTCGTTGTTACTTTGAACTATGTACGGAGCTATACTCATTATATGCGGTGCGGACGCGTCGACCACAGTCTCTACCGAACCTTTTTCGCTCCCCACTGCTGCGCACCAATTAAGCCTCTACGACACATAGTCTGGTTGATATCAGCACGGGGACCTTAAGCTGGCTCCCACTATCTTCGTGCTAGTTGCCTCGAACACTCTTCTGTGGTCAATGGAGACGTCCCAGACCCTCCAAATCGAGTATAGCATCTCGGTGTTGTCGTCTTATGCATTCATTACGACTGCGATATCGTTCTGGCGCAATTTAATTTCATTGCGTGCTCAGCGCCCTCTTGGCTGGACAACCGCGAGGGTTGAAGAAGCAAATCCTCATGGGTGCCCTTGCATTCGTTGTGTCAGCTTATCCGAATAGGTCGCTGGGGGCGGGAACGTGTCGCTTCGCTAGGGCGGCGATAAAATTTAGGAACCGACCTTCGGATGGATTTAAATTTTAGGAGAATTGGCGTGCATCGGCGATCAATTCTTTCGTCGAACGCGACGCGCATTCGCGTGAATAGCGCTCAGAAGGGCGTTGAATAAGCTTTTTTTTCTCGTCCAACTTACACACATAGGTCCGATAAACTGCGCGCACACATCGTCTGATTTGATCCTTCCGAAGATGATGAAGATTCAGAGGCAGGCAACGGGCCCGCAATCGCTCAAGTGCTAGGACAAATATGTAATACTTCCGTAGATGGTGAGGCCTCCCCAGTGCTCAGGCGCAGCGTCTAGGACTTAGATTAGTGCATGAGTACACATGGAGTGCTGCTGTGTGTGTGATAGATGAATGTCAACGTTAGCGCGGGATGTACATTGTAGGCCTCGGCGTCTGAATCCGTTGGAGCTAGGCGCAGTTTGATTCCATGGGGAGGATATATCCAAACAACAGGTAGTTGGAAGCATAGCCACGTTTGTTTACAGCGTCCGAGTACAAGAATATCCAAGATTGTAGTAGATGTATAGAGTACATTGCTAGGTGCCTGGAAAGATTGTCAGTTGGCAAGGGGATGCATAACGTTAACCTTGCCTCACATTTTTTTTCAGTCAGTCGGGGACAGCCGACTTATTACTGAGGAGCCTCGTCGCAGCCGTTTTGGATATGTCGCTTCAGAGAATCCGCGCTGAAACCACCGCGTTGAGAACAAGACAATAATCAAAGGAGAACGGCGCGTACCGACTAAAATCCTTTTCACAATACACACACTTGTGCGTCACCGGTGTCGTCGCGTGTTGCGTTTCATGGTGTCGCTTTCTGTCGTGCGCGCGCGAGAAATCCTTGCCGCAAACGCTGCAAATGAATCGTTCGCCAGATGTAGTGGCCAACGACGCGTTGCTGCTCATCGAACTCCTGGGGCGCGACGCTGATGGCGCTGGGCCGGGCGTCGAAGGGTAATGCCCGCTTGCACGGCTCGAGTGACCGTGCATAGCTGATGGAGGACGAGGAGGTCGGCTCGGGTTCGCGTACGCCTCTGAGGGAGTGGGGATAAAATTGCGCGGTTGCGTCGACGAGGGACGGTGATAAGAGCCTGAGGAAGGGTATGAACCGGAGTTGGACGGATAACCCGAGCCTCTATTATCAGGGTACTGGGATGACGGATACGCAGATGGGCCAGACGGGCTAGAATATTCCGCAGAGCGATAGCTGGAAGAGTGAGGAGCAGGGGCGATCGGCGGATAGTACTGGTTTGGTTGGTGGCCGGCCCGAACTTGGATGCAGCATCAAGCCAAGCCGATATTGTCTACACAAAGACGCGACGTACCGGTGGACGCTGAGGGATAATACGGACGTCCGCTCGACTGCCCATACGATGGTGAGTACCCACTAGGAGGCGGCGAGGCATTGTCGCCAGAAAAGCCTGGAGGAGGGTACGAGTAGTTGCGAGAGTGCATGTCCAGGAGTGCAAAGTCCAAGTCGGTGGCGGAGGCGTAGGAGGAAGGGTTTAGACGATATTTGATCATAGCCATAGCGTCTGGCTTTAATAGTCCTTCAGTCCGAGCGGTCAGTACATAAGTTTGCATGGCCGCATCGGATTAAGTCGTTTACCAAATAATTGTGTCCGGGATGCAAGGGGGGGAGACGGGGTATTCGTGCCAAAAGACGGCTGTTTTTGTCACCCGTTTCGAATCTACAGGACACGGTAAATGAAAAGGCAGAGGAGGTAGCACGAGAAAGCTCCGAATCACCATCAGCTTCGAATATACATAGTCGGAGGCACTGCTGTCAGTACCCGAACGCAAGCTTCGCCGAGAAAATCCCTGGCGTAAAATTACTAACGAAGCAGACCCCAAACTCAGGCAATCTAAGATGCGGTGCCACTTTCCCCTTCGATCTGACATCGACGCTTTAAAGGAGTTAAAGCCACACAACAACCCGAATAGGCAAACGCATCTTCCTGCAGTATGTCACACCGACGGGCTTCAGAGGATAATCGACTTGGTCCAGCCAACTGGCTTTTTGGGTGTCCGTCCATCATTGAAGTGGTGAATACAGCAGACCCGGAAGGTCGGAGCCGCCAGAATGCCGGATCCGCGTTAGGGCATATGAGATACAGCGAGACTTGATCATGACCTCGGAATGCGAATCGTTCCAAGTCTCCGGAGACAGGTGCCATGTGAATGAAAAAACAAACCACATGAAAGGAGGCGGGAAGAAAATATAACGGCCAAGATTGGTGGAAGTATGTTTTCGCACGCCAGGCATGATCCATTAGTGATGTTGACAGACAGTGTCAAAGGCCGACATATGTTTGTCTTGAAGTTCGTCTCGGGTCGTCATCGCATACTAGCGGGGTCCGATTTTCATGGGCGTTAGGGCCGTCCGAAAGACTGCCAATGTTCGGGTTCGGGAGAGATGGGAACGGCCAGATATGAAACTGCGACATTTGAATACACATGACGGTGAAGAGAAAATAGTGCGGACAACGCACATGAAGCTCTGAGCATATCATACAGTTCGGATTCATTCCGAATAATGCACGTCGACGGGAAGCGAAGTGAATCTCATTCCGCGTTTTCCGGGTGGACTAAAAGTTGACGCGAGCCTCCAAGTCAGCGTTTGGACGGAAATTGCAGACGTTGAGATCCCAGTCGGAGCCGATGGACACCTCAGGTGAGCAGAGACCTTGACCACTTTGGGGGAATTAGACAAGCTTAGACAGCGCAAGCGCCCAATTAGGGTCAACGGAGCTCCTTTGTTTGATGGCCAGAATCCAGGAACCGAATATTGACCCAGTGTATCTCCAAAGGAGTCAGCTTATGATTCAGGGAAACGCGTTCCAAGAGTAGGTTCGAGCTGTATGTAAATGCAGGGACAACCTGAGAGCAGTCAAAATGTAAATTTGAAACAACGTTACGTGCAAAAACCAATGAAGCAGGGTAAATTTACTTGCCAGTGCTAGGAGTATTCGCATTGCCTGCCAGGTGGCAGGGCATGCCGCAACTTGACCGAGACCAAGCCGCATCTGAGATGCTAGATCCTTGCAGCGTCTATACAGTCGCCGTTTTGGCCGAAAAAAAAATTCAGGGAAGCTGGGGGTGGTGAAGGACATCGTGGGGGAAAGGTTGCCAGCGAAAAACATGAAAGCCTTTAAACCGTTGTGGCGTTTGTTCAAGACAAGAGGCCTGGGCCCAGACGCTGTTGCCAAGCACGTGCGCACAACACGCAAAATGGCTCCCTTCGACCTCGATGCCTGCATTCAACAGCTCCTGCGCAAACACCTTCTTCACGAGACTGTCTTGCGCGAAATATGCGCGAAAACGAAGGAAGTCCTCATGCGCGAGTCCAATGTCGTCCACGTTAGCGCACCAATAACGGTCGTGGGCGATATCCATGGCCAGTTCTACGACTTGATAGAAATTTTCCGCATAGGTAGCTTTTCTTAACTAGATTTTTTCCCGCGTGTTGAGACTCCGACCACAGGCGGATTTGCACCTTCGACGAACTATCTGTTTTTAGGTCTTCTTTCCCGCCGTCTTCGTGATAAATATAGTGCTCAGTTGCATTCCCAGGCGACTATGTTGACCGAGGGCTATTCAGTGTTGAAACGATGTCTCTCCTCATGTGTCTCAAGCTCCGTTATCCCAACCGAGTGCAGTTGATTCGCGGAAATCACGAAAGTCGAGCAGTAACACAAGTGCGTTGAATATATTCTACAAGTCCACAATCTTAAATGCGATGTCAGAATTACGGTGTTGCAGTTTGACCTTGACGCGCGTTTGATCGGGTTAACTAACTGAATTCATTCTCAATAGGTTTTTATGCGGAATGCATGCGCAAATACGGCACATCGCGGGTGTGGACATACTTCACCGATATGTTTGACCTTCTCGCATTGTCCTGTGTGATCGACGATCGAATATTTTGCGTCCACGGAGGTAGAGCTGCCGGAGATCTGCGCCTCCCGTATACGCGTTCCTGATACTTACCCCACCCAGGACTCTCACCTTCCATTCACTCAATAGACCAAATCAAGGTCATGGATAGGTTCCGAGGTTTTTTACGTTCTCCCGCTCTTCGTTTCGCGTTATTCATTTCAATCTTATCTTCGTTCAGAAGTGCCCCACGACGGACCTATGGCGGATCTTGTCTGGTAAGATGCCCCTCCTTCTCTCGAGATTGACGCTGCAGATCTAACAACCTACACAAGGTCGGACCCCGACCCCGAAAAAGAAGATTTCGCGATCTCACCTCGGTCCGTACTCCCTGGAGTTTCTAACGTATTCTGACAAAATTTCCAGGGGAGCCGGATACACCTTTGGTTCGGGTGTCGTGCACAAGTTTCTCGAGATCAACAGCATGTCGCATATCTTGCGCGCTCATCAGCTGTGCATGGAGGGCTATGCATCGTTGTTTGACGGGCATCTTTCGACGGTGTGGTCCGCACCGAACTACTGTCAGCTGTTCCTCTCCCCTGCGCCATCTCTACTCTAAACCTACTGTGCAGGTTATCGTTTGTGGCAACTCCGCCAGCATTCTGGAGGTCGGGCCTGGCCAAAGCATGTATTTCAACGTCTTTGGGGCGGCGCCGGAGAACGAAAGAGACGGGCCTAGTCAGCAGGCTGCGCAAAGCATGAACGGGGTATGTGGAATGGATTCAACACTCGCTTCGCGAAGAAGAGACTTGCTGATTTGACGTTCGTTGCCATCGCATCGCAGCCCCCAGAGTATTTCTTATAATGGAGCGTCTCGGAATGATCTGCGCAAGGATGATCGGTTTACAAGTATCATATACGTTACCTATTGCTTCGAATTGGTGGAGGAAGCCCTCGTTGACCTGTAACTCAACCCTGTGAAAACGGTAACAATGCGGTAATATATTATAGAAGAGCGATTGAGCCGTACGTGACTCCCCAGATAGATTTAACTGCCTTCGAGGACCGAATAAACCAAGCTCGCCTTCCTTTGACGGTAAGTACAAATACGAGTATCCAGACGCAAGCCATGAGGTGCCGTCGCCAGCGCCGCCATGCCAAAATGAGAAGCGTCCGAGCGAGATCACGTTTTCGACGACGTCCGTGATGGAGAGAGGGCAAGCCACCAGAGGAGGACACGGGGTATCCGAAAAAAGGGTTCAGAAGAGACGTCGCTGGGATTGCGGTGATCGAGGGTGCCGCTGCCTCGGCGACGATGCGCGCGATTGAGGGTGCAGATAAAGGTGAATCTGGCTCTGCCGTCGGCTCACCGCTGCCAACACCAAGTTGAGGCGACGGCAGGTCATTCCACAAAGGATCGTGTAACTCTGTCAGAGAAGCTAGGGTTCCGCCATAATCTGTCAAGCTTTCATTAGGTCTTGTCCAGTTGTGATAAATGAAGTTCGGCCGGCAACCTTTACCTTTTGGGAGCATGGACGTTGAAAAGTAGTCGGCAAGTTCTTGCTGCGTCGGGAAGAAGACGCGAGAGATGGCCGTGGCGGGGAGAACACTGCGTTTTGCGAGGCTCCAGATCCCCGCGTGTGTCCACGAGTAATTGATCATGAAAGCTGTACGCTACGATGAGGCGACGATAACGAGGAGCAGAATTTGTCATTACCCGCCGCCAGTAGCCCGGGAAATTTTGGGATGGCGTCCCGAAGTGTCCAAGTTACTAGATCAATGTTCTAGGCACGGACACGGCGATCAGCATCCAGCTAAGGGGAAATTTGTATACCATACAAGGCTCTGGGTCGAGAGATTTTTGAGGTCCAATAGGATGACGTATTGCAAAGTCGGAGCGCCAGACTGATGGAATCGCCATTAAGGCGCTTGAGATGCAACCGAAGGCACTCGAGCCCTCGAATTATGAGAGGCTTATAGGCGTCCGAACTGTCGTTGAAGGAGACAACTCTGATGACGAGGATTGGGCGGCCGAAAGGATCTCTGGCAGGAGGCGGGAGACAGTGCACGAATGGCAGGCGCAAAGGCGGGTTTGGAGGCCACAGATGCGTAAATCTCCACACTAGCGTCTTCCGAATGGATTCCATAGCAAACGATCGAGTGAATTTATTACGCTGAATGCACAGAAAAATTAATTGACAGAGACCTGGATAATAGTAACGTACTCGGAGAATTCGAAACAGGGAGCCTTCGAGAAAGCGGAGACTCAGCGGAAGACCACAGGAGGAGAAAACACGCCCACATGTATCGCTGAGCCATTCTTTGGCCCACTCTATGGATTCTGCGTCGAGTTCAAGCTCATCCGTCACAGACGGCAAAATGTCGTCTATCAAGGTTCCTTGCAAGGCGAGGACGGCTTCTAGATTTTCCGTGTATTGTGCGCCCAGCAGCTCGAACTTTTCGCGGTTAGCATTCGCAAGAAGATCCATGTGCTTCCCCCGCCAGTCGCGGAGAACTGGTTGGGTTTGGCGGTGGTCGAGAGAACAGTGCACGTGTTTTTCATGCCTAATGCGGATCTTCTCCCCCACCGGACTTTGAAAATACCGGTTCGGAGAGATCCGTTTTCAATCTCCGTCAAGTTCAACGACGCAACTATAATCGACCGAAGTCGCAAAAAACGCCTCAGAATGTTTGAGAATCGAGATCTTGCGAATCATCAACATTCAAACCGTACTCGCAAATTAAAGTTTCGCCTATCCCCGGACTCGGCGTTTCCAAGTTCAACCACACTGTGTAGTATAGACGCCGTTGGTTGCCTGCCATCCGTTGCGGGCATCCTTCCCGCCTCTCCGTCGAATAAACAGCGCCGACCGTTCTAAATCCTCGGTCCGGTACTCAGAACACCATGTTTTCCTTTTTTTGTTGACAAGGGGTCGTTGATACGTGTAAGTACAGTTGCGGTCTACACCCGCCGCCGTCCAAGGTGCTCTTGACGCAACCCTTGAAAGTTTATCGTACGCTGCTGATCCTCGAACGCCCCGATTTTCATCGTTTGTATGATGGTAACTGACCATCTATTTGTGCAATGGGTCTGGTGCGCCACGGCACAGGCAAATCCCCGTCGGTCGTGTGCACGCCAAAAGCGTGTGAGGTACCGATGGGCGCACTGGACCGGCTGGCTTCGGTCCGAACGAAAGCCTAAGGTCCGACTTACATCGGAGGACGGAAACACGGATTAAATTTCCGACCTCCACGCCAGAATAACAGCAAACGGACGGATAAATAGGGAAAGCTTGCATAGAACAAGGAACGGCTGGCCTAGCTACGTCAAGTCGATAATCTCCGTAGCCACAGGCGTGTCGCTCCTTGTCAGGTCGATGATTTCTCCAGGTGTAGAATTGGCCTCTTTCTTGACCCGCTTCGGGTTCTGCCGACGTTTCAGGACCGTCTCCAACTCACTAGTCTTGGTGCTTGCCTTGGTCTCCGAACTAGATGGGCTTGCCTTTCTCTTGTATTTCGGTGCAATATTATCAGCCCGGAGGAGGTCTGCCAGACGTCAATAACTATCAAAAAGGACATACCAGATCAACAGACCGATGGATCGATATTTGAATGTGAAAGTGACAAGCGGGGACCTCTCCAGATATTCGACAATTGCGGCAGATCGAGGAACTTGGACTATTTCTTCGTCAAACCTGGATCGCGGTCAAGCACGACGAGGCTGAAGATCAAGATTGAACACTGGCTTTATTTGATGAGTTCCGCCTTTCTTGGAGCGCTCGTGAATTTTGGATTCCTCGACAGGGGCAATATTGCTGTATGGTTTGGTGCCGGCCATATTTATCGTCCAGATTTCAACGCGAATGAGCCCCACATCCTTATGGCCGGCAGATTCCAAGAACTCGTCGTCGTCTAGAGAATTTCCTTGTCTAATTTCTTTAATTGTCAGAAAGACCGTACCTGTGAGGTTCAGTGGCGAGAACTTGAAAGGGGAAACGGTTGACCCCGAGGTTCTCCGACCAGAAATGGTTGCTTCACGATTGGGCCCTAGTATAATTTCCCCCGCACACTCGATCCCATCCACCCATATTCGAGCAGCAGTTTGGCAAAAGACGTCCGTGTTTCTCCAGTGAATCGAAAATCCCTTCAGATATTTCAGTTTAACGGAGTGAACGGCTCGACAGTGAGAGCGAACTTTGTCGACCTCGGACGCAATCCAGCACGTCTGCCCAGTAGGATGCTCAACTGTCTGGGGTTTGAACTGTTCGACTTCGCCGTCATTGATACATAGCCAAGATTCGAATCCATTGGCTTTGAGACGCATTCTTGTGAGAGCTTCAATGTAAATGCCCTGAATCCAGTGGTGATTGACGCAGACGGTGATACTGCCGAGCAAGAGCCCAAGAACTTGAAGAAGCAGTGGCAATTGAGTGGCGGCTCGGAGCAGAGAGTGAGCGCCCATGTGATGCTCAATAACAACATAACCAAATCCGATCATCAATCCGATCACTTCCGAACCTCCAAAAATTTCCGTCAGCCAGTCGTCAGGCATGGACACCGTTTCTGAGCTTCTGGATTGGTTTCAAACCAGCGGCGGGTCCCTGGATCGATCCTCCGTCGGATTCACCGTATTTCCGGGCTGTGGGCGCGGAGCAGTCGCTCTCAAAGATATCCCTGTCAGCGCACTATTTTTTCTTCAAGTTAGCTGTAATTCGTTAGACTAACCCAGAAAAAGGAAGGCCATGTTCTATTCAAAATACCCCGTGGTCTCCTTCTTTCAACAGAAACCTCCTCTCTCCCCAGTCTCATTGGACTAGATCGCTGGAAGGAGGCCAAAATGCACATGGGGTGGGCCGGACTCATCCTGTGCATGATGTGGGAGACCGTGCAGGGCCCGAGCTCAAAGTGGTCAAAATATCTAGGTTGGTTTGCTTGCAAATTCTCATGATGAAGCCGGACTCACAACATCAGAATCTCTACCGAAAACATTTGATACCCCGATGTTTTGGAGCGACGCCGAGTTGGGGGAGCTCAAGGGAACATCTGTGGTAGGTCGGTCTATAATCTCTGACTTGCATCTGCCAAGATGGCTCAATGGTGCTTTAGATAAACTAGGTAAGGCTGATGCCGAAAAAGACTTTACGGAAAAACTTCTACCGATGGTGCAGGTGAGCACTATCATTGGGGTAAATGCCATAAACTCAGCCAGTGCTTCTGTCACAGAGCCGACCCGATCTTTTCCTCACAGAGACTATCTCGGTTTATTATACACTCGAGATTTATCACGTCATGGGCAGCCGGATCCTTTCTCGGAGCTTCGACGTCGAGAAAGACGAAGACCAACCTGAGGAAGATGCCGATGATGAGACCGATGAAGTAGCAGCTAACACCAGTCTTGGCAGTGCAATGGACGTAGATTTGCCCCAAGAGGAGACGGAATCTGCTCACGGCGACTCTGAACATACCGATGGGGACGAGGATGCTGAAGATGGAGAAGAAGAACCTTCCGGTGTCTCAATGGTCCCTCTAGCTGACATGCTTAATGCACGATATGATTCGGAAAACGTTCGTGTCTTCTTCATCGCTCTCGGCAACAATCAAACAAATCTAATTTTCAACCAACGACAGGCGAAGCTATTCCATGAAAAAGACGATCTGCGTATGGTGTCGACCAAGCCAATCAAAGCCGGGGAACAGATAGTAAGGAGGCGCATCCCGCCTGTCAACGACACAGACAACATTCATCTAATCCATTCAATCGGTAGTGGAACACTTACGGCGACTTACCCAACGCCGAGTTACTGCGCCGTTACGGCCACGTCGACCTTGTGCCTCTGCCAAATGGAGAGCTCGGCAATCCTGGCGATGTAGTCGAAATTACCGCTGATCTCGCAGTCGCCGTTCTCCAGACGGGGGACGACGCGGCGACGAAAGAGCGGATTGATTGGTGGTTGGAACAAGGGGGAGACGAGTGATTTTTTCCCCCATTGACGCCTTCCTGCTTGCTCATAATTCCTTCAAGCGTCGTGGTTCTCGAATCTGATTTGGAAGTTCCATTGGCGCTGGTCTCCCTTATTCGGTTGCTTCGGCTTACCGCAGACGAGTGGGAGAAGACCGTAGAGAAGGACAAAGTGCCCAAGCCCAAATTGGACACCGAAGTCTTAGCCGTCGTGTGCGCCGTATTGGAACGCCGACTAAAGGAGTATCCCTCCACTTTCGACGTTCGTCTTTGTTTTCACTTCGGAATCCTCTCTACATATTTTCTAAACATGCATTTTCTTTCCCAGGACGACGTTGAACTACTTCGTGACGAAAGCCTCTCTCTGAATAGGAGACTCGCGCTCGTTGTGCGAATTGGGGAGAAAAGAATACTGCAGAGCGCTATCCAGAAGATCAAGGCCCAGCAGTTGGAAGCACAGAAGGGCGACGGGAGTAGAAAGCGGAAAACGCGGCCCGACCAGGAGGGTGAGAGAATGTCAAAGACGCAGCGACGCTAGCTAGGACTTGTGGTTGAATTATTATAATTCGCGGAGTTCCTGGCATATTTCTGGGACATTGCACAGACATGGAACTGAACTCCTGGCTCTCGAAAAAGGTTTCATTGGTTTTTGGGTGGTTGAACGTTGAACTCGCAATCGTCTGCGGGTTGAAAAATTCGATCGTAATTAAATCCACGACTGCCAACAAAATGAACGAATTTATCGGCGATCGGGCGTCTGTTGGCTGGTCGCATGTAACGATAAAGACGTCGGGTCTGGAGGAGCGACATTCCCCGTATCTTTTGGACTTCGCAACAAGGTACCCGAAGGTATCCCGCGACAAGTTGTGCCTGTTCTTTTCAGGGAACAATTACGGCAACTATAGAAGGATTCAGGGTCACGAACATAGCATGTATGGAACCTTATGTGTGGCTTGGCGCCCGCCAGAAGTCACTGTCGGGAACAAATGAAGGGAGATAGACCGCATTTTACTTTCTGGAAATAAATTCATGGACACCTTCCAAGCATGAATTTTCTTATTATAACTGCAGAAGAAAATCCTCGATGGTCGACCACAGCCGACCGCCCTAAAGCCCGAAACCATAAAACTGTGAGGGGTCCCAAATTTCAGCACGACGAAGATCACGTAGTTGATCACAAAGAATTGGATCATCCTGTTCGGCTAAATTCTATGTATTAAGATACTTGTTGCTTGCGCGACCAAAAGCAACCAATTTGGCGAACGGAACACAGCTGTGACAGAATGCCAAAGGAGCCCGATATCTGACGGCTCCGAACATAGTTTACGTTTGGATTCCAGAACTACCCGCGGAGGCAGATCGACCCTAGTCCCCCTTCGCAGTGTCAGCTTGTACGCGGGCTCCTAAACCTCCATCTGTCCTACTTGTCATTCATTTCGTCGATGTCATTTTTTTCGGGTCCGTAGATTATGAGAGGATATGAAGACGCAGTTGAGCGCCAAGTCTTGATCGAGCACCGGAAGTGAGCGGAGGGGCAATTGTCGTCAGCCGGAATTGGCATCTTCAGCGTGACAACTCGCTGAATGTCAGTCGGACAGATGCCTAGCGAATATTTACATAAATATACTCTGATGTTCAACAAGTGGAACTGGTCAATATTACAATCATATCGCTTCATCAATCCCCGGCGCCCGCGTCCAAAAGGAAAAGGCTACATATCATCTTCCACCGCGACCGCGACCCTTGCCATCCCTATTCAGTCAAAGTATCAGCACATGATTTCATTGCGAAGAGAGAAAGAAGCGGGAATGAAAGAAAGATCGAACCTGATTCCCATTCTCTGCGTATTCTCGATCACGAGGGAGTAGTAATAGTTGTCGATGATTAAATTGCGCGTCTCGTAGGTCGGGGGCGTATACGTTTTTTGGCGCGGGCCCGGCGCGTATCGTGTGGTGATCTCTACGACCTGTCGAAGAAGTGGGAAGTTGTCGAACACCAGAGGTTTGAACGCCGCGGCTTGGAAGGGGAATACGACGACAGCGTACTGTAACGAGTATGATTGCAAGCACACACAGCGAGCGGGCAAACAAACCTCTACTGTGAACCCGTGCACTGCCGAGGATGGTTGGAGGTTCGATTTGAGATGGATTTCGCCCATGAGATGGCGTCGAAAGGATGAATCTTCGGGCGAGCCTTCCGTTGATGGCCAGAAGACAGCCTTGCCGCACGGCTCGACCGTATTTCTCCAGACGTCCTTATTCTCACGAAACGCGCGCTCCAGGTATACCATGGACGCCGAAGGCGCCGACAACAGATCCAATGCTTGCGGGTCCTTGGTCTCAATGGTCAGGGCACATGGGATGGACGCCGATCTCGTGTAAGACAGCTACATCTAGAATGAGAGACAACCATATAAAATATATTACTTAATTTAACTGACCGGGGTTGCAAGCGAGAACTGTTATCTCCAAGTTGAGTTCTGACCGTGTACCTAAGGTACAAAAGACGCACCGTAAGTTGTACCTCGATCATGCGCGATGAAAAAACGGTGCCCTTGATGGATGTCGACTGACCCTGCCACCCTTCGGGATCAGCTTGTGGGCCGAATAGAGGAGAATTCCTTGGTATGCCAGCTAGCGGAATGAGACTCATAAGTAAATCAAGGCAGTACTACAGGGCGCAAACACGCGACGTACCTGCCTCAATTCCGAAGCAGGGCCTGGTTGCCGCATCGAGAAGTATCCAAAAATGCATACTACTCTATTCAAGTCAACATTAAGTGGTTCAAACGTTCAGAAGTACGGCATGTACTCACTTGTCGTCCGGTCGAAGCTTACCGCGTACTATACGCAGCTCCGCCGCATAACGCACACTAAACGAGGCAACACGATCCAGAAATGTGTGAGGAAGTGAAAACGTTTCGCCATTTTTCGTCAAGGTGGTAGGTATGGGAAGAGAAAACGGCCACTGGTAATCTCCTTTCAGCTTTATGACCGACTTTCCCGAATTTCCAGGAGCTAGCGGGTCCCCCTCCGCGGCTGACCATAACGTATGTTTCGACTCAAGAAAGACAATCGGCGCCGCTGCAGGACCGCCTTCCAAAATTTCGCCCTTGATCTACATAGAAACATCCAGCATCACAAGATTATTCTCTGGTCAACACCAACCACTAACCAAGATGCAGACCGCCTGAATGGCTTCCGCGCTTCGCAGAGCCAGCTTCACCGAGCCAACCAAATCCGAACCTTGCATAACGGTTGGTATTGCTTTGGTCAGTCGAGGATCTCCCTTGACTGTTAGGGTCGCCCATGGAGTGCCGCCGCGGTTCTTTGCTTCATATGTGAATTCCTTGGCTTCCCGCTCGACCGGGGCCAAAGCTGGCGGCGGCGTCGGTCGTCGGGTATAAACGGGGAGGTCAGATGGCGCGGCATGGCTGGAACTGATGAGAGCCTCGTATCCGAAGCCGTCGTAGGAGGGGGGCGCTATCGTCGTCTCTGTCATGCACGCGCTGCTAGACCTATGTACAGCGACATTCCCACTGGGGAGATCTGTCCAAGCGACGATCAGATCATCACCGGCAGCTGCCGGTGCCTGGGCGTCTCTCATCTTCAACCATCATCTTGACTTCAGCTTGCTTTTCGTTGACTTTGATTCTAGCCTGTTTTTCCTCCTATACTATTGTAAGACTTTGGGATAGATAAACGTCATCTATCTTGAATTCTTGGCTAACAACCTCGCCGCATTCCCCTCACATATATCCTGGATTTCCTCGCCTCCCAAAAGCTTCGGCAGTTCAACCTGCATCACCTGCAATCACTTCTCTGCGCCGACATACGGTGTCCATGGAACATCGCTTCCATACAGCAATCTGTCGCTCTTCACCCACCGCAAAATATGGTGGATCTGACTTGGCATCGGTGTCCCAGCCAAATCAAAATAAAACTGCTTCGCAAACATCTCTCTGACGCCTGCGGCGGTGATCTTCTCAGGGATATCCCGGACGCCGTAAGTCGTATGGTCCCACTCCGAGAACGCACACATGCGATCGAGCACGCTGGGGAGCGCGCCCCCGCAGTGCGGGACGACGAAGGAGATGTCTGGGTGCGCGGCGGCGGTGCCACTGAGGAGGAGGTCCACGAAGGTGCGTGTGCTATCGAAGAAGAATTCCATCATCGGGATCATGTACGCGTCGACGAGCGGGGCGCTGTCCAGAGTTCGCTTGGGAGGGGGGTCGCTATGGTTGTGCGCGTGCGCGATGCAGGGGGTTGTGGGGTGCACGAAGACGGTCACACCGCGCGCCTGGAGCCTCGTATACACCGGCGCGAGCTGTGGGTCGCCGAGGTACATTCCGTGGTAATTCGAGAGCAGGACGAAACCGTCCGCATTCAAATGATCAAGGGCGTAGTCGATTTCAAGAAGGCTGCTAGCGATGTCCGGGAGCGGCAAGGACGCAAAGAAGCCAAATTTCGTGGGGTATTTACGCTTTAAATCGGCAGCGTACTCGTTCACTTCTCGCGTCACTTCCCGCCCAAATTCGTCGTCGCCCGGTATCAGGTGAGTACCTGGCGAGGAGCAGCTGAGTATGGCTTTGGAAATGTTATTCCGCTCCATGAAGGCGAGATGCTCTTCAGCAGTCCAGTCCTATGTATTCTCAATGTTCAGCACTGGTACTGTCGGATACCGGAAGCTTGGAGCCGTACCGCAGTGAAGGACAGACCATCTGGACCCGGAAAATGGCCCGCCTTCTTTAATGCTTCTCTGTAGGCGGGCGTCAAATAGTGAGTGTGCACATCTATCTTTGGGAAGGACATGGTTGTAATTGGCTCTCCTCGCTGACCAGCTTTTATGTGCGAGCTGTGTAATATCAAGTGACCAAAATCCCAAGTTAACCGTGGACCGTTTATCCGAGGGCCGCAACAAACGGACTGCGGCCACGTAGTCCGTCCTTTCAGACTCACGCTCCCATCCACATATCGTATTCAAAGTGATGACTCATACACCGTTGCTGAAGCTGGATACATATGGTCTTCTCTTCGATAATCTGACATCTCTGTTGATACAAATCACTGGGCAACGAGAACCGGAAGTGGGAAAATGGGAACCGCTTCCCGTTTGTTCAAATAATCCCCTGGATTTCTTGGTCGAATCATTGTGCACCGGTTCCACGAAAACTGTATAAATCACGGGTGAAGCGAAGTTGGGAACTTGTATTGAACGTTCAACCGTTGAACAATGCTGTGGCATTTGTGCTTCGATCGACTGTTAGGCCCACACAATACGACAGACATGAGTTGTCCGTCATCTCAACTCACACTCACATCCGCGACTAGTGTTGTTTCAGAGTTCCCCGAAACTCAACTCATTCCCAAGCTATCTCAATTGCCCGATTCCCAGGACCGTCAATCGTCGTCCTTCGTTGCAAAGAAATTGTAATTTAAGTGAATTTGTGATTTGTATCGGTTCAAACAAATAACCAACATTTCCTCATCTAACCTTAGGTGACTAGCAAATGCGACTTAAAATTGCCAATGTTGATTGGTTGAACGGGAACGGCGTTTTTGTTATAAGTACGCCTTGCTTGAAACTTATCTTATCGTTTTGAACGGCTCAAACTCACTAAGGTTGCGTATAGCCTTCACAATAAACTACCCAGAAAGTTAAGTAAGATAGTTGAGCAATAGTTGGCAGGTTGAGGGCGCCGGCAGACCCGGCAGACCCAGCCCGCTGCCAGATCGCTTCTCCGAGTCTGTCTTTGCCAGCAGCTTCGGTTTTTGCCTTCATCTGGGACCAACGCGGCTCCCCATTCACTTTTCCATGGCGATGAATTCCGCGTTAGAAGCTGCTGCTGGCCACTGATTTGTCACCGGAGAGCTCAGTTGCTTGGTACTCAGAGTCTGCCGTCATTTTCTTGAAATGGCATTGCACTTGGCCCGAAAGCTCAAACTAGTATCGCCCACTAACGCTCACTCTGGCTCCCTTAGTCTCGGCATCGGCTTCCAGGGCCATCGATTCCCACCTCGTCCGGGCTGGGAAGACACAGGGTTCTCACAAACGGAGTACTACGATACATCCTGGCGTGTGCTCCGCCATACCCGAGCCTGCATATACTGTGTGTCACTCTCAAATGTACCGGTGCACAACCGCCTCGAGGATGCCTTCGAAGATTGCGAATCTTGCCGCCACGCCCTCAATCTCGACCACACGCCAATCTCGAGTCAAGTAAGAATATATTCAGACGAAAGCCAAGAACGGGGCAAGCTCGCGGACAGCAGAACACCATCGAAACCAACGAAGACTTGATCGAGCTGAGGCCGGAAGTTATTCAAAGGCGAGTCGAAGGGCGTCCCCCTCGATCTCTCTTCTGCTTCTTGTTACCCCGCGCGTGATCCCCATCTTGCTCGTCCCTCATTGGTGACCGCCAGTATGCTTGTCTGGTTGTAGCCTCCTTGATGCTCGTTCCTCGATATTCGGACCAGGATAGTCGTGAAGCCACGCCAGAGATGAAGGAAAAGGAAAAGGAAAAGGAGACGGGTATCTGCAGACGAGTCAGCGACAAGGTAGAGAGAGGCAGGACAAGGAGACGTACATGGATGGGTATCGCGATATGAGGAAAACCGACAGTCCGACAAGACCACGACCAAGGGGGTATAATCGACGGTGAAGCCGCTGTGTCGAGGTGGTGTGAGGCGAGGATAGTGAGCGATTAAGATGCCGGGGCGATGAGGAATCGGCGGAGGGTGGGGGAGAACGACGGACCCCCATCTACACATCAGAGCCAACCCATATCCATCGCTCGACACCATCCCTCGACAGCGGCGGCCTCCGGGTCGATGGACAAGGAACACGGAGGAGGTATAGGGTATAAGCATAACACCAGTAAAAGTACGCATCATCTGCGACGAGGAAGGAACATCAGCTAGATTCGAAGCAGAGGACGGCTAGTAACTCACTCATGAGTCCCAGATCGGGTGATCTAAGATCTCTCTCCAAGTTTCAAATCTCTTCGGCGCCGTGAAAGACATAATCTGCAATTCAAGGGTGCTCATTGAGCAACAGCAACGTGGCTGGTAGAAAGGGATCACGTACCCTTTCAAAGAACAAACGGTCGATCTCAGCGACCACCGGGTCTTCGTCCTGAACAGTAATATCAAGCATCCATTCTTGAAGCAACGTGCCAAACGCGAAAAGGTCGGACCCGTACGAGCACAACTCGCGCCTCTCGGCCGGCGGGGACATGTAGCCAGGAGTTCCGCCGTGTACTTGACTACTATGCGGGTTGTCGGTGCCAGGCCAGAGCAGGGGGAATCGGCCGTCTCCAGGGTACGCTTTTTGACGGAGGGCGGTCCAGCGTGGGTAGTGTTCTGCCTGGGGTGAGTCCATATTGAAGATGTGCGCGAGTCCAAAATCGATAAGCATTAGCCGCTGGTCGGAGCCGAGAAGCAGGTTGTCCTCCTTGAGGTCCGAGTGCATAATCCCGCGCTCGTGAAGGTCCTTGAGAGCATGGGCGAGTTGGAGGCCGTAGGACAGTGCCATCCTACGAGACTGGATCGTGATGTCGAGGAAGCAGGAGTCACCGCAATCCTAGCGACAAAAACTCAGCTGGGAAGGGCGACCAGGGAAAATAGAATGCTTACCATAACGAGGTAGTAATATTCCGCATCATGAAAGGCCCCATGCAGCACAGGGAAGGCCGGATGCCCCTCCATCATGCGGTGGGCGATCATCTCCCAACTCACGGAGCTCCAGACGTTGACGCGGTGCAACAGACCGCCAGTGCTCGATAGTACCTTTCCGATCCGTTTGACGGCAAGAGTCTTTCCCCGTTCGACCGACCAGACTTGAATGACGTCGGCGAAGGCCCCCGAACCAAGCGTCTTGAGCTGGCGAAGCTGGGCCGGGTGAACAGCGTTCGTCACGGAGAGTCTTGTCACGGCCTTCCACGAACGGGACCCCCAAAACTCGGGGCAGCGGTGGCGGCGGCGGACTGGTGGGTCGATGAGGGCATTGGGGCCTGGGAGCGCAGATTGCAGCATCCGTCGGATATTGTACCATGGCAGTTCAGGGTGATCTATGCACGATGGACCTGGAAGGGGGTGGCTGGAGTCCTTGATGAGACGGCACTGGCAGCTGAGACGGCACTTCACAATGGCGAAGACGATGAGGACGAGGAGGCAGAGTAATCCGATGATAGCCCAAAATGAGGGCTCCGTTTGAATGAGGGACGTTCGGGAGGGGTCGATGGACAAAGGCAATGTTTTGGTAGGTGGAGGAGGAAGCGACACGGGGCCCTTGCGGGACTTCAGGGCAGCGACGACGGTGAGAACTGCGGCATCGATTCCCTTCTTGGATGCTGAGATAGCACGGCAGCGAATGCTGTCGGCCCGGGACACGATGGAGGAGAGGCAGGAGACGAGAGTCGAGAACATTGTAGTGGTTGACTTCAAGAGGTTAGATGGCTGTTGACAAAGTTTCCCACGGCTTTATAGCCTCCAGGTGGGCACGTGAGCGTGAGGGGTGCCGCGAAAGATTGACGAAAGACATCCAGAGAGCGCAGAGGACGAAAAGAGAGCGTTGGACGAGCATGGACAGAAAAGGAAGCAAGGACGGGCGCCAATCACAGAATCAGACACCGAAGCAGAAGCGAGCTGATCAGATGCGTCGACGCGCCGACCCAGTCGCGAAAAAGCGCGCCGGACCAGAAAGATGCAACCGATACAATACATTGATTCCGCAAAGCTAAAAGAGAGTACTTACACTACTATACTTACTTACTTACTTGATACAAACCTTGGTACGTGCGCTACAAATACAGGAGGGGTGGATAAGGATAACATGTGTGGACGACGGGATAGCAATGCATGGCGTGAGTAGATGAGATGAGATGAGACGAGAATGAGTGTGAAGATGCATAGAGTAGTGAGTGAGGATAACGATGAAGATGTGCATAGTGGAGAGCGAAATCAGTGCTGCGGCACCCCCGTCCAAGTGTCGAGCTCGCCGTGCAGATGGTTGGTGAGCTCGCCGTGCACGTGGTAGGCCACCGGTTCCTCGCGCTCGAAGGAGAACTCGAGGGCGAACCCATGGTCATAACCGTACTGTGCCGCGTCCGGAGCCGTGTACGACTGCGCTTGGGCGTGGTACGCGAAGGGGGGGAACGACGGGGGAGCAGAGATGGGGTCCAGCCCTGCCGCCTCCGCGATGATGGCGGAGAGCTCTTCTTCAGAGATGGCCCACGGCGGCGGGGGCGGGAGCTGCGCCGGACGGGTGCTCAGGTGAAAGTGGCTGTTGTTGGCGGGGTAGAGCCCGGTGGGCCCGGGGCGCCGGGTGGGGTGGGGCCCGACGAAGGCGAAGGCGGGTGGCACGCGCATGCAGGCAGCATCGGCAAGGTGGAAGACCATGCCGGACGCAGTGTCAAAGAGCATGTTGCCGCTCCAGGATGCGGTGGAGGGGGATGTGCTCGAGGACGAGAACGAGGACGAGGGCGGGGGAGGGTAGCGGGGATGGAAGGCTTGGCTAGGGTAGTGGGCACTGTAGCCGGAGGAGGCGCTGTGGACAGAGGAGGAAGGGGAGGAGGATGGGCGCGCACAGGAGGGAGGGGAGGGAGCGGAGCTGCACCACGGGGCCGTGGAGTCCCCGGAGGTAGGGCTCGAGGACGCGGAACCAGCGGACGCAACAGACGCGTCGGTGGGGAGGAGAGGCGCGGTGGCAGGAATATGCCGCGTGGCGCGAGGCTTGTACCCGTGTCTCTTCTTCCTGTGATTCGTGAGCGACCCGGGGTCGCTGGTGGTGTACTCGCAGTCGGGGCAACATTCCGACTTCTCTCCGGTGCTGTGAAGTACGGTCAGTGCGAATAACGTGAGTAGCATGAGCGAACGTACTGTGTTCTAAAATGCGTCTTAAGGTTGCTGAGTTGCGTAGTATTGTAAGTGCAGTTGGGATATGTGCAGTGATGATTTCTGAAATAAGGTTATGATGAGTAGGATAAAATGACATTGGAGCGCGAATACGTACTGCGCGACCTTCTCCTTCGGGGGCAAGTGCCGTTTGTCGTGACGCTTCAGGTCGGACGGGCGCGTGAAGCTCCACAGACAGCCGTTCACCGAGCAACGATGCGCCAATGGTGGGTACGGAGGAGTCTTGCCATCCTGAATTTCTGAATCAGCCGGAGTACTCCATTATAGCGGGAAGGGACATACCCTCTGGGGGTTGAGAGGATCAGCACGCTCGCGTGCAGATTTCTGGGTTCTATCGGGAGCCATTGCTAGGATGGGGTGCGACAAGTAGAGAGAGGGAGAGGGAAATAAGGGGAGGAGATGTGGGAAGCGACACAGGGAAGGGCTGCCATTTATACGATTCCCTCGAGCCTGCAGGAAAAAAATCGAGAGAGGTTTGATGGATTGGTTCGCTTGCGAGCGTCGAAAAATACCATACAAGTCAATTGTTTGAGGTGGTTTGGTGCAGAACATTGAGCCACTCGAGCGGATTGGTCGGGTCCTTGGGCGACAAAGAACAATGTCCTGAAAAGGAAATTGCTTGGACCGTGATGGCGATGGAATTTGATGTCTGCCACAGCTCCTCTATGCGTGCCAGGTTCAAGTCGTTGAGCTCTGAAGAGGTATTACATGTTGTCGATGTCTTCTGGTCCGAGTCGGGCTCCAAGATGTAGAATGCGCCTGAGGAGTATCTTGCGCGTACGAGATCTCCAGAGGACGCGGAGCCAGCGAGCCTACGATGGACCAAAAGAGTCGTGCTGTCGACATTCGGATGATCTACGGCGATACGCGAATATCTTTGAGACGGCGCAGCGCACTTCAGCGATATTCAGGAAATTGACGATGTCGCACGCCTTCTATACCGTCGGATGTCGAGGACACGTCTTGTTATTCCACAACGACGGCGAGCCGACCTACCCTGGGGAAGCTCTTCGGCCAATCGGTCGAACACACGCGCGGCTGCCGGTTCTGTTTTTTCCAATCGTCTGTTCAACAGTGTATCAGAAATATTTGGCCCGCGCCGCTGCATTATGTGCGCACCCGGAAGGAGAGCCACACCAAGCCTTCGGAACCAGAAAAAGCGACACCGTCTTCACGATCAAGTTGTGCATGGCAAAAAAGTCGTCCCAGTACGCAATTCTTTCTTAGAGCTGTTGCGCTGGCGCTCAGAAGCGTGTATATCAAGCGATAATAAGGATAGCCCGTCACCAGCAGAGGACTCTTCTCAGTAGCCCAGCCGCTTCAGCCCTGCCAAGCCCCGCGCTGAGAAATAATATAGCCAGTGAACAGTACTCTAACGTGTTCCCCCCAGAGTCTTGCTAGAGGCACCCATGAGCTGGTTCCCATCCATGTTGGCGGCCTCGCGTTGTGAATAAAGTGAAATTGGGGGGTCCCAGTACACCCAAGGAAGCTGGACGAATCGGATAGCATTTTCGGGATTTTTTCGTGCCGAAGCTGACTGAGCACCTGGAGCCCCGAAAATAAAGACGTTCGAGGGGCGGTTTTCGTGTTAGCTGCAGTACTTGGATTTTTTCAAAGTCATGTCTCTTGCAAGAAGCTATCGATTTATGCAGCGGAGTTTAGCGTCGGGCGAAGAGCGAATTGTCACACTTGAGTCACACAGCTTGAACTTTGACGATGGACGACCACGAGTCTCTTTCGAAAGCGGACGTTATAAAGATGGTACCGCGCTTTCATCTCACTTATGCGCGCCTGACGCAAATTCTTCTCATATCACTGCGCCGGAGGCCAACATCAACCACCTCACGTCCCAGATCGATGAGTTTATACTCCAACGCCAGAAGCAGCGCAGTAACCTTGGACGATTATGGTTCATGATTCTACCGGTGGGGAAGCTGCCAACGAATTACTACTGGAGATTTTTTTTGCTCGCAATTCAATCCAATTCGACTCGCACCGTCGTAGATGACAGCAATCCACATGGTCCTCCCACTTCAATTCAGCAGACTATCGTGCTATCGCAAGTCTGTTCTTCTTGGCGGCAGATTGTCATCGGTTCACCGAAGCTGTGGGCTGGGGTCTTTGTCGATGTGGCTGGGAGCTCTGCCTCAACTCTTGAGAGAGAAACATCGTTCGACTGAAGACACTGCTGGAGCGATCCTACCCCCTTCCGATTTCTCTTTCAATCACATCTGATTATCTTCCGAGGTCTGCTTCATTCAGCGATGTCGCCACCGCCGTTCTCGAGGCCGTCGTTCCCACAGCCTCGCGATGGAAAGACCTCACAGTACGAGTGGATCGCTCATCTCTGGACGATTTGATTCGCATGGATCCTGGTCCGTTCGCTGCCCTCGAAACGCTAGATGTGCGTTTCAGTTGTTTACGGGTATTTTATGACTCCCCGCACCTCCGCCGTCTCAAGTTAGTAACCAAGGACGATGACTTGTGGCCTGAGGATGTGGCGTGTATGCCATTTGCCCGACTGACTCACCTCAATCTCGTGGAATCGAATCCCACTACCTGCCACCGCATCCTCCTGCAATGCACCAATCTCCTTTCCGCGACGTTGAGGACAATCAGCTGGGAGACGGCGGGCAATGTTGCCGCGCCGGCTACTGAGCTCCCATTCCTCGAGATCCTGAAAATGGGGTACTCGGATATTCGGGCACGTTGGGCCGTCATTCGTACCGTTAACTCTTCCGGCTTTGCACACATTGGAGCTGGAATTGAATGAAGGCACCGTCTGGCCTGCTCAGGAATTATCCGCGTTCCAAATGCGGAGCCCAAACATCTTGCGCATTCCCTGTCGGAGTGTTGGATCAGCTCTGCAGAACTTGTCACCCTGTGGCGACTGGCTCCAGCGCTCACAGCGCTTACCCTCTCCCTTTGCCCCCACTGCATCGATGACGATTTTCTACGCGCGCTTACCTACGACGAGACGCGTGCTCAGACGCTAGTGCCACACCTTCAGGAGCTCGAATGGGTGCTCGACGACGACACCCAGCAGCACTTTGATGACGCTACCTAGGCTGCGATTAGGTCCCGGTGCTGGACGGGCGACGCCGCTCCGCCGGGTGTGGTCGCGCGACTCAAGACGGTGACGCTCGAAGGATACTTGTTCAATCATCTTCGAAATCGGATGCAGGACCTGATCGAGCAGGTCTCGAACTCCATGTCTTCAGCTAATCATTGGATGTACTCGGATGTACCCGTCATCGATTCGGGGTTGTGAATACCTATCTGTTCTGCGTTCCAGCACTATTTACACGGCCATCGTCACTTATACATCGACCCAAATAGGAAATACAATGAAAACTTATGCTGTTCGTCTCAAGGTGCTGGCTCAAGCCACATCCCCTCTCTTCCGTAAAGCGCCGTCGATCTTCGCTGCTCTCGAGTGCAACACCCGCTGCGTCATGCTCAAGGAACATGCGGATTTCATCCCGATCCGGCCTCAGAAGAAAATTTATTCTGAGGATACCACCCACTTCCTCGCCCGCATCCTCCCCTATACCTTTACGTCCGCACCCCAGTGTCGGTGGCACGGCGCTCTTTCTCCCGCCCTTGTCCGCCGCGTACTCTGCAGGACAGTTGTGAGACAGCAACTGCCCGCTGGAACAGTTCTGTGTCAACGATCCTCGCGGACGCGACCGTAGATGCACCACACACTCAACAAGCATGACATGTATTGACTCTGTATTCAGCGAAGCTCGCTGATTTCATTACAAACGGAGTAGACTATTTATTACACATTATGTACTCTACATCTATGTATGCGACCGAAAAAGAGTGGGATGCTGTTGGTCACTAATAAACACATAATTAAAGCTTTGCCCTGGCAGGCAGACTGCGCTCCCAGACAGCCTGAACAGCCTTCCAATATCGTCCAGGATCCTGGCGCTCGTGCTGGACGTGTTGAGACCCGTCAAATTTCTCGGCCAAGATGTCGAATGAAGCATTCGCTCTCAGTGTAGCCAAGTGGCTTTCCACCGAAGTAAAGGGCACCATTTGATCTGCGGCCGAATAGATGTAGACGCGCGGGGAGTAGCCTTCAGCCAGAGGAAGTAAGCCCTGCATTTGGAGATGCTTGTGAAGCAGGGTGAATATTGGCTCTTCTCCCACAACTAAACTGATGAGATGGAAAGACAGTTGGCGGCAGAAGTAAAGAACAAAACGCACCAGAGTCTCGGATTCGGCAAGCCAAGTAGACTAGAGAGCCGGGGACGGTCATGACAGCTTTAGCCAGCGGGGATTTGACATCCGCGGTGAGAGCGGCTAATAGTGACGAATATTCGCCGATGCCTGGAGTCGAGTCGAATATCGTGGCCATGCGGATCGCCAGTTCCGTGGTTGATATCAAAAGGTTCAGCAGCGAGCATTGATTTTAAAACTTGAGACAATGTTCATCAGCTGGAAGGCGCCGCCTGGTCATGGATTAGTGGAAGACCCAGATTTGAAGCGAGCATAACATACCGTTTGATATGACATGTAACAAAATTCCGTTGGGAACGCTGCCACGTTGGCGGTAAACGGTAGAGACGAGGTAATCGGCCAGAGGTGTTACAACAATGTTCTAAAGAAATAGTTAAAATTGCTGACTTGGAAGGTAGTAGGCCACACAGTGCGTACCCGCTTCTCCTGACTCGACCATATAAATGCTGGATGCGATTGAACGATGACAATGTCTGCAGAAGGCCAGCGGACCCGGTGTTTCGCTGCGTACTTGTTCTCTAAAATCCGCAGCGGCGCATCCACTGAGACAAATTAATCATATATACGACGCGACGGGTTTTGAAACTCACACCATCCGAACAATATTATCACCCTGAAATATAGCCAGTCAGGTTCGGAAAACTGTGCTAGAATCAACAAAGACCTTGGGTCTTTAACCGAGCCTCTTGTTCTATCGCCATATGCAACGTGAATATCTTCTCCTAGTTTGTGCAATTTGACGTCAGCGCCGGCTTGGGGATCGACTTGAGGTTCCATTCAGAATTATTGCTATTGAAACATACGCAGCGGACATTACAGCTCTAAATCTCTCGTAAGGCACCGGGCAAGTCCATATTTTTCTAGCTCACCTCGGGCGAAGACTTCAAGAGACCCAAGTGAATGGAGAGCTTGGAAGACACGAATGAAGGATTCAAGCTTACTTACGCGTCCTTGAAACAAATCACTGCTGCGATTGCAGAACAAAAAATGGCGGGTCCACTTAGTTAGACCGTGAAAACTGAGCCGGCACGGATTGAATTCGACCGCGGGCGGTATTATGGGATGAGGGATGGTGCTGAAGAATCAAGATGCAAGTGGTTGTGACAATTACAATGACCCGACCTGATCTGCGATCAAAATTGCGCTCCGTCCGGCCCTTCATCCTCGTCTTGCACTCTCCCGCCCCGCGACTTGGACAAGCGTTTAAGCTTTAAGATTCATTCCGCCAGAAAAATTATGGATAATTCCCATGTTTTTCGATCCGCACTTGGATACAAAATCCTGAACATATATCTGGCGCTGCCGCGCCTTGAAGATTCATCCGTTCGCTCTATCGAGCTCCAGTGACTCCAGTCTACTTTCTGCAGAACGGAGAAAAGAAAAGAAATCACTCTAACAGAAACATGCTTCGGAAATGCCATGCAGTATGCATATTTGAGCGATCCATGCACTATACACACTAGTGGCCTGCGTTATGTATGAATCCTATCAAATATACCCAGCGCTTCGTCGTGGCCGACCTCCCAGTCCTCCCCCAGGTAGAACTCGTCCGCCTGATAACCCCCGTCCTCACTGACAGTGACGCACGAATCTGCATCCGAATTCTCCTCGGCGTCATGACTGGCGCATGGTAAATCATAGTCGTCAGCGCTGGTAAGCACCTCGCCGTTTATTGAGGTCGGGTTGGTGAACTCTATAACAGTGGCCGGAACTTCGTTGTCTTCCTCCGGCTCAGATTCCGGGTGTTCCTCGTTCTTCTCGTCATCGCTCTCCTCGATGTCGTCGCGATCACTGTCTTCGCTGTCGTCATTGTGCGTTCGGTCAAAGCACGTCACTGGAGGTGTTTTCTCCCTGACCCGCCGTTTGGGTATCGCCAGAGGGATGTCCCGAAACTTGAATATCCCGGCCCCAAGATTCCGACACCCCCGGATCGCAGGGAAAAAGGCCCTAAGCATCTCAGCAGTGACGAGTTTACCGGGCGGATCTTTCCACCTAGCAAAGACGTCGACGAACTTGACCGTACGGCTCGCCACGAACTCGGATAGAACATCACCCGCCTCAGGTCCTTGCAAAGCAAGGTGCTCCAACGCAGGACAACCGTCCAGCAAGTCGCGCAGGGCGGGGAGCGAGTATTTTGGAAACAGTCCCGAGGAACGTGAGTCCGGACCCGTATGCGTCGGTCAACTCTTGGATTTTGGACTTTTGCCGGTCGGTTTTAGAGCAGTTGTATAGCCAGTCGTCGCAGGTTAGGGATTAACCATTTGGACGGCGGGACCACAGAGTCCTCCTCTATCCTCAAATACAAATTCTCGAGGCTGCCAAAAACAAGTACCGGGTGTCCCTCGTCGTAGGTCGACGGGATTGTGAGGGTCAGGGATTTCAGCTTGTCAGAAAGCTGGAGTAGCGATGGAACGATAGCAGGGTATGGTATGAGATCATTACACTCCAGCGAAGTGATCGAGAAGCTCAGCGCCGGAAGGGTGCAAGGTATCCCCGGCAGCCGGAATGGCGGGGAGAATCCCAAGTGGGAGAGATTCGGGCAAAGGGCTAGGATCCGCCTCACTTTCTGTATCATGCAATTGATAGTATCCCTGGGGGACGAAGCAATTCATGTCCAAGCGCTTCACAAGAGCAGCAAGCCCCTGTCGGCCGTCGAGCGCACGAACGAAGACCGGTAGCTGAAGAATTCGGCGCAAGGCCACGCTTTCATACAGCAGCTCCGTGCCGACCTGATTCCACGACTTGCAGACGGAGAGAAGGGAGTGCTTCATTCGCAAGTCCACCGACAGGATATCGTTTGGATATGTCGCCATTGATTGCAGCCCGCTCCCGCTCAGTAGCCATCGGGGAGGCAAAGCATAGCAGAAGATCATGAGCAGAATTTCATGGGGAAGTTCAGAAAAATGTGCTCGGCAGCGTATCTGTCGCACAATAAATATGAGGGGTTCTTCCTGGTCCAGAGGTAAACGCCTCACCCCAAGTTTCAACAACAAGACATCGTTGGTGTGTTGGAGAACAGCGACGGCCCGTTGGAGGCGGATATTGTGTTCTCGTAGTCGCTCCGTCTCTCTACCCTATGGATGGAATCAGGTATACCCCAAGAGCCGAGCGTCGCAACTCACCATGGTGGTTTGAAGAGGGGTCAAATGATGGCCGGACTCCTTCGCAAACCACGCCGTCACAAACAACCGCTATCTGCCAAATCAGGGAATTTCCTTACATAAGGTGGGATCTAAGAAAAAGTCGTAGTTGCGCCTGGTGCCACATTGACTTGATATTGGTAATACTCAATTCTAGTACTTAGACATTACTTATCTCGAGATACTTAATTCACATAAATCATCGTTCTGTCCTGGGCGTAAGGTCGAACTTCATCGAAAAACGTATTTATTATTCATTACGCATCATGTATTCTACATCTGTATGTCGCCCGAAAAATGAATGGGATGTTATTGTGGTGAAGGAACCGGTCACTAATAAGCAACTGATCAAAGCTTCGCTTTGGTAGGCAGGCTGCGCTCCCAGACAGCCTGAACTGCTTTCCAATACCGTTCAGGATCATGGCGCTCGTGCTGAACGTGCTGAGATCCGTCAAATTGTTCGGCCACGACGTCGAATGAAGCATTCGCTCTCAGTGTCGCCAAGTGACCTTCCACCGAAGTAAAGGGAACCGTCTGATCTGCGTCCGAATATATGTAGACGCGCGGGGAGCTAGCCTTCAGCAAGAGGAAGTAATCCTTGCATTTGGAGTTGCTTGTGCAGGAGGGTGAATGGAAGTTCTTCTCCTATGACTGAAAACTGATGAGGTCGCGAGACATTTGGCGGCAGAGTAAAGAATAAAACACACCAGAAAATCGGATTCGGCAAGCCAAGTAGACTAGAGAACCGGGGACGGTCATGGCAGCTTTGACCAGCGGGGATTTGACGCCCTGTCGTGAGAATGTTTAACAGCGTCGAATATTCACCGATGCCTGGAGTCGAATCAAATATCGTAGCCATGCGGATCGCCGTTCCATAGGTTGATGTCAGACGGTTCAGCGGGAAGCATAGATTTTAAGACTTGAGACAATGTTATCAGCTACAAGGCGCCGCCTGTTTATGGATCAGTGTGCAAGAACCAGGTTTATGAGCATATCACACCGTTTGATATAACATGTAACAAAATTCCGCTGGGAACGCCGCCACGTTGGCGGTAGACGGTAGGAGACAAGGTAATCGGCGAGAGGCTTCACAGCACTGTTCTAAAGTAAAGAAATAATTAAGATATTGCGGACTCGAAAGAGTAGGCCACACGGTGCGTACCCGTTTCTCTTGACTCGACCATATGATGTTAGATGCGATTGAATAATGACAATGTCCGCAGAAGGCCAGTGGAGCCGGTGTTTCACTGCGTACTTCTTCTCCAAAATGCGCAGCGGCGCGTTCACTGAGAAAATTAATCTCACAAACGACGTAAACATATTTTGAGACTCACACCAGCCGAATATGATCATCACTCTGAAATGTAGGCAGTCAGATTCGGAAAATTGCACTAGAATCGACGAATAACCTTGGATCCTTGACAGAGCCTTTTGTTCTATCGCCATAGGCAATGCGAACGTCTTGCCCCAGTTTGTGCCATTTGACCTCGGCTTGAGAATCTACTATGAGCGAAATTAGGACTTGCCGATGGATATCGATCGCCACTGGACCTTACTCGACATGACAACTCTGAATAAATTTATGGTAAGGACGCCGGGGGAAGTCCGAGTCGATGATCGAGCTTGCCTTGGGTCTGCTTAGAGAGATGTAATGAGAATGGTACCGCGGGGATTCGAATTGGAAGAATTCTAGGAACAGATTGTGGACGCGAAAAGAAGCTGCCAGGGGAAAGACGATGGGTCAAATGTAAAACCGACTCGGAGCCGTCAAGTCCCCCGAGGTATTATTACTAGTAATGGCCGGGTGTCCGAAACTGACAATTTCAGTGGACAGGCGGAACGTTTCATGAGATCTATGTACTCGTTGGGGAAGGCGCCCGAAACGACAACCTCGTCGGCGGGGACGGGATGGGAAGTGTGGGGGATCCATCCCCGTATCGCGCGAACGGTTTGTGACCCACGTCAACTTGGAGGAACGGTGCGGCACGAAACCAACATCGCATTCCGTCGTCGCGCAGAAAACAGAACCGGCCACAATTGGGTCGCAAGCGTATGAAAGCTTAAGGCGACGAACGCGAGCCATGCAGGTCTATGAGGGCTGATCCAGAACGCGCAGTATTGGATGTCAACTCGAGCGTGAAGGTGCACCATTCTCCTTGCAGTTGGGTAGCTCGCAGCCTCAAGACAATCGCGAATCGCGACCGCAGTGGACGCCCCGATTCTTCCGTATAGACTCTCGGATACAGCTATGCGCCCGAAGCCAGACCGTGAATGTTCGGCGTGTGCAAGAGTATGATGGGTCCAGTCTGGACGCGGAGCCAAGAATGTATCTGCGGCACGGCGCCTGTGTCAATCTTCAGTAAATGTAAATGATTTTGTTACATACGGGCGACTAAAATGAAAGAGTCGGTTTCCGAAAATACAGAGAATAGTAAGGTCTGCTCACAAACGAGGTGGCTTTCACAAACGAAGTGGCTTTCACAAACGTTGTGAGGTTCTCCTGCACCTGTCTGCAGGCTGTCTGAATATAATCTTCCTTGTTGCTGGGTTGAGTGTTGCACCCGAAGCCAACCGGTCGGGATGGTGAAGAAAAGATGATGACACAGAAAACGGGCAAAAGTCGGCGAGAGCAGGAGACAGCTCGTTCTAATCGCCAGGTAGAGGGTTTTAGAACGATGGCATGGAGGTGGTGGCGTCGTAAAAGGCTACCAGCCAGAAAATACCACAAGAGATCCAGTCAAGGAGAGAGAGCCGTCAGGTACGATGACCCCACAATCCATCCAAGTTATAGAGCAACTTGCGTTCATGTCACTTGACTGAACTAAAAATAATTCACTGTAATTCAAGTTCTTGAAGCGTCGATGAGCCGAAGCCGAGAGTTCCTGGCCCTGGCCGCCGAATTTGATTCGCAGCAAGCCAACGCTTCTTGCAGGAAACACGTTCTCACCGTCATCCGGTATTGAGCATATTGGCTTGAGGCAATGCGGCAATTCCCGGCCCGGCAGATGTGATTGGCTGTGACTCTTGAACACGAACGCCCATGTCGTTAAGCATAACCCTTCTTGGAGCAGGCCAGGAGGTCGGAAGATCCTGCTGTGTACTTCAGTATCGCGGCAAGACAGTTGTGTGTGATGCTGGGGTACAGCCAGCACTCAGTGGCATCGCGTCGCTTCCTTTCATCGACGAACTTGATTGGAGCACGGTCGACGCCCTGCTCATCACTCAGTTGATTCTCTGCGTCTCCTCTTACTTACTTGGTCTCATGCATTCACAGCTGCCATCTTGACCATGCTGCGGCCCTTACCTATATTACTGAAAAAGTGAGTATACTGTCCGCTTACGATTTTGTTTTGACCCCAGTAGACGAACTTTAGGGATGGTAAGGGCAAGGTATGAACGACTGTCTTCACAAAAAGCTGTGAAAAGTCGGTTAATAAGGACAAGGTATACATGACACACCCAACAAAGGCTCTCCACAAATTCATGATGCAAGACTTTGTCCGGTACCATCCTTTCTTTGCCACCGCTTCGTCGCCCATTGATACTTTATTTTTAGCTCTTCTTCGTCGGCCTCTGATGCTCTTTTTTCTCCTCTGGATGTCAAGAATTCTCTGGACTTTATCATTACAGTTTCCGTTCACGAGCACATCACCCCATGCCCGGGGGTCTCCTTCACACCGTATCACGCTGGACATGTTCTCGGTGCCTGTATGTTCCTCGTCGACATCGCCGGTCTCAAGGTCCTCTACACCGGCGACTATTCGCGCGAAGAAGACCGCCATCTAGTCAAGGCCGAGCTGCCTCCCGTACGCCCGGACGTTCTTATCGTCGAAAGCACATTCGGCGTCCACAACCTCGAGAGCAGACCCGACAAAGAGCAGAGATTCACAGCGCTGGTCCACTCAATCATACGCCGCGGGGGACACGTCTTGCTGCCGACCTTTGCTCTGGGAATGGCTCAGGAGCTATTACTTATCCTCGACGAGTACTGGGACAAACACCCGGATCTGCGCAACGTGCCTATCTACTACGCCTCGGGAACCGCGCGCAAGTCGATGGCCGTGTATCAGACGTACATCCACACCATGAACGCCTAATATTCGCGGGAGATTCGCCAAGCGCGACAATCCATGGATCTTCAAGTCCGTTCTATTCATTCATTCATCGCGGTAAGTTTTTGGCTGACCCTTGGATAGGTATATCTCGCACCAGGGTCAGCGCCGTGGATGGGAGCGAGAAATTGCGCAAGGCCCACCTTGCGTGGTCCTCGCCAGCCCGGCATTTATGCAAAGCGGCCCGAGTCGCGAGCTTTTCGAGCTCTGGGCGCCCGACGCGCGCAATGGCCTGATCATCACCGGGTATTCTATTGAAGGGAACGTTGGCCAGGGTGAGTGACTACAATACTCTCAGTATATAGATCAATATGTATACTACACGAAATCAATGTCATTCATTTCTCCGCCAACGTGTGATGCGAGCCTGCTGTTTATGCCACTTCCTCTCTGTTGCTCAGGCTAATCTTCTTTGTAGGACATCTTAACCGAGCCCGACGAGGTCGAGTCTGTCAAGGGCGAGATGATCCAACGCAGAATGTCCGTCGCGGAGATCTCGTTCAGCGCGCACGTCGATTTCTCGCAGAACGCAGAGTTCATCGAGCTCGTCAAGGCTCCGCATGTGGTAAGCTATGCTTATTTTTCCTGTGATTCGTTACCGGACCTCATCATTTATCTAGGTCTTGGTTCATGGGCAACGGACCGCTATGGCAAGCCTGAAAGCAGCGATGACGGCTAGGTATAAGGAGCGGAATGAGGACGTCAAGATCCACACGCCGCGCAATCTCGAGACACTGCAGCTGACCTTTCCGCGGCGAGCGGGTGGCCAAGGTACGCGCCTACCAATTATCTTATCTTTCACCGCAAGTCGATTATTCATTTATTCGTCACGCACAGGCCATCGGAAGCCTCGCAGCCACCCCACCGCGTCCCGAACGACGTCTTGTCGGCCTGCTCGTGTCTAAAGACTTCTCGTACACGTTGCTGGACCCGCGCGACCTCAAGGACTTTGCGGGCCTGTCGACGTGCACGGTGGCGCAGCGCCAGAAGGTCGCGCTCGGGGTGCGCTGGCAGCTCGTGCGGTGGCACCTCGAGGGCATGTTTGGGAGCGTCGCGGAGGGCGTCGACGGGGACGGGGTGCCGACTATGCGGGTGGGTGGTCTCTTTTGCGGAAAGAAGTTCTTGTTTTGACCGAGGAGCTTTCTGTAGGTAATGGGCGCGGTGGACGTGAAGCAGACGCACGAGCACGAGTTGACGCTGGAGTGGGACTCAAGCGCGAGCAACGATATGTTGGCGGACTCGACTATGGCGCTCATCGCGGGAATTGACAGGAGCCCTGCGTCTGTTAAACGTTCGTTCCCCTTCAAATGCATTCTTGAATTGCTAATGAGATTCCTGTTGAAGTCATATCGCATACCCATAGCCATAACCATTCGAGCTCAGACCATTCTCACCCGCACGCAGACTGTAATGATGTCGAGACAAGGCTGAAACGCCTCGAGTGGTTCATCGAGGCGCATTTCGGGGAGGCTGAGTTCCATACACCAGGCGGAGAGCCCGGGGAGAACACCGAGCCGACCTTTTTAGTCCACCTGGATGGGGTGGTGGCAGAAATTAACCTTGTGTCGCTGGTGAGTTTTACTCGAACTTGATGTGTTGCAGTAAGTAATCTGTTGACTGCGGAAATAGGCTGTAACGAGCACGGATGAAGAGCTCAAGAAGAGAGTGGAGGCGGTCCTCGATGCGGCTGTTACGACTGTCAGCTCGCTGGGGCAGACTTTTGCCATGTCGAACACCAGCGCTGCCATCGGTGGTGGGGTTGCCGGAAAGATAGTGGATACACAGCTTGGAGGCGTGGGCCAGGGAGATGGGTCGGACAAGGAGCCGTTGATTGAGGTTTACGATTAGATCAGGTACTATACAATACTGTAGTCGTTGTGCCAATTTGCTGTATAACTTGTAGTACCGAAAACCAGTGACAATTAAGTTGAATCGGGAACCAGCGACTCGGAGGCAGGCCAGTCGGGCGGGGGAGGAGTCAAGCAGATTCTTTTTCTAGCGAGGGCAGTGACCAGTGTAAGTCGAGCAACTTTTTTGTTAGTCCATGAGGAAAGGAACAAGTAGGAATCGGAGTTGACCCGATCAATATGTCTTGTGCTTGCCAACCACGTCCCCAGTCCAGTCACATCCACTCTGGTTGCACTTTACTTTTGCTTTCCGCACATCGACTGAGTATAAACCTCGGTCGCGACTAGATCTACAGGACTAACGACTGATATCCTCCAGCCACCTTCTCTTTGGCCTCCGCAACTGACATCCAATGATTTCGCCCGTCCACTGTTCTGACCCTCGTATCCCTCTGCGCAATCTTCAGGAATTTCCGCCGGCACTGTTCTCCTCTGATATTGCCTGCCCACGAGTCCAGCGAAGTTGGAACAGGATCGAGCTCGATCACCAAGTTTCGTAGACTCTTGGGAAGACGTGACGCATCGCCTGCTGGCTGTAAAATTCCTAGAGCCACCTGGATCTCGTACGCCGAAAATGAACACTGTGGAACATGCAAGTGCGTCATCGACGGAGCTGCATGTACGATTTGTTCGAGGAATTTCGTCGGATGGTGGACAAAGTGGTGGAGGCATATTCTGCTGCAGGCAGGGGAATGTCGAGGGATGTCGAAGGTTGGTGGATTGAAACGTCCCGTGAAGCGTCAGGCTCCTAAGCCTGGGGAGCTCCATGTCTATGAGGATGGATGGTCGATAAACCTCGGTGCGATGGACTGTGCAGAGTCTCAAGACTCGACAACACGAAGTGCAGAATCTGGAACAGCGCCAGGCCGGTGATATCCAGCTCGGGATCAATATGGAGCTGTCTGCATCTTCCTGCGCTATGATCTCCTCCAACATCCACGCCTTTCTCCGAGCTGGCGACGAAGAGATGTCTAATTCTCCGTGTTTCTGGTGTATAGCGGAGAGAACTCCCAAAAGCTTCAGGAGCCGGTCCGGCCCGACGACACAGAGCGATTGGTACTTCAGCGGCATGGACATGATATGGACTGTCCGAGAGACTACGGACAATGCTCTGCTTGTGGTCCCGTCATCTGTGCAAGCAAAAGCAAATATTTCTGTCCATATTTCGAGAGGCGCCGTTTCCATTGTGGGGAAGGATTGTGAGTGGGTTCGACAAGACGATCTGGAACGGCCGCGTCATACTAGTAATGAACTTCGGCATTATATTAGGCGCGACGGAGATAGCCTTTCGAGATCTCATTCGCTGTTCCATCAATCGAGGTGGGTCTCTCTCGTGGATCCCGGTTTTTGGCTCGGTGTTCTCACCCGGCGCTCTTCTCTTTCGGCAGCTTATGGGTTTTCGGATGACTGTCACTAGCAGTCCATGCGAGATGCCATATTTTTCGATCGCATCAGTAGTGGGTTCGAAAAATATTAACGAGAACTTCTCAAGAAAGACTAGTATGGCTTTCAACCCAAATCGTAGTTGGCTGGTGACGCGGCATCCCCCGCTGTTTTGATCGATAAATTCAATGCTGCGCCCTTCGCGCGTCTTTCTGGGAAACTTCTCCATTCCTGGCAGAATGAAACGGGCCCATCGGATACGATGTGTCTTTGAAAATCGCTCGGAACTGGCTTGAAAAGATAATCAGCACGCTACTGCTGCTTCCCCGTGGAAAAGAAACAGAAACAGTCAAACTCGAACTTGGTTCAACCGTGTTGTTTGTCGATGCTTGTCCTGTGACGGAATTGACGTGTACCGATCGCCACTCCTGGGCAGCGATCGCGACTGTGTCGCGGAAATGGCCAGGATGGAGCCCCCTGTCTTATGCTCTTTGGCCTTGCCATCACCCTCCGTTTACGCAGCGCCAGCCCTCGAAATCTGCTCATGACCACACCCGCCCGCCGAAGCTCGCGCTTTCAAGCTCGAGAAGCGACTGCGGTCTTGAAAGTTGGTGAAAAGCGAAAGCGGACTCTGTCAGACGACGAAGCGGAATACCCTCCTCATGCTGAGGTTCCAATTGGTGGACCAGGTGGCACAAAAGCCCTAAAAAAGACACGTCTGTCGGAACCAACAACTTACGTCATTCCGGATGTCCTCAAGAAAGAAACGACATTCAAGGGTCGATTAGGTGCTTGATTCTCTAGCTCACTCTTCTTCGCCATTTCTAATCCTACGTAGGTTATGCATGTTTGAACACTGTATTGAGAAACAGGAAACCGACTAAAGACGCTGTTTTTTGTTCGCGAACGTGTCGGTTTGTATTGTTTGACTTTGAAAAAATGTAATGGATCTGTTCGCTGACTGACATTCTGCAGATTGGATACCATCAAGAAAAACGGCATTGACTATGTGAAGGATCTCGGCCGCAAGAATGTGGAAGATTTGTTGACGATGATCCAGTGGAACGAAGACAATGTAAATTATTCTTCTGTTGTCGTTTCATCCCATCTCACTTTTTCATTATCAGCATATCAAGTTTATGCGTATGTCCTCTGAGATGTTTCCCTTTGCATCCCATGCAGTCTATGGCTACTCGTTGGATTACTGTGCACCCCTCCTTGCGAGCGTCGGGGAACTCGCCAAAAAGCTTGGGCACAGACTCACTGCGCACCCGGGGCAGTACACCCAACTCGGCAGCCCCAAACCCGAAGTTGTTGTGGCTTCTGTTCGAGAGCTTGAATACCACTGCGAGATGATGGATCGGATGGGCCTGGGCGTCGACAGCGTGATGATTGTTCATGGAGGTGGAATGTACGATGACAAAACTGCAACTCTCCTTCGCGTAAAGAAGACAATCACGGAGGTTCTTTCTCCAAGCGCTCGGGCTCGCCTTGTTCTCGAAAACGATGAAGTACGTCAACGGTCAAGTTCTTTTGCCGCCTTATTGATGCGTAGTCCAGATGTGTTACAATGCCGCCGATCTTCTTCCTCTGTGCGAGGAGCTCGACGTTCCTCTCGTTTTCGGTACATTCCCTTTGGAATCGCCACAGTTTTAATAACCGTCAACTTTCTAGATTATCATCATGATGCTCTCTTCCCGTCCTCGATTCCTCCTAGTGAAATTATCAAACGAGCCAATGCGATCTGGGCTCGCCGAGGAATCAAACCGAAACAGCACCTCAGTGAACAGCGACCCGGTGCAGTAACCCTGATGGAACGCAGGGCTCACGCTGACCGGTGCGAGAGCTTGCCGGTCGACTTACCGGACGATATGGGTACGTGAAATAAAACCACTTCTTGAAAATCTGAACTCGAACTGCTTACTTAGATTTGATGATTGAGGTACATCATGTCAATCGCTTCGACGGTAGCGACATGGCTCATGTTTTCACAGGCGAAAGACAAAGAACAGGCCGTCTTGCAGTTGTATCGGATGTACGGCTTGTGCGCTGTGAATCACGGTAGCGCATCGTTTTGATGGAGTGAAAGAAGCGACTGAATTAAATTCCCTTAGAGTCGTTACGGCCACCGGATGAAAATCAAACCACAGCGACCAAGGGCCGGAAGTCTTCCAAAAAACAAACCAAGAATGCGCAAGGAGAGGAAGACGAGTAAACAGAAAGTAGAGTGAATGATTTTAGAGTTGAATTGACGTTTCTTGGCAATCGTGTCGAAAGAAATTCCACGTTGCATCTATCTATCCTTTTTCCCCGCGTCTTTTCTGGTTTCTCAACTTCTCTGGATCGCAGTATTTAACCAACGGATCAGCTTTTTGTGTTTTGAAGGTCCCGACTCGCCGCTCCGTCGGCCTTGCATCGCCGACCCGTGTAGCGTATACTGACGTTTACCCGCGTTATCACTGTGTGCCAAGCTTCAGAACGAGGTTGCGAGTCGAAGGTCAGAGCAAAAGACCAATGCCAAGCAGCCGCCCATATTGTTGATATCTTGAGTCTTGCTTGAGGCTCTTCAAGACTTCAAGTTCACCAAGTTGGAGTTGTCGCTTTGTGGTCGCCGCAATTGTGGCAGGGAATTTGGACCATCGATTCTATCTATGTCTGGCTCGAATGGGCTGTTTTCGGACCTCCCGACTCTTGGCAACTTCTTTGTCTCAGGTCGGGGATTGCGGGTGTTTGATCTCATGCCACGCTTAACCAGAAGTCTTCCCGTTTTCCCGGCTCTCAGCGGAATTCGTGAACAAATCCTTACACATTACCCCAAGAGATGGGTTGAGACGGGACGCACTCGGGATCTTTCTATATAAAGCTCGTTCACTTCGTTGGGTTTCTTCAGTCGCAAGATGTTCCGCACCGGAGTTCTCCTCAGCCTCACTACCCTTGCTCTTGGTCTCTCTTTGGGGGATCTGCACGTCTCTCTGAAGTCGATCTCTCCGTCTGTGAAGTCTGGAGGACATCATCTTGACCGCTGTCGTATCCAACCCGACGACGAAGGACATCCGGGTGATTGCCAAAAAATGTTCTCGACGGGTCAGCGATCAGCTCCTTTGCTGTGAGCAACAACTCTGTCTTGTTCACGGGTGTGCGGGTAAGAAATCCTCACTGGCATCCAAAGAATGACCGCTAAAGTACCACCCTTCGCATACGACTCTTGATTTATCAGAGGACAGTCTGTATGTGACTATCCCAGCCGGCTTGTTCGTCGCTGTGAATCACACTGGTCTCGTCCCTCTTTACGATTTTGAGAAATTGCCTGATTCAGCGGCTAGCGGTTGTTTGTGGGTGTTAGATTTATGGGACTCAGATTCTCGCCAAGCCCAACACAGGCCAGCGCAAGGCTGCAAGCTGCTTCGATCGGACGAAGGCCCTGCCATGAAGATGAGCGCTCGCAAGCCGCGGCGATCCGTCGGGGTCCGTCGGCCTGACACCTGACGCATCAAAGTTCGAATGAGCCTGTCTGAGCCAAGAGCCTGTGTGAGCAGTCTTCTTCAAACGACCATGGTGTGAACTCACTGATACAATTCGTAGGATAAGAACAACTCAGAAACATAATAAGGAAAGACAACGCCCGCCTCAAGCAGGAAAACGCTATCCTTCAGCTCACTTCCCTCGAGTGTAATGGCGGTATACTGTATTCTGCCATTCTTCCCTCGCTCCTCCAGCTTTCCAACACCCTGAAATCCCTGATCCTTACAATTCCGTCTACCTATGACGACGGGCATCCCGTACTTCTCTTCGGCAGCCTGGAGGATCTGCATTTGAGACTGGGGGAGGATTCTGTGGTTTCGACGTCCAACTGGTTAATTCCCGATCTGCCAAGACTTCGGTTACACAACCGCTATTCTAGCCGGCAGAAGATGAAAGAGCCGACCGACGCATACGGGGCCAGCATTACGTTCCTCGGTCTATTTCCAGAGCACTCGCTCCGCGACCTGCGCGGTTTGCTTGACCGTTGACCTGTTCGGAGCCGGTGGGGCTGATGACCCCGAAGTTGAGCTTGTGGCAAGCCATACAGCCAGGTTTTCGACGCCTAGGCCTTGTATTGGTGGGGGAAGGAGCAGCCTACCGGCGAGTCCCTGAAGGGTGTGTTCCCTGCTCTCCGACGGTGTCGGAATTTGGAGGCCGGCATCTTCCAGTTTCGAGACATGCCCCTTGAGGTATTGGACGACAACAAAGTCTTCGCCGCTATTGCGGAGTTTCCCGACGCCAATTCGATCGACGGCGGAGTGCTGGTCGGGACCGAAGACGATGTTAAAGACTACAAATCAGAGTCGTCTGATGATTCCGACACAGATTATGCGGCGGGACGCGGACACATGCGTCAGCGAAGACGGGGGTTATTTGGCGGATGAGTTCTACATGGAAGAGGACTGGGAGGTCGGCCACGACGAAGCGCTGGGTATGTTTGATAGAACACGACACGGTGCACCGCGTGTATATTGACATATTTATCTATCTTTGCGGCTTTCTGCATGATATTACAGTGCGTTAAGGGTGGGCAAAATGCTGGAAATTCACATCAAACGGCGCTGGATTTGGATTGTACTTGGACGCTAAATTACAATGGATCCTGATGCCGTGGGATGCCACAAAGCTCCCTGCAAGTGTATGAGTATCACTCCGCTCGTTTTGAGAAAATTGCCTAGTTTGGCGGAGAGCGGTTGTTTGAGGGTGTTAGATTTGGACGGCCCGGGGTACGTGCTTCCGCTTGTTCCCGACAACCACCAAGCCACGGACACTTCACTCACAGTCGTGGATGTCGTCTCTCTTCATGTCCCTCTACGAAGAGAGCTTCATTTGACCTGCATTCAACTTACCGAGTTCTGACTGGACGGGCTGGGCTCTATGGCTTGTCTCTCGGATTCCAGACCCTCAGTCTTCTTGCGGCCGGCTATCCAGATGATAGGCAATTCCGCGGCCTGAAAGATCTGTGTTTGCTGGTTTCAGCCCAATCAGGCCCAATCGCCCTCCCTCGAGCACCCACCTGCCTCCCCTCGTTGGGTGGTGCTTCCGGCTTTAGCGGGGGTTATGAGATTCATGTTCTGCCATACCAAAAAGGCTGGAGGACTCTAGGGCCCAAACTCGGACGGTAGCTTGAATTGGATCAAAATCAATTCACTCAGAAAGACTCGAATCTGCGAGCCGCGCGCGAAGACACGGGCCCAGCCCTCCCCGCCACCGGCTTTCACATCCATGCCGACGATCGCATCCAGTTCCATCCTCGAGAGCCTCCGAGATCATCGCATAACACACCTCCGACAAAAAAGTGAAAAAAAAAATTCAATCGCATCGCGTTCGAGACGGGAGAACCTGATCGATGATCCCTACCCTGGGCCAACGCAAATTGCGGCGACTTGTCGACAAAATCTCGCCTGTGGTGCTCAAGCGCTCAGCGCTCAAAGCCTGAAACTACGTTATTCCGCTGTCTGAATAGTGGTTTCTTGACTTCTCTCGATTGCAGCATATCGCCAACGGATCATCCTCTCGGACCTCTTGCACAGCCTGACGCTGCGGCCGAAGATGGACCCTGCACGAGGCAACGAGTCCCATGCTGATGCTTTCAGCATTTCTTCCTCGACAATGACTACTTGCGCCAAGCGGATGCTGAACTCGTTGTCAAGACGCCGTAGCGTCAAAACCCTTCCGGCTTCTCATCCGACTTCACGGGCGCCGGGCGTAGGCGTTCACGAGTTGACCGGTTATGTGCAGTGTGTCCTGCCTCTGCACTTTCGCCAACTAAATAGGTTTATAATAGACCCTAATATCCTTCAAGGTCGGGGCTGTTCCCGACTGGTTGCTGTCTAGGCCGATCTACGGTTATTTTTGTGGGGGATCGCCAGCGCCAAGGGATCGCTGCCCACCATATGCTCTCGAGTCTAGCTTCCCCACTCGGAAACGGAAATGTGAAACGACCCCACCCAGTGAGAATCCCGTTGTGTTCCTCGTGGTGATTCAATGCCGCGAGCAACGCAACACTGGCCTCCTCTGATTCCGGATCCGTCCCGCGCGGCAACGCTGGCCTCTTGACCTATAAAAGCGAAGCGCGTTTGCAACAGACCAGCAAGCTATCCACCCAGTCTCAGTATGTTCCGCGCCGGAGTCGTCCTCAGCCTCACTGCCCTTGCTCTTGGTCTCTCGTCGGGGGACTTGCACGTCTCCCTGAAGGCCATCTCGTCCTCTGTGCAGTCTGTCGATGACATCATCCTGACCGCAGTCGTGTCCAACCCGACGAAGGAGGATATCCGCGTTATTGCGAAGAACAATGTGCTCGACGGGTCGGCGACGAGGTCTTTTGCGCTGAGCAAGGACGACAACTCCGTTCTGTTCACGGGTGTACGGGTAAGTATTCGTCCCCTTGCAATATTCTTGTGGATGTCCTCTGACTTGCAACGCAAGTCGACGTTGGATCTCTCAGAGGACAGCCTCTACGTCACCATCCCCGCCGGCTCGTCCGTCGCGGTGAACCACACCTGGCCTCGGCCCGCTGTACGACTTCGAGACCTCCGGGACGGGGACGTTCAGTTTCGCGCCCGTCGCTGTCTTCCAGACGGGCGCGGACGCCGCGCCGCTGCAGGTCAAGGCCGACGCCGTCGCAGTCGAAGTTACCCACGACGTCGCCAAGCGCGAGCTCGTCCCCGGGAACGCTCGAGCGCCGCCTCTCGACGCCGACGTGCGCGGACGCGGGGCGGCTGCAGATCCTCCAGGACGCGCTGGCGAACGCGCGCTCGCTCGCGGGGGGCGCGGCGACGGACATCCTGAGCCACCCGAACGGCGTCGAGTACAGCACATACTTTGGGGGGAACACGCAGAGCGACATTTGGTTTAACCTGGACCGCATTGCGGGGGACCTGGCGAGCTCGGGGACGAGGCAGATTCACTGCACGGGGGACCCGGCGAGCTTGTGTGGGGCGGGGAGCGGGACGATTGCGTATGTTTTGTGCTTTGGTGTGCGGTGCGGCTTTTGACGCGGATTGCAGGTACACGCTCGTTGTTACCAGCGGGGGGGCGATCGTCGGCAGTGATGTATGAGGGGTTAGCCCGATAGTTGCGCGCTTGCTGACCAGATGCTAGATCTATGTCTGCGAGTACTTCTTTTCGAGTATCTCGGTAAACACAGGCGTGTGCAACAGTACGTCTTGGCTACTTCATTCTATTGTGGTGGCTTACGCACTCCTCCTAGACGACTACATCCTTACGCAGTCCAGCCGCGGAGGCGTCCTGCTGCACGAGGTACGCATATGCGTACTCTGGCTGCGGTGATCGATGATAACCATCCTCTTAGCTCTCGCACGCCACTGCGGGCACTAACGACATTGCGTACGGCTGCACTGGCTGCGCGGCCCTCGGGACCGCCGACAAGAAGAACAACGCGGATAACTACCGGGTATGTTGATTCTCGAGTGCGATATGTATACAGCTGATGTACGTCGTTGTCAGTGCATGGGGATGGATATCTACAAGGATTACAACTGCTGAGCGCTGGGTTATTTAGTATTTATTCATGTGGAAAATATTTGGAATTTGAATACTTGGTGTCTGATGCTATGTATGATTGGAGGAAGGAAGGAAGTTGGAAGGAAGTTGTATACCGGCGCGGTCCCAATAAGGAACAACCGGGGCCTGTACTACATACAAGTATTATTGTATGCTACGGATATCGTCACCTTTCACCATTTCACAATCTGAGTACCCCGGTCAGACATCTCCCCAGCTAAGTCGGTAATAAAAAAGCAAAAATACCGGCGGGTTAGTCGAGATGCATCATCCGGAGCCCCAGGGCGGCCTGGTGTCCAGGATCGAATATGAATATGAGGAGAGCAGTTTTGGGGGAGTGCGGGTAGAACCGGGGACGAGAATGACACCCTGAATGTCCCGCAGAGACAGGGGCAGGGCAAACCCGGTCCTATGCACCGAAAAATTTATGACTGTGAAAGGTGGAGGAGGTTGCAGAGCACTTTCACAATGGACAATAGGAAGGAAGGAAGGAAGTGTATACCGGCGCGGTCCCATTAAGGAACAGCCGGGGCCCGTACTACACACAATTTATCAAATTGTATGCTACGGATATCCTCACCCCCTCACCATTTCAGCACCTGAGTATCCCATCAAACATTTCCCCAGCTAGGACGGTAATAAAAAAGAAAAAATATCGGTGGGTCAGTCAAAATGCATCCGGAGCCCCAGGGTGGCCTGGTGACGAGGATCAAATATGATTATGAATGATTAGGGCGTTTCACACATCCCAACTTGAGGCCCGATTTGAGGCCCCAACTTGGACCCCAACTCAAGACGAAGTTGGAACCTGAAATTAGGCCGATTTCGAAGTTGGATGTCAAATCGTGCTTAACCCCACGATCTGACATCCAACTTGACCCCAACTTGGCACCCGATTTCGTGCCCCAACTTCGCTTAACGCACCTTGGATACGCGAGAGAATGCCAACTTGATGCCAACTCAAGTTGATCTCGGACTGACGGGCATTCACACATCAGTCCCCAACTTGAGTCCCGACTTCGACCCCAACTTGGTCAAGTTGGGACCAAGTTGGGGTCGAAATCGGGGTCAAGTTGGGGCTGAAATCGGAATGCGTGAAACACCCCTATTATGAATGTTATTCCAAAGTGTTGTACATATAGCCTGCAGGTCTATTGCGAGTCGGGCAGCGTCTGAGAATCTGACACCCAGAATCCCGGCAGTCATCAAGTTTTCGGAACACGTCATAGGATGATTTCGGGAAGTGCGGGTAGAATCGGGGACGAGAATATCACCCTGAATGTCCCGCAGAGACAGGGGCAGAGGAATCCACCTATGTATTGAAATGTTATAACGGAGAAAGGCCGAGGAGGTTGCAGAGCACTTTGGCAATGGACAATAGGTAGCCCGGTGGGCAGGGAGGTAGTTTGAGGGTGAAGAACCGGCGAGAGCCCCTATTGAGTGCGACGGTCATACACGGGCTGGAATAAGGTATCTGCGGCCGTTCTGAGTACACCATGTATTCCTTTTGTGCTCGTTATGCATCTGGGTAATACTGGTTTCCTCTTTCTCTAGGCCATTGCAGTTGATGGTGGTATTGGTGTGTTGAAGGAAGCGGTTGTTTGATATTGAGGGCATAGCCGTGGGCAAATGGTGGGACGATCAATTTGAGCCCAGCTTGCACTGTCCTCCTCCTTCTCCCCATAAAACCCATACAAAATGCCTTTGCCGAACAGACGGAGGGGAAACAAGGTCAAGGGCGTCCAGTTCACCATTGCCGTCGTTGGTACGCAATTCAACTCCAGTCCGAGACTCGTTGGTTGTTCATGAGCGCAATCTTAGGTGCCTCCGGGAACGGCCGCACCACCTTTGTCAACACCCTCTGTGAATCCGAGGTGCTCGCCCACAAGGTACTCGACACCCCCGACAACGCCCACGTAGAGGAGAAGGTCAGGATCAAGCCTGTTAACGTCGGTGAGACTTGCAGCTCCTCGTCTGATAATTCCCGCCTCATAATTCTGTGCAGAGCTCGAAGAGGAGGGCGTGCGCATTGCGCTGACTGTCGTCGACACCCCTGGATTCGGGGACAACGTTGACAACGAATTTGCGTACGGCTTCCCCTGGCTGCTCTTTGACACCAGGTGCTCATCCGTGCAACGTGCAGGCTTCCAGGAGATTATGAACTACCTGGAGCGCCAATACGACGACATTCTGGCGGAGCAGTCGAGGATCAAGCGTAACCCGCGGTTCCGGGACAATAGGGTGCATGCGCTGCTGTATTTCATCGCCCCTACGGGCCACCAGTGCGCTCTTTTCTCTCGGTAGATGCATTGACGCTTATCCCTTGCAGCCTGAGGGAAATGGATGTCGAGCTGATGCGCCGTCTGTCGCCCCGCGTCAATGTCATCCCCGTCATTGGCAGGGCGGACTCGCTCACCGTCACTGAGCTCCGGGCGTTCAAAAAACGGGTAGGTCGAGGTGTGCCGGGCCGTGAAATGTATGTTCTAAGAAAAGCACAGGTGATGGAGGATATCGACCACTACGAGATCCCGATCTACAACTTCCCGTATGACGTCGAGGAGGACGACGAGGAGACCATCCAGGAGAACATGGAGCTGCGGGTGACTGCCCTTCCTTCTCGCATGCCTCGGCATATTTTAAACTGCTCCTTTGCCAGGCTCTCCTTCCCTTCGCCGTCATTGGCTTCCGAGGAGGAGATCGATGTCGGCGGCGAGCCCGTCCGCGCGCGCATCTACCCGTGGGGTGTCGCCGAGGTCGACAACCCCGACCACTCCGATTTCGGCCGCCTGCGGAACGCCATCCTGAGCTCGCACCTCGCGGACCTGAAGATGATCACCGAGGATGTCCTGTACGAGACCTACCGTACCGAGAAGCTCTCGCGGAGCGTGCACTCGGATATCCGGTTGGTGTTTCTGTGTCTGTTTTTTTCTTTGCCGCATGTGCTGATCACCGCTACTGCTATTAGGGATTCGCAGATCCTCCCGGAGGAGCTCGCGAACCAGTCCGTCCGTCTCAAGGAGGAGCAGCTCCGCCGCGACGAGGAAAAGGTTCGTTTGCTCTCCTTTGTGCTCTGCGTATATGTATGCTGATGGGGTACGCAGCTCCGCGAGATCGAGCTCAAGGTCCAGCGCGAGATCAACGAAAAGAGGCAAGAGCTGATTGCCAAGGAGGAGTCTCTCCGGTGAGTCTCTACTTCATTTCATGTCCTCTCCGTCTCTAACGTTCAAAATCTACATAGCAACTTGGAGACCCGTCTCGCCGCGCATGGCCTCGGAATGGACGGCTCCTACTAATTCTAATTTCATTGGACTGGATTCTTGTGTACGGCTATCTACCTATGGATGCTGCTGCTATCAGAACTCCATGCGGAAGGATGGATGAACGGACGGATAGATGGATGTGTATACCCTTAGCTGCTGCCTACTGTCCTTACCTAGTGTTTTATTTTCGAATCATCTTTTCTCAGCTATTTTTGCGTTCGAATTGAACTTGAAGGGTTCTCACGAACGAGATCATTCGATCAATCAGTCTACTCTTGAATAATACGTCGCGCACCTCACCGGCTTGGTATGAGCCATGAACACAGACGCCGGCGCAGCCTGCTGGCCAACGACGCGCTCGACGACGACGAGCTCGAGCGCATCCGGTTCGTCTCCCCACCGCAGCTCTCCGCACACACGGCTGACCCGTCCGTCCGTCGTATAGCCGATACGAGGATTTCCGCACCATAGGTTGGTCTTACACACTGATTGGAGAAATACTCTGAGCGCTGGCTGGGGCGTAAAAAACACTGCAGATTGGATACAGGACGGGGTGCTGGAGCGGAACCGCCGGATACGGGACGCGCGGCGGTTCGACGCGGCGCACCGGGGGCCGCGCGGGGAGGTGACCGTCTCGTGGCTCTGGACGCAGCTCCGCAAGGCGCTCGACGGCGGCCAGACGTGGTTCGTCGTCTCGCTCGTCGGTGCGTGCCCCCCCCCTCCCAGGTGTAACTGGGTAAGTGTAAGTGCCCAGACCTGACTCGCGCGCTGCGTGTGGTGTATAGGCGTGTGCATCGGGCTGAACGCCGCGATAATCTCGGTCATCACGGAGTGGCTCTCGGACATCAAGATGGGCTACTGCCACGACGGGTGGTGGCTCAACCAGCAGTTCTGCTGCTGGGAGATCGACGGCGAGGGCACGGACGGGTGCGAGTCGTGGCACCCGTGGAGCACCGTCGGCGTCGCGCGGTGGTTCATCTACGTGCTCTTTGCGGTGCGTGCGCTCCAGTCTCTACTCGGGGCGGATTCTGACGCGGACGCGTACATGCAGGCCACGTTCGCGTTCGTCGCGGCGCACTTGGTGCGCTCGCTGGCAAGGTACGCCGCGGGCTCGGGGATCTCTGAGATCAAGTGCATATTGGCGGGGTTCGTGATGCAGGGCTTCTTGGGCTTCGCGACGTTTTTCATCAAAAGTATCACACTGGTGCGTCGCGGCTCGAGAAACACCACAGCGCTGATGCGCGGTTTGCTGGTGCTGCAGCCGTTGGTAATCGCCTCGGGGCTTTCGGTGGGGAAGGAGGGCCCGTCGGTGCACGTCGCGTGCTGCATTGGCTCGCTCGTGGCGGGCCTGTTTGGGAAGTTCCGGCGCAGCGAGGGTGCGCAGCGCTTCGAGGTGTTGTGGTTTCCCGCATTTTAACTCCCCGAGCAGGTAAGATGCGCGAAATCGTGACTGCGGCGAGCGCGGCGGGCGTCGCGGTCGCGTTCGGCGCACCCATTGGCGGCGTGCTGTTTTCAATAGAGGTTTGGCAGAATCTCGCTTAGACTTTTCGTTCCGTTGACAGGTGCGCAAGGAAATGAGCCATACCTTTAGCATCAAGACGATGTGGAGGAGTTTCTTCTGCGCGCTGATGGCGACCGTGACGCTATCTGTGTGTATCAACCTTGCAGTCGTCGCCGTTGTCTCACGTCGTTCCAGGCCATGAATCCTTTCCGCACAGGGAAACTTGTGCTGTTCCAGGTCACGTACGACCGGGACTGGCACTTTTTCGAAATAATATTCTTCATCATCCTAGGGATATTCGGTGTATTGATGATCCTCTCTATGCCTATTTTTGTCCTAATGCGGGGTATTTTAGGGACTCTACGGCGCCTTTGTCGTGAAATTCAACCTCCAGATTGCGGCGTTCCGGCGGAAGTTCCTCGCCAAGCACGGCGTGGCGGAGGCGGTCGTGCTCGCGACTGTGACCGCGATGATCGGGTACTCGAACCAGTTTCTGCGCATCGACATGACGGAGAGCATGTCGATCCTCTTCCGCGAGTGCGACAATGGCGGGAACGTCAATAACGTATGCCAGTGCGTCGCCTACTTCATTATTCCCCACCTTCTTCGGCCCCGCGCGAGATTCGCTTCGTTCGCTTGTTTCCCGCATCGCATCTCATCTCATTCTAATCTGTCTAGGTCGTCCCTGCAGTGGCGTATCTCCAACTCGCTGCTGCTGGCGACTGTCATCCGCATCGGGCTGGTGGTCGTGTCGTACGGGTGCAAGGTCCCTGCAGGCATCTTGTGCCCTCGATGGCCATCGGCGCGACCTTTGGACGCATGATTGGCATCATGGTCAAGGCCATGTATACGTTAGTCTTCTTCCTCCCTTCTTTCCCTTTACCAATGATGTTTCGCAAACCTGACGTGCGGCAGAGCCTATCCCGCATCCGGGATATTCGCGGTCTGCGTCCCGGACGCACCGTGCATCACCCCGGGGACGTATGCTTTTCTCGGCGCCGCAGCGGCCTCTCAGGTGCGTCCCGCGCAGCGCGGCCCGCGACGTTGAATTAATTCTGATACTTGCATCCAGCGGGGTCATGAGGATAACGGTCACGGTTGTCGTGATCATGTTCGAGCTGACGGGGGCGCTCACGTATATCCTGCCAACCATGGTGCGAACCTTGATAGCGCCAGCCAGAATCACAAGGACGTTCGCTCAGGCTCTGCCTTTAGATCGTGCTTCTCGTCACCAAGGCGGTCGGGGACTTCCTAGGCACGAATGGCATCGCGGACGAGATGATCCGGTTCAACGGGTTCCCCTTCCTCGAGAAGGAGGACCACGCCTTCAATGTGTCTGGTAGGTTTTGGGGTGCCTCCTATTAAGGTTTGGGCCGAATTGCTGACGGTACTGCTGCAGTGTCGGCGGTCATGCGGAAGGATCTGGCCACGCTGCGCGAATCGGGTATGTGCGTGAAGGACATCGGTGGGTCGGCCTGCGTGCTGGAGATTCAGAGCGCCCGGGAGCATTAATTGACGATTGACGTGACTTTAGAGGCAACCCTAGCCGCCACAGAAGTCAAGGGGTTCCCCCTGGTCTCTGAGGACGGCACGCGCGTGCTGGGAGGGTACATCGGCCGCACGGAGCTGATGTACGTGCTAGGTACGCGCCATTGACTTGGATTGCACAGGGAGGCAATTTGGCCGACACTGACGGAAATTGAACTCGTCAGAACGATCGCGGAAGACGCAGGATATCACGCCCGACACGCTGTGCCTGTTCAAAGCGGATGACGGCGACGGGGATCTGGAAGACTTTGATCTGGGGGGTGCGTTTGCGGTCGGCATTGGCAATGAAGAGGATTTTGCCGAGACGATCCTCGAGAATACGGCGTCTGGGGGCCGGCAGATTAAATTCTGGCCGTGGGTGAACCAGGTACAGTGCCCTATTCCTATGCTATGGTATGCTTTTGCTGACACGATTACTCTTAGACTCCGCTGACGGTGTCGCCGCAACTACCGCTGGAAATCGTCATGCAGCTATTCAAGAGAATGGGGTGGGTTTCGCCTTTCCGCCGGGGGATAAATTCTATGTTGATTCATGACTGACGCTTTTCGGCTCCAGTCCTCGCGTCATCCTGGTGGAGGACCACGGAGTGCTTGCCGGGCTGGTCACAGTCAAAGACGTATTGCGGTGGATTGCAGTGGAGAAGCCAGAATTTGAGCCCTCGTGGGACGAGCGAGGCGGCCTAGACGGTATTCTCGAAGAAGTGTGGACGTGGGCCCAACCGGTAATATCGTGGAGTGCGAACCTGTTCAATCGAAGGTCCCAATGACGAGACGTGGTCGTCCATTTATGGATACTTGTCACCGCCACCCATGACATCACGAAGAAACACGCCCTAACACGCCACAATAATCCCCTTATAAAGCCCAACGATTAATTCCTTCTTCCCTCACTGCTTCCGTCTCTACCCACCAACTACCCAAGCTGCTTTCTCCTCTGCCTCCCCTTACCCATCCTCATATTTTACAATGGCCCTCACTGATGAAGAACGAGAGCGTTACTCGCGCGAGCTGGCCGAGTACACTATGCGCCAATTTGCCGCGGCACGCAAAACTCTGGACAATCACCAGGCTGCCGCCGCAAAGCTCCCTGCCCTCCACGCCTCCCGCGATGGCTCTCTGCTCAGCCGTAAAGGTCTGCATGATGAAGGTCCCGACGCTCCGACGGATTTTGACGCCACGCCTTGAACAGACCGCCCGACGCAGCTACCCGCACAGCAAAAGTCTGTCCACACGTAGTCTGCTTGCTTGCTTGTGTCTTTACTCACCCCGTCCTGCGTCGCTTCGTCCGGTGAGTCCGGATGTACACTGTCGCGGCGGTGTAACTTACATCCGTGCACAGCTTGGCGTTGCCCGTCGCTGCACCTAGCAGTCGGCGTCCTGGCTTTGTTCAGATTAATGTCTTGCCCTTGCATGTAGATTCTTCGTCTCGTCTCGTCTCGTCCCCTCATCTGTACAACACCTGTAGCCCGTACCACATACCTGACTCTTATCCGATATCACTTTTTCTCGTCCTCGGTGTCTGATGCAATTGTGCGCGAATTCACCCTTCTGGAATGTGGTGTGCTGTGGCGCCTTCCAATTATTTCAGGCGGCCGCGAAACAGGAAAACTTCCCGACGCGACTCCACTTGAGCGTTGAGATTGTGATGAGTTCGGTATCTTGGCAGAGGATCCTCCTCGGTCTCTCAACTCGGTAAGCTCCCACAAGATGAGTTCGGCCCGAATTTTCCTGTACGGCTAACAAAGACCGTTGTGCAAACTGCGCTTCTCGATGACCAAAATCAAGAACAGGGCGCCACCGCAAGTCGGATCGTGTGTGTGTCTCGGCGTACCAATAATGCGCGCGTGCCGCCCGCAAAGAGGAGGAGTTTGCCCGTCCCATTGGGAGTCCCAAAGGAAACATAAACTTTGTTGGGGAACATTCACAGAATCATCGATGCTCCACTCGGACAGTATTGGAGTCGTCGCCTGGGTGCCGCCATTCAGTCGAACTGAGATCAAGGGAAAGTGACGTCGCGCGATCGCGTGTCCGATTTTAATTATGCGAGTGACTCTGTTAGTGTTACAGCTACTCCTCCATCGCGCTAGACTCCTGGTTTTCCGACGCCGCGGCGACCTCTGTCCACAGCTGCGCCCACTTTGGGAAGACGCGCTTGTACAGCGACATGCAGACGGTGTCCATCTGGTTTATGGGCCCGTCGAAGTGCGCCTTGAGGTAGCCGTGGGTGCCGAGCGACTCGCGGATGTGCCCCGTGCGTCCGTGTTTTGTGTGCAGCTGGATCGGCTTGAAGTAGTGCACGTCGTCTGCGCGCCGAGTCGTCAGTACGCTGACCCATTATAAATTATAGAAAGAGCTCACCCGCGTTGAAGAACATGTACCGCACCGTCGCGGTCTTTTTTGTGCACCTTGAACGGGTGCCCGGTCAGCACAGCGCGCTTTGCGACGACGCGCGTCGTGTCCGGATTGAGGAACGTCCCCGTGGCCACCAGTTGTGGAGCTGCACGGAAAGAAGAAAAGGCAAGCCAACGCCAATCAGAAAGGATCCCACTAGCGTCGATTTCGATGTGCTTACCTTGCGGGTCGTCGGTCTCCCTCAGCCACTACGCACGGCTGCTTCCCGAACGCGACGGGGCCGTAGGTCGTCGCGACGCTCGTGACGCCGTGCCGCAGGTATCGCTCGAACTTGTGCACGTTGTTCGCGCCCTTGCCGCCGCCGCGCGTGTGCTGGCTGTATACCGGATTCACGCGCAGGCGCCGGGGGCCAACGCACAGAATGAGGGGGTCCTACGTCACATTTTTAGTTCCAGATACGATATACAACCCCAGATGGACATGCTGCTGGCTTACCTTCGATCGGACAGATCCATCGTACTCTGTATTGCGCTGGACCGTGAAATTGAGCACAGACACCTTGTGCTCGTGTTGCAGAAGAGCGAAAAGAACCACGGGGGCGGCAGCTGCCGCCTCTTGGGGCACACCCCGCACATAAACCGCCACCCGGGTCCCAGGCTGAATCGCGATTCGATTTTATTAGAATCTGGCAGCATGAGAGGAAAAACACCAACGAACCTCTACTACGCCCGCTTCCTCTTCTGCACGCCGGCGGACGCCACGTTCGGTGCGCTTAAAGTCCTCGAACTGGAAGATACGCGCATAGTCACGCGGCAGGTTCTCATACGGGTCCCAGGGGCTCGTCCGGAAAGAGCGCATCCCGCGGAAACGCTGGAAGCGCGTCTGCGCGGGGATGTCCTTCGGCGTGTCGATCTCATCCGGGAAAGATGAGGTCATCCTCTTCTTCCCGTTTGCGATTCCGCCAGCTCTCCAGCCTGAGAAGGGGTTTGAATCAGTGGAGCTGCAGGGTGCATTGCAGCCGGGGCCTACTGTTTGGCTTCTTCCTCGTTATCCAGATCTTGGAACGCGACGCTTCTGTCCATCTCGTGATCCTCCTCCACAGGCATGTCCTGCATTTCCTCCGCTTCCTCTTCCTCCCCCGCGTCGCCCATCTCCTCGTCCTCACCGCCGGACTTGTCGTCCCCGTCCTCGCCATCGTCTTCCTCCTCGTCAATGATCCAGGCGGCTTGGTACTGGCTCATGCCCTTCGGTATGCGCCGGACGACCTTGGGCGTCGTGCCCTGCTTGGCGTCAGGTAGTGCTGGCTCGGCCGGCGCAGCGTCCGCGCCCTTGCATCTCCTCCTCTGTGGGCCACGTCTGCTCAGTTCGCCATGTCGTCCGGGTCGTTGCTCGAGACTAGCGAGTCCGCGTCGTCCCCCGCCTCGCACAACACGCCGGGCTCCACCTCCATCTTGCCTGCCTTCGCTACAGGCGCGCTCATGATCTATATTATGTGTTTAATAAAATTGAATAAATCGTCGAACAACAACCAACCTTGGATATCTGAAAGTCGCCGTAATTGGGCAGGTGCACGAGGCGGTTGGCGGACAGCGGCGCGCCGCGGACGACGCCCGTCACTTTGAGCACGCCGTCCTCCCACTCGGCGCTCTCGCCGAGCACCCACGCGCGGCCCTCGCGCCACCGCACGTCAGTGGGCTTGCCCTCTGCGAGCGCCCGGAGCGCATTCAGCCGGTCCGCGGCGGTGTGCATGTCGAATACGCGTGCCTGGCTGGGGACGAAAGTACTGGATGAAGGAGAGCAGCGACTTGAGGACACCTGCGCGGGATTTTGCGTCGAGAGCGTCAGTTGGGCGCGAGAACGGTGACGAACCTCGGGCAGGCCCTGCGACTGGAGGGCGCGCAGGAAGGGTGTCGCCCCATGGGTCCACCTCGACGGTGGAGGAAAGCACGAAGACTACGTAGTCGGCGACTTTACATGCGTCGAGGGCGGCGTACATGCGTTTGTACGGCACGCTCAAAATTGGAGCGAGGTTTTGAAGCGTTCGGCCCTAATAAATCTAGAGACATTTTAAATAAATCCTGAATAGTACACACCTCAGTTTCCACAGTCCGTGGTCGGGACAGTCGTCTGTTGCGACGTCCAATGCTTCTGCAAGCGAAGAGACCGCACTCCGCGTGCTGATGTCTTCTGTAAGTGGGAATAACGGCGACGATGCGCGGGGCCCCGTCTGTGCCATTGAACAGACGCGTTGCCGAGACCAGCGCGTTGCGTTTGAGTGTCTGCGCCTGCTTTGCGTTGTTTCGGCGATTCAGCCGAGTTTGGGCGGCAATTTTCGAGCCAGCATTTGACTTGGGTGACTCGCGGGGTACTCTGCCTGCATACACGGCGTGAGGTGGGATTTGCGTCGTACTGACCAGGGCACACCCTTAGCTAATTCCTTGAGCGAAGATTTTGTTGCATGTTTTGATTTGAAGGGTTTGTTTTGCTATTACCAGAAGTTCCAGGTAGCTTCTAACTCTCCCAGGAGCCTACATACCTGCTTCAAAGTCGGCCGGTGGTGGTGAGCTTCGACCATAGTTTTAGCGGTCGCCCAAAAAAATGAGGACGCAAAGTTAGGATGTGATCCACGTGCCCGGGCCGGGGCGAGGAATTTTGGCTCGGCTGTGGTACGCATCGATTAGAGTTCACAAAAAAAACCTACTCGACAGCAGATAGTTCAACAGAAATGCCTATATATGCCGTGACCTCCGTTGTATCTCGTCAAATATAATCAGCGCTTCATCGTAGCCGACCTCCCAATCCTCCCCCATGTAGAACTCGTCCGCCAGGTCTTCGTCGCTACAATCCTCGTCTTCACTGACTTCGTCGCTACAATCCTCGTCTTCGCTGAGTTCGTCGCTAAAATCCTCGTCTTCGCTGACGGTGGAGCACGACTCTGCGTCCGAATCGTCGTCGGCATCAGCAGGCGAGACTGAGCGTAAATTGCACTCGTTGATCATAGCACACCCGTTTAGTGAATGCGGGTTGGTGAACTTCATAACGGTGGCATGGATTTCGTCTTCTTCCTCCAATTCCGGATCCGAGTCTGGCCTGATGGGAGGTTTCAGCATGTCCAGGGGTAAATCTCGAAACTCGGTGGATGTCCCGCCTCCGACAGTCCGGACTTCTCGGAGAGCAGGAAATACATCCTGGAGGAACTCAACGGAGATAGGGTATTCCGGTTCATCCTTCCACCCAGTAAAGATGTCGACGAACTTGACGGTATGGCTTGCCAGCGGACCGATCTCAGGAACCCAGCGCTGTCGCACGGCAAGATGCTCCAGAACCGGGCAGCGGCTCAGCAAACCGTGCAGGCCGTAGATCGAATAATCTGGGAACAATCCCAGAAACGTGATCCTGGCCCCGTATGCGTCGATCAACTCTTTAGCCTTCGGTCGCTTGGGGGTGCCACTGTGACAATCCAGATAGCCGTTTAACCACAGTTTTCGCAGATCGGGAAACAACCATTTGGATGGCGAAACCACGGAATCCGGCTCCATTATCAAACACAGATCTTCCACGCGGCCGAAAAGGAGTACTGGATGTCCCTCGTCGTAGGTGGATGGGATTGCGAGGGTAAGGGATCTGAGGTTGTCGGAAAGCTGGAGTAGCAAGGGAAAAACGACAGGATACGCTATATTGCTATTACACTCGAGGGAGGTGATAGAGGAAGGCAGAGCGAGAAGCGTGCTGGAGAATCCTGGTATCAAGAAGGGCGGGGAAAATCCGAAGTGGGAGATATTCGGGCAGAGGGCGAGGATCCGCCTCGTTCCATTCTCGTACAATTGGCAGTATCCCCGAGGAGGAAAGCAATTGAGGTTCAGGCGCTTCACAAGAGGACCGAGGCCGTCTCGGCCTTCGAGTGCGCGAACAAAGACCGGTAGCTGGAGAATTCGACGCAACACAACGCTTTCATAGAGCAATTCCGTGCCAACTTGATTCCACGACTTGCAGACGGAGAGGAGAGAGTGCTTCATCCTCAAATCCGCCGATAGCATATCGTCTGGATATGCCGCCAAAGATTGTAGCCCGCTTAGAAGCCATCGGGGTGGCAAAACATGGCGGAAGATCATGAGCAACATTTCATGGGGAAGTTCGGCAAAATTGGCTCGACAGAATGGCTGTGGCACAAAAAATATGAGAGGCCGCACTAATCTAGGGATAAGCGGCTGACCCCCCAGCTTCAGTAACAAGACATGGTTGGTGTGTTGAAGGACAGAGTTGGCCTGCTTGAGGCGGGCATTTTCCTTTCTCAGTTGCTCCAGTGCTCTGAAAATGTCACCCTGGGAGTTAAATGGATTAGTTTTCGGTCTTTTGCAGTCAGGTTGCGCAGTTTACCATGGTTGTTTGAAGCAAATTTGAAGAGGGGCCACCCCAAAATCTAACACACCTAAACAACCGCTATCTGCCAAACTAGGCAATTTTCTCAAAAGCGGGCTACTCTGTGGTACGCCACTCAATTAATATACTTGCGGAGAGCTTTGTGGTATTCCAAAACACCAGGATACATTATCTGCCTTTCGACAGAGAGGATTCTGAGACGTCGCCTTCAAGTTCTGTCGTCACTGTTGCGTCCCTGCAGGGCGCATTTCCCGCTCTGCTGATGTACCGGAATCCAGACGTCGGGATATTTGGCTTTCGCTCCCTGCCCGCTCCTATATATCACTCAGGAAGAACGCGCATTCCATAAACGCTCCGAAGAAGGCAGCGGAAGTGTCAAGAGGGAGAGGACTTTCAGAACGAGGTTGCGAGTGGGAAGTCAGTGCAAGAGACTAGAGAGGACTCTGATTTGGAAATAGAGGAGGATGGAGAAACCTCGGACATGGAAGAAGATGTGGACATGAAGGGGGACGACACCGGTTGCGAAGCCATGGCTGTTGTCGACGAGTCGACGAGTTTACTAACCCAGATTCGGTGAACGGGACATTCGCGAGATGCGACAGAAGCGACGACTACGTTTTCAACCCAGAAGCTGACAATGAGGGATTTGAGGCGGATGACTCCGACGGTTCATGCACGGTCAGCGAAGATGTTGGGTATCTAGAGGACCCATTCTACGTGGGGGAGTACGACTGGAAAGTCGACCGCGACGAAGCCCTCGCGATATTTGAGGGAACCCGAAATAGGTAGTGATTTATGAAGTTGCCGTATAATATATGCGTTCGGTTGTCCATTAAACGCGATGCGTGAACTGAGCTGTCGCTGAGGCGTCGACTAGTCCGGCAACTATCAGGAGCTTGCAAAACTGGCGCTTTTGACTGGTTCGACACTGTGGCCTATGGTAGAACAGAGCGAACGTATTCGAACACACGAGCCCGGGCGAGCCCACCTGTCAGGATGAGGCCGAGAATCGTACACACGCAACATGTTAAACGATGTTTCCTTGTTATTGTGCTCGTGAGATAAGTTTGATTAGGTAGCGGGAAATGCAAATCGATGGCGGATAGATAGCGTACGTCAAGTCCAGTAGCAATGTAAATGTAAAAAATGCGGGGGTTCCTCGTAGATATATGAATAAGTTATTCAGAATTATCGTTGTTTTCGCTCGGCCGCCGACGCAGCAAAATGCGAGCGCCTCCCACCGCCATAAATTGGGGGTTTTCTGGCAGCTCCGAGGGCAAGAAGCTTCCTACGGGCACGGTCTCCATCGCGTTGAATGTCGGCGACCATTCGGTGTACGGCCGTGCGAGGAGATCGTCCTCAGGGAGGTTCACGAGCTCCTCGTGTAAAGCTTTGAGAGCCTCGACCGTTGGCTCGTCGTCGTTCGGGTGGGCAGCCAGCCACATTCCGCGGAGTGTGAGAGTCTTCAGGTCTAGAGTGAAGACCTTCTTGGGGTAGAACCCTGGGACTCGAATCCTGTCGCGTTCGAGTAGGATGATGGGCTCAACGTCCCGTCCCGCGCAGCGGGCATTTCGCATGACCAGCTCGAAGATTCCGGGTAGATTCGGTTCGCGCTCTCTGCCAAAGCACCGTCGAGATTGGTCTCGAAGGACCTCCAACAGTATTTCAGGAAAGGCTGGGCGTCATCCACGCTGAAGTTACGCCATGCGTCAAGGAATGTCCATCGAAGGTCGTGACGCTCAGCGAAAACGGTGTCCACGCGAGAGTGTATCTACAAGCTAGGATTAGACAACAGAGAGTCGACGGCGTCGAGAAAGGGGCTTACCAGAGATAGGGTTTCGCCGTTCGTCACTCGGAAGGTGTCTCCGGACTTGGCGATCGTAAGTCAGAGCACCGGCGAAGTGCAAGGCGCTCCAATTCACTGCCTTGGCGGCATATATGTCGAAAGGGGAGGCTGTTTTCCCACCGATATTTACAGCGCCGGTGGCGAGTAACTCGATCAAATCGTTGAGAGTTAATGCTCCAGGGATGTCCGACTCCTCTGGTAGTGTTTTCAGAATGTCCGACAATAGCCTAAATGAATCTTCGTCGACGGGCGGGTGGGGTAGAGATAGCTCGAAGACATGATTGAGAACTAGTCGCGGATGAAGAAGACACTGAGCCGTGCCACTCGCTGATGGGAAGACGTATGGTCCACACAGATGGCGCAGATCGGTCATGCTCGGCGCCTCTTCAAGTAGCGATCGTACGAAATGGAGGGCCTCGTCCTCCGTAAAACCGCAAGCACTTTGCAGGCTGAGTGCGGCATCGGGGTCGAGCTTCTCGAGAGTCGGATAGTTAATCAACAGGGTCCCCATTACACACATTTTGTGTACGACGTCGGTGGCAGCCATCAGAGGCCTCCAAAAACACGAATCCAGGAGTTGTTCGATCTCCCGTGGGGTCGGGACGTCTTGATAAATAGAGGCGGCGTCACGAGCAACGCAAGTGAGCGTCCGAGTGGGGGCATCGTAATTATCGACCGCAACAAAGAGACTATAGCCGCGGGCCTTGACAACAGCCTGACAAAATATCAGAAATTATGTTGAGCGCGATGAGAGTCACACTCACAAACATCTTTGCGAATTTGGCTTCCAGATCTTCTTCGTCCTCCAAGTAGTCTCCCCGGATGGGATAGCCCGAGCTCCTTAGCATACTTCATGAGGAAGTAGTCCAAAACCAGCCCAATTTGGTCCGTCAATTCGGACGCAATTTCGGCACGGTCTGAACAGACGGGGAGGTCCGACAGATTGAAAGATAAGCAGAGGTGCTGACTGTGAGGGATGGGAGTAGACATTTCAGTTACCACTGCCAGGGATCCAAAGCGCTCAGCGAAATGTTGGGCCCGTGAATATCGTAGAAATGATACAAAGTCGAGAGAAACATGGTCTTGCCGAACTGGGGCGGGCGTAAGACGAGATGCTGGAATTTGTCGGGCAGATCCATGATGCTCCTTGTCTTGTCGACATATAGGTTGCTCGGCAGATGGATAAAGGCATCAATCGCGCGAAACGAGTTGCTACGAGGCATGAAATGCGCAAGTGGATGCATCTTGACGCGTTTCCGGTCATGTTCGCTGTCGCTGGAGTCCTCATCATCACTCCAAATCGAACGCTTCGAGCCAGTGAATCCAGCGGAAGGAGTGGATGCCTGTAACGAAAGTGTATATAGTACGCGAACTGGCCCGCCTTGGGAGTAGTCGATTTTCGCTCCCCCGTTGCTAGGATCCAGAACCTCCCCAGATGTTGACCGTGGTCTCTTCGCTACGTGTGGCTCTGGAAGCTTGTTGAAAAATGTGACCGTTTCTGGCCAGTTCATCAGCTACACGATTAACATGGAACAGGGCGGGACTGACTATCAAAGGTGGTCTCGCAGAGGACGATGACTTCCGTCGTAGGTTTTATACTGGGGTGATCAATAATTCTGGACTCGGAGTCCATGAATCTGATTCCATTCGCGGGGTCGTGCTCCGGCTTGAGCAATCCGGAATCCGGGCTGTTCCCCAGCAGCCATGCTGACTTGGCAAAAATGGCACCCAAACATCTATCACACCGTCCATGTTGGCAGTCGGAATCTATGGTTTTCCTGTATGGTACGGAGGAGAGTTGAAACATGCATAAAGGGAAACTCGGTGGTATCGAGCTCGAGGGTGAGGTGAGGGCCAGGCTGAAGTGAATGGGATGCGTCGCAGAGGTAGACTTTGATGCGAGATTTTTTGGGGGGCGTGTCGGAGGCCATTGAAGAAGAATGAGGGCGTACTTATAAGATGAAAGTTTGAATCAAGTGGCAAATCACTGTCGGTCACATCTCGTGGGCGCGTCGCATGACGTGACTTCTCGTTCCCATTTCTCTTCTACATGGCCACCCGGGATGCTGTCGAGATTCTGGATTTCGAGTCTTGCCCAACACACTTGCACTTTGAAAAATGAATTATGCGATTGTATAAAGCCCGAAGTGGATCCTAGGGCGTGGTGCCCTAATTCTGTGTTCACCTTTTAACATCTCTTCAGATTCCAATTTGTCGCTGCCGTCCACACCTTCAACTGGATCCACGCGCTCGAAGCGTTCGCTTTGGAGTGACGACGAGGAATCGAGTAGTGATATCGAACATGACCAGAAACGCGCCAAGACGCGTTCTCTTTCGCCTTTCTCGCCGTACCGCTCGTTTGCAGACGTCGATGTCTTTCTCTATCCACCGGGAAACTTACTTGTCGACAAGACAGGGTGCATCATAGAGTTCCCCGACAGATTCCAGTATCTCGTCTTGCGTCCGCCTCAGTTTGGCAAGACCATGTTACTCTCGACTCTGCATCATTTCTACGATATTCACGGAACCAAACGGTTCGATAAACGATTTGGGTCCCTTGCGGTGGTCGCCAAAGCTTCTACCCCCGTCCTTCATAGCCAGCACCTCTGTTTGTTCTTCAATCTATCGGACATCAGCGTCGATTCAGCTCGCATCAGCATTTTGGCCCACTTGACGAGCCAAATTGGGGCTGTTTTGGACTTTTTTCTCATCCAGTACGCTCAGGAGCTGGAGCTCTCCAATCCGGCACACTACTTGGAGGATGAAGAAGACCTCGAGCGCAAGTTCGCGAAGGTGGTTGTAAGTGTGATCTGTCATTCTCTTCACGACTAGATCCCTGATGTCTCATTAGGATCGAGTCAAGGCTCACAATCACACACTCTTTGTGGGAGTCGATAATTATGACGCCCCCAGTCGAACGCTCACTCGCTGTGCTCGTGTCGGCCCTTCTTTCATCACTGAAGATTTTTCCGACCGCCCGAGAGATTGAGAGTCTCCTGGATTCTTGTTTTTGGAGGCCTCTGATGGCTGCCACCGACGTCATACATAAATGTGTATAACGGGGGTTTTGTTGATCAACTACCCGGCTCTCGAGAAGCTCGACCCCGATGCCGTACCTAGCCTAGAGGGCGCTTGCGGCTTTACGGAGGAGGAGGCCCTTTATTTCATGCGATCGCTGCTTGACGAGACGCCGGACGTGACCGATCTGCGTCGTTCATGTGGATATTATGATTTTTCACTCCAGAACGTCGGTGTTGGCACGGCTCAGCCTCTTCTTCATCCCCGATTGCTGATTAATCGGATCTTCGAGCTATCGCTGCCCCAGACATTCGTCGATAAAGATTCGTTTGGGCTGTTGTCGGACCTTTTGGAAACCTTACCGAGGAGTCGGACGTCTCTGGGGCCATAACTGTCGACGACCTGGTCGGATTGCTTGCCACAGGCGCCGTAGACATCGATGGGAAATCAGCCTCCCCCTTCGATTTGCATGCCACCAAGGCAGTCAATTGGAGCGCCTTGCACTCCGCCGGTGCTCTCACTTATGATCGCCACCTCCGAGACGTCCTTCGAGTGGCAAATAGTCGAGTCTTATCCTTGGTCAGTGTTTGTGCAATGTCGTCAACTTTTTCGGTCTAATCTTTTGTTGTAGATACACTCTCGCGTCGACAACATTGTCGCTGGCCGTTACCGCCTTGGAGGGCTATTTCATGACGCCTGGTATAAATTCAGCATCCCGGAGGATCCCCAATCTTTCCTGGAACTGCTTTTGACGGTCTTTCGTGACCTGGCCCAGAGGTGCTTCGGCAGAAAGCACGAGCCGAATCTGCGTGGAATTTTCGAGCTGATTATGCGCAATCCGCGCTGTATACAGAACGGCCGCTCCGTTGATCCCATCGTTCTCCTTCCTGTCGAGGACACCTGCATCCAAGTCCCTGGGTACCAGTGCGGGAAGATCTTTGCTCTAGAGCTCAAGACGCTCACACTCCGCGGAATGTGGCAGGCTGCGCACCCGAACGACGACGAGCCGACGGTGGAAGCTCTGAAAGCTCTGCACGAGGAGCTCATGAACCTCCCGGAGGACGATCTCCTCGCACGGCCGTACGCGGAGTGGTCGCCGGCCCTCAACGCGATGGAGACGGTGCTCGTGGGAAGCTTCCTGCTCTCTGAGCTGCCGGAAAGCCCCCAATTTCTGGCGGTGGGAGGCGCTCGCATTCTGCTGCGTCGGCGGCCGCGCGAAAAGGACGATGATTCTGATTAACTTATTCATATCTCTACGAGGAACTATGCATTTTACATTTACATTGCTACAGACTTGCACGCTATCATCCGCTATCGATCTACATTTCCTGTACTAATCAAACTTGTCTCCCGAGCACAAGAACATGCTGCTGCTATATTCTTCCATCCAATCCAATAACAAAGGATCTTCAGAAGGCCCCAAACCAGTTTCCGCAAAGCGAGCTTGAAAGACAACGAGCAACCGCTACCAGCTGAATATTTGGTGGACGTCGTCGATGAATGGCAACAGAACGCCACATTTTTCGTGTTTTATTATCCATGAAAATTGATTTAGCGAGAGTGTATATAGTATTACATTGAATAAAGCCACTCAGGGCATACGATGGAGGCGAGGGTCGGGATTACTGGGCCCCGCGACAGACCTAGGGTTCGTCCCAGCGACGGGCTTGCTGCGCCCGCTCCCAGCGCCGCCCTTGCTGCTCCCAGCGGCGGGGTTTGGCACAGCAGCGGACGTGCTGTCCCCAGTGTTAGTCCTATCAAGCTCGAGCTTCGCCCACTCTCCCCAGGTGTTTTTCCATCCTGGCTTCGCGTCGTATCGGTACAAGGTGTTCTGCTGCTCAGGTTCAACGACAACCCAAAAAACGCGACGGCCAACGCCGTAGATGATGAGCCCGATCACCTGGTCCACATCGTTAGAAGGAACCTTCGTGGCTTGGACCCTTGTTTCGTATTTCTGGATTCCCTCTATCCGGCTCCCGTAATGCTTGCCGCCATAGGCTTGTCCATTGACAATCGCATTCATATAGGACCTGAGCTGGCCCTCCGCTTGTTCCACAATATAGCCGATGGAAAAGCGTTTTTCCTCCGCTTCACCCCCCGACTCTGGGGATTGATAGAAATGAACGTGATATTCCGGATCTGCTCCTCCGACAGCTTGTCCAGGTCTTGCAACTTTTTTTCGCATTTTTGCCAAAATGTCGATTTTCCGCCGTGCCGTTGACGAAATCGTGGCATTTTTTTTCGGACGCGCAGTCGTGGCGAAAGAGACTATGCAGTGAAAAATACTTGAGTTCGATGGCGACCACGCGTCCCGGATGCACGTCCCGGAAGGCGCACATGAAGATATCCAAATACCCAAACGGCTTACTGCCCGCCGTAAATGTTTCGTCGATCGGCTGCTTGTGGCAGTTCGTGAACAGACCGAGCTGAGCAAAATAATTATTGATGTATTTCGAATCTTCGCGGAATTCGTTGACGCCGTCGTCGACCAGTTCGCACTCGACGGCCATAAATCCATTCCACATCTCCTGGAAAACCGCTTCGCTCATTTTGTAGAGATCAAGCAGGTGGGTATGGCGTAGTCGGCGGGCAATGGCCCCCTACGATGGGCCGCGGATTTCGCTCCAGTAAAGCTCGGAGCTGGATATCCCGGGTGCTTTCTCGCGGATGAGGAAAGGGATGAAATTGAGAGAAGAGCTTGAATAGGCATTAGTATCCAAATGGCCGGACCGCAACAGATCAGACAGACCTGGTTTGCTGCGAAAGAACTGGAGAGTTCCAAAGTCCACGTCAAATCGTGGTTCCTTCTCCTCTTCTCACCGCGAGGGCACCCAAACGAAGAAGCAGCTGCCAAAGGTGGGACTCATTTGTTGTGTGAGTGTTGAGGTCGGGAAGACCGAGTTGAGAGATATCAATTCCACGCCCACGACGTAAGCTCGAGTACTGCAACAAGTGCCTGCAACACAGGGAGATTGGTTTCAGCCAAGGCGAGTCCGCCAAAGTCCTATGCTGCGCGCCTTCAAGATTGAGCGTCGTCGCTATATGGTTTAGAACCAGGTCGAAGTTATAAACACTGGGTGGTTGGTGATACACATTGTTTCCAAGGTGGCCGCGGTGGAGCAGCGCAGTAACCAAGTTTGTGCGTCAGGCCGTTTTTCCATGTCGAGTGTTTCACGTCGATTGTGGGAAAAACGAGAGAACAAAACAACCAGCTCTTCAGGGATGATTCCGAAGAACCCGTCCAGAGTGGGGTGGGACGAACATGTCTTTAAAAATGGAGAGGTTTGCCTGTTCTGAGGAATAGAGACCGAGATTGCCGAAGACCAGCAATTCGGTTTCTCCAATTCCTGCGGTGCAGGTTAATGCGAATAGGAATGGCTTATATGGTCCATGATCCTCCCCGTCAGCAGTCCATCTCCGTATGGTAGCGACCTCAGAATCGGGACATCCCAGTGATCCACGCCGATGAAAGGTCTTTTGTTCCAATTTTCTTCTGAGAAGAAAAAGAAGTATAAATTGTCGATGACTGGTAGGTTGGGACTGAGGGAGACTTACAAAAAGCGTCGCAACTTTTTAACGAGAGGGCTCAACTTCTCGTTGGAAGAGAATTTGTCGAGCTGATATTTGGCCAGGAAATCTTGAATGGTGGCGAAGAGATAGGTATCGATGGATCGTTTGACCGTGTCGGTGTCTGGGTTACTGATCGGGAACTCGACTCCATGCAGATCAAATATCAAGCACTTGTGGACTCCAGGCGGGACGGGCTTGGGCTGGCCCGGGTGTGGTCTCCCCAAGCGCGTGGCCTCGTCCATCCAGAACTGAATCTTTGAAAACTTGAACAGTCTAGATATATCTGGTTCAGGCTGCAAGTGGCAATCAAGCCATGCAACCAACATAGACAGGATAGTAGTCTTTCCGGTTTTGGGGGGCAAAGACACAACGCAGCGGGAATAGTGTCTGAGCAGCGCATGCAAGTGTAGAATCGAATAGAGTTTTATCGACAAAGGCGGTTTGTCCCGGGCATCTCGCATGCACGAGGAGAAGGCGAAAGATGGGGGTGGAAGATTTTATGTGAATAATTGCGCCGGTCTTCGAACGGTATTATGCGGACCGGCCCTGGAGGGTCTTGGACGAAGTCCACCTTGGTTTTCTTGTCGCTTAGTATCTGGGTTTCTCCAGAAGGATTCCAGCGGTCTCTTTTCTACCTGGAAGATTGGGAGTTATCAAACCATCCCTCCGTTTCTGACCCAGTTCATGAGCTAATGATCGCGTCGACATGGAGGCGGGCCTGAATGAGGCAGGACTCACGATCGAATCTGCGGTCTCGCAGAGTAAGATGACCGCCTTCTTCCATAGATTTTAATACTGGGGTAATTGAAAAGACGGCGCGATCCGACTCCCATGAATTCTATGCCATTCACAGGGTCGTGTTCCAACTTGAATGTCTCGGAGGATGGTGACCATGAGGTTTCTGCGGATTTTATCCACAAGCCACCCCGACCTTTGCGAACATGGCGCCGACACAGCGGTCACAATGGCCGAGTCGACAGTCGAGTCTATGCTGTTTTTGTACGGTGCGCAAGAGATATGAAACCTGCATCCCCCGACGCATAGTGGCATCGATGGTGAGGGTGACATGAGGGCCCGACTTGATTGATGGGTTTCGTCAAAGACATAGATGTTCACAACGGACCTTTTCTTAGAAGCCATTGCGATGACGTGGCGCCCACAGTGCGCAAGATGACAGTTCTGTTCAAGATGCAGTCACAAGCATCACATCTCGTGGGCGCGTAGCGTGACGTGACTTCTCGTTCCTCCTTCCACCCACCATGGCCACTTTCGACTTTGAGGAGATTGTGGATTCTGGCGTATTGCCCACACCCTAAAGCACGCTGGAGATACGAATAATGCGACTGTTGTAAAGTCCGACACCGCGGTGCGGATACGATTCGATCACAGTGCGCGCTTTTCCACTTCCTGCGGTCAGCCTTGTAACAATGTACATTTTCTCTCAGAATTGAACATATCACCGCCATCCCCACTCCTTCCACTGGATCCACTGGCTCAAGCGTTCGATTTGGAGTGATGACGAGAGACTCCAGCGACAGCGAACATGACCGGAAACGCGTTCAAGATGCATCCACTTGCGCATTTCATGCCTCATAGCAACTCGTTTCGCGCGATTGATGCCTTTATCCATCTGCCGAGCAACCTATATGTCGACAAGACAAAGAGCATCATGAATCTGCCCCGACAAATTCCAGCATCTCGTCTTACGCCCGCCCCAGTTTGGCCAGACCATGTTTCTCTCGACTTTGTATTATTTCTACGATATTCACGGGGCCCCAACATTTCGCTGGCGTTTTGGATCCCTGGCAGTGGTAACTGAAGCGTCCACTCCCATCCCTCACAGCCAGCCACTCTGCTTATCTTTCAATCTGTCAGACCTCCCCGTCTGTTCAGACCGTGCCGAAATTGCGTCCGAATGACGGACCAAATTGGGCTGGTTTTGGACTACTTCCTCATAAGTATGCTAAGGAGCTCGGGCTATCCCCATCCGGGAGACTACTTGGAGGACGAAGAAGATCTGGAAGCAAATTCGCAAAGATGTTTGTGGAGTGTGACTCTCATCGCGCTCAACATAATTTTTGATATTTTGTCAGGCTGTTGTCAAGGCCCGCGGCTCATAGTCTCTTTGTTTGCGGTCGATAATTACGACGCCCCCGACTCGGACGCTCACTCGCGTTGCTGTGACGCCGCCTCTATTTATCAAGACGTCCCGACCCCACGGGAGATCGAACAACTCCTGGATTCGTGTTTTTGGAGGCCTCTGATGGCTGCCACCGACGTCGTACACAAAATGTGTGTAATGGGGACCCTGTTGATTAACTATCCGACTCTCGAGAAGCTCGACCCCGATGCCGCACTCAGCCTGCAAAGTGCTTGCGGTTTATGGAGGAGGAGGCCCTTTATTTCATGCGATCGCTGCTTGACGAGACGCTGGACGTGACCGATCTGCGTCGTTCATGTGGATATTATGATTTTTCACCCCAGAACGTCGGTGTTGGCACGGCTCAGCCTCTTCTTCATCCCCGATTGCTGATTAATCGGATCTTCGAACTATCGCTGCCCCAGACACCCGTCGACAAAGATTCGTTTAGGCTGTTGTTGGACCTTTTGGAAACCTTACCAGAGGAGTTGGACGTCTCTGGGGCCATAACTGTCGACGACGTGATCGGATTGCTTGCCACAGGCGCCGTAGACATCGATGGGAAATCAGCCTCCCCTTCGATTTGTATGCCACAAAGACAGTCAATTGGAGCGCCTTGCACTCCGCCGGTGCTCTCACTTACGATCGCCATCGCCGAGACGTCCTCCGAGTGGCAAACAGTCAAGTCTTATCCTTGGTCAGTATTTGAGCAATGTCGTCAACTCTCCCCGTCTAATCTTTTGTTGTAGATACACTCTCGCGTCGACAACATTGTCGCTGCCCGTTACCGCCTTGGAGGACTATTTCATGACGCCTGGTATAAATTCAGCATCCCGAGGATCCTCAATTTTTCCTTGAACTGCTTATGACGGTCTTTCGTGACCTGGTCCAGAGGTGCTTCGGCAGAAAGCACGAGCCGAATCTGCGTGGAATTTTCGAGCTGATCATGCGCAATCCGCGCTGTATACAGAACGGCCGCCGTTGATCCCATTGTTCTCCTTCCTGTCGAGGACACCTGCATCCAAGTCCCTGGGTACCAGCGCGGGAAGGTCTTTGCTCTAGAGCTCAAGACGCTCACACTCCGCGGAATGTGGCAGGCTGCGCACCCGAACGACGACGAGCCGACGGTCGAAGCTCTGAAAGCTCTGCACGAGGAGCTCGTGGACCTCCCGGAGGACGATCTCCTCGCACGGCCGTACACGCAGTGTCGCCGACCCTCAACGCGATGGAGACGGTGCTCGTGGGAAGCTTTCCTCGGAGCTGCCGGAAAACCCCAATTTCTGGCGGTGGGAGGCGCTCGCATTTTGCTGCGTCGGCGGCCGCGCGAAAATGACGATGATTCTGATTAACTTATTCATATCTCTACGAGGAACCACGCATTTTTTACATTTACATTGCTACGGACTTGCACGCTATCTATCCGCTATCGATCTATATTTCAACTCATCCCCCAGCACAAGAACATGCTGCTATATTCTTCCATCCAATCCAATAACAAAGGAATCTTCAGAAGGCCTCAAGCCAGTTTCGGTAAAACGACATCGTTCGGGTGTAAGTATGCCAAGATCTTCGCTGTTCGTGGACGAGCCGTCCGAGTCGGAGTCGCCCGCCTCGAGTCAGATCCCCCATCGTCAGCTTCTCGTCGCTTCTGTCGTATCTCGCGAATGGCCCGCCGTTCACCGAATCGGGTTAGAAACTCGCAGGGTATTGTTAAAGTCAAAAGTGACGTGACGCCGTGACCGTACGCGAGTAATTAAACGACAACGACCATGGCGAGCAATGTGCGCGGCCCCATGTCTGCGCTGACAGACTTCCTTCGTGTAAATTGTCCTTTTATTCTTTTCCATCGCTTGACGCCGGGTGACAGAGCACCGGAATCACTCCAACCACGATCGCGCGCCGCGTAGCCACTCAGCAGCAAAACCAGCCAGAGGCAGGGCCAAGCAATGCACCAGCGAGAAGAAGCACCGCTCAAGACGTTGATGTTTGCCCTACATTTCATCTCCACCGCGTTAGGTTCTCATGAGCTGAGCAGGAAGGCTACGCCTCGGACAATTTGGACGAGCCCGACTCTCCGCCTAAAAAGCAGAAAGTATCCAAGGCCGCTGCGGCCAAGGCAAAAGCAAACAAGAAGAAGAAGAAGAAAGACGACGAAGACTCAGATGAGGACGCGTATACCGCGCTCTCCAAGTCGATGGGCATGAGCAGTACCCCGAAACCCGCCGTCGGTAGTTTCGCCGAGTGTGCGACCTGCGGAAAACAATTTACCGTCGTAAGTCTTTGCGAGTTTGTTCATGCAACAAATGATGAACGGGTGCGCAGACCAAATATACAATGGCGTCGAGCTCCGACCCAGGGTTCCTCTGTCATCCGTGCGCAAAGGCGGGCGGAAACGACCCGTTCAAAAAGCCCGCCGCGCCTCGTAAGCGTAAGACCCCTGCTGAGGCGCACTGTCGTCCATATCGAGGAACGCAGCTTCCCGACGCTTGTGTCCATTTGTATCGACGTGAGTGCTCAACTTCACGACACCCACCGTCATCCACAACTCCTCCAGGTAATCGCGCGTCATATCGACGACGTCGAGGCGTTTGGCGATATTGGTGCTTTGAACATGGATGCCATCTCGAAGGCCCTCTCTAAAAACAGAAGCCTGTGCGTTTATTCTCCCACTCCGAAACCTCAACTAAATTGGTTCTTAGAAACTCTGAAAATGCGACTCTATTCTATGGCGCCGAGAACACGAAACTGGCGCTGTATGATGCTACCAGTAAGCTGTTAAAATATCCAATATTTGCACATCACCGACACCTACTCAGACCTCGCCCCGGATGGGTTCTCGACGCTTGGCCACCTCAACCCGAATTTGACTAGTCTCCGTCTTGATTTTTGTGGTCCCCTCAACGACACCGTCATGGCTTCCTGGAACAACTCGTTCCCAAACCTCGTTTCGCTTGAGCTCCTCGGCCCCTTCCTCGTCCGTGAGGCTGCATGGACCGCATTCCTCAAGTCCCACCCGAATCTGGAGGCATTCCTCATCACAAAGCCCGCGATTCTCTCTCGACTGCCTCACCACGCTCATCGACAACTCGAAAACGACCCTCCGCCGTCTCGGTCTGCGCGAGGTCGGCAAGCTCTGCGACGAATGGCTCGAACCCATCGCAGAGCTCAAACCTCACTTACCTTGACCTCGCCGAGCCGTCCGACTCGCTACCGACGACGCAGCCATCGCCCTCCTCGCCGCGGTCGGCGCCAACCTCACGCACCTCGACCTCTCCGGGCACAGTGCGCTCACGGACGACTTCCTCGCGCACGGCATCGACACCCACATGCACACCCTCGCCTCGCTCGCCCTCACGCACCTCCCCGAGCTCACGGACGCCGGCCTCGCCGCGTTCTTCGGCACTTTCGAGGGCCCGGCCTCCTCCGCCTCGACCTCTCGCGCAACCCCGAGCTCGGCACGGACGCCCTCGCGGCGGTCGTCGCGCACTCGGGCATGGCGCTGCAGGAGCTGAACATCAACGGGTGGAAGGACGTGGGGCAGGAGGTGCTCAACCAGCTTGCGGGGTGCCGCGATCTGCGGCGGCTCGATGTGGGGTGGTGTCGGGAGGTGGACGATTGGGTCGTGAAAAGGATTGTGGAGGGATGTCGGGCGTTGGTGGAGCTGAAGGTGTGGGGGTGCAATCGCGTTGAGGGGAAGTGGGGGGAGACGCGGCGGGGGTGCGGATACACGGCATCGAGAGCCAGTCGGTGGTCTGATTCGCTTACTTACTTGCACCCGTATTTCGATCTTATTTTCTTGATTTCTTAACCCCGACAATATGTTTTGATACGCGGCTTTACAAGTGTCTACATTCAAAACACGGCGTTGTGGGCGATAGTCCAGTGATCGCAGAATATTGGATCGCACGAGCAGTTGTGGTCGAATCGCGAAGAAAGCGGAGCAAGTCAGATGAAGAAACACAACAAGGCACACCCGTATATTTTGACTGACATAATGTATTCATTTCACAACGCGCAGTGAGCAATGTCACGTCGGGTACAGTACGTATTTCTATAGGAATTCACAAACACATCAATGCAAGTAGAACGGGCACGAAACGACAGCAGGGCAGTAGGAAGGCTCGAAGAGAAGCGTTCGAAAGAGGGATAGAGGCTACTCTGCACTTTTTTTTGGGATCCATAGTTTCCCGGCACAAGAAGGGCCAGAGTCTTGCGGCCTCTATTCCCACAGGCCTACGTCGCGTCTCAGTATCTGCAATGTAAACTTGTTCAATG